>JARFJB010000051.1:37500-268914 GCA_036346205.1 Vesta saturnalis
AAGAATCTGGGACTAACCCGTCTAGTGCTGTACAAATGGATCTTCGGTGGGAAGTGGTAGACATAGAGCGATTACCCTTTTTGCAACTGGAGTAAATGGAAGATTACAGGAGGGCGTCAGAGCCCGCCGTGACAACGTCCTGGTTTGTGTATATGTGTTTCTGGAAGATGACTTCAGGCTTTACACCTCCTCGTGACAACTTGTGAGGTGTATATGTTTGTAGAAGATGACCTCAGGCTTTACAGCCCGTCGTGATAACTTTTGAGGTGTATATGTTTATAGAAGATGACTTCAGGCTTTACATCCCGTCGTGACAACTTATGAGGTGTAAAGGTTTGTAGAAGATGACTTCAGACTTTACAGTCCGTCATCTATCTGGTGTAATGTTTATGTAATGTGGTGCAATAAAACTTACGTACTGTTAACCTTAGAGTATCTCGACCAGCAGCTTGATTGTATGACGCTGATTTGTAGGTGATGGCGGCGAAGTAACGCGACTAAAGGTACGTGATGGTTCAGGATGTACAAATGCGGCAAGCAACACATCGGCGGAACCAACTCACGAATTTGTTAAGTAACCTCATATGGAGAGACTATTTCAATTCTATTCAAAAGAACCCATATTTAATTAAATCGGGGGTGATTAAAAATAGGGGTAGAGGATAAAGCCCTGAAAATGAATAGTAAAAAATAAAGGAATAGGAAAAGACAAAAAAATTATGGGTGAAGGGTGAACTAAAAGAAAGTAAATAAGATGATAATAATACGGGATGAAACCAGAAAATAGTGTATACAAGTCTGAAAAAAGAATGCAAATAGGAAAGTTAAGGGATAATAATGGACAAAGGAGGATCAACACAGGCAACTCTTCTTCGCATTCCATATTGATGCTGTTGCTGCTATTAAATACACAACAGTTGTAGTTTCATCAGCCTCATATTACTTATATTGCCATGCCAAGTAAACGTAATTTTGGTATTGCATCTTTACGAAATCCTCTTTTTGTTCCGGTGTTATTGTGGCTCCCATTGTATTTCAGGAGATTTTTAATAACACTGCAAAAAAGAAACAACTGTGTAACGTTTAAGTCAAGTTTTCATGCGACCCTCCATTTCGCTTCCGGTGAATGACATGCGTGATCATTCGCCAAATACTGCAGTGATGTTATCTTATGTTAGTATTTTTGTATAATTTGTATTCTTCAGAAGGATTAACTAAATAATGATATTTTTTTACATTATTGGCACGGTAAATTGGCTTTTAGTATAGGAGACAGTGGTGTTTTCCACTCGAGTTCAAAGTTTGATTGACGAGCATATTATTTTGGTCTAAATCTATAATTACAATTATAAAATTATCGTAATACACTAATGAAGTTTTGTTATACGTCGAAACCGCAATAGGTGTCGTGTATACTTACCGAAATAAGCGGGTTTCCAAGCCAGCTACAGTAGAAATGAGCGTGGTCGATATAAGGAGTAAAATGGTTAAAAATTAGTTCAAACACCGTACACTTTCCATTAATCTACAACATACAAAGCTCAGTCCGGGAATAATTGTATCTAGGTGCCACCACAATCTTAAATTTTTCTAAAATAAATAGTCTTAGGCGGGATGGTAAACTAATCCTATCTGACTGTGGAAGACAGGATTGCAACCTACCCAGTAAAACCATTCACCATTCAAATTCAATCACTCTTCAAAATAAATTGATCTAAAGACTTAAGAAAATTCTGAAGTACACGATTCGTCGTAAACTTATTAAACACACCCTGTACAAATGAAAGTTCCCAAATCGTAACACGTTGACTTGAATACTATTTAAGTATCCCCCATATAGCTGTAAATTTCTACTTCTGTTATAAAACTTTGAATTATGTAAATATTCCCAATTTAGAAAATTCTAAATAAAATAAACGAAATAGGTTTAATAATAAACTGTTATCTCAACAAAATGTTCGTTGGCTGCTGAATAATTCAAACATAGAGCGGTTGGTGTTTGTATCTTTATCTTTAAAACTGTATTTAGACATTCATTAATAGGTTTAAACTTTAATACTTCAAAAATGTAATTTATGCTGAATAAAAGAAAATAATAAGTACTTTGTTAGTAGTGTTCTGCGTTAATATTTCAAAGCTAAAATGAAATGTTATGATCGATCTGGCTCAATACGTAATTTCCAATCGATCCTTAAATTCGAAGATATGCAAAGACTAATTTCACTTATCAGAAGGTGTAACTAGTAGTGTACTAGTAACTGACACAAATAAACGACAAAATAAATTGAACAGTGGATATATATTGACAAATTCGCATGTAAATATATACAACGGCGTGGTTTAAAGAAACCAACAAACACATCAATACGTTAAGACTAAAATTACCCAATTCGTAACACTAAAAACAACAAAATAAATTCGATTCCCTTATTTTTTTTTAATGAACCGTAGTTAACGTAACAATAACAAAAAATGTACTTAAAACATAATCGTACTTCTCTTGGCTCAGTAAAATTTAAATCTAATTCTTACGTATTACATTAATTAATCCTTTTTCGGTGCGGTAGGTTGTAATCCATACGACCCGCTTTCGGTAATCTTTTTTAAATTCTTAGATATGCTATGCACAAAACGCAAGAGGTAGCCGCATTCGCCCTACGGACTCGACTGCGGTACTCACTAACGCAGTGTCTATGGTTTGTTCACTTGCGTACCTAGTATAGGAGCTCTTTAGCCTAACTTCACATCACCTTATGCTGCGATGTTTATCCTTCAAAACATTTACCACGATGAAAAAATGGTTACTTCCATATACACATTAAAGTTCCGATTTGCTTTTATACATTCAATTTGGTATTGCTATCGATTACACACATTCAATGTCAATGGTGATCACCAGTATCTTAACTAAACTTTCCAAACTTTTATTTCGGTCACCTGAATGGTTACCTTCACTTTTCTTTATAACAGTATCAGGTCACGCGTCCCACAATTGAACACTAATAACAAAATATTTTCTGTGTTAACTTCTAATCTGCCTAAGCACTTTTTTCCTTGAAGAAAATCACTAATGTTTTCCTTCAACTCACAATACATTAAATTATTTATTTATGAATGTCTATACGATTTATGCCCTTATGGGTTAATTCAGTCACTATACTTGCTCTGCTAACACTATAATTTTCACAAATAAACTCCTACACTAATCATTCTGATGGTTATGTAAAGCGCGCGTCTCTTACTCATGCTGTGTTTGAACTATCTAAAACCCCTAACCAACTAACTAACCAACTAACTCCTCAAATTTGACACTACGTCGCAATAAATTCGCGCTAAGATCAAAATTAACCTATCCCAATTTTGTATTTCGTGCGTTTCATTACCGCGTCGAAGGTTTCATCGTGGAAGAAGACGCGAACGATGCGAAGTAAACGTAGCCATTGAAGTGAATTACTTTGTAAATTCACTAAAAACTTTCCGAAGAAATCATTAATTGCAATCACATTCACACTGTAGATTAACCAGGTTATCCCTCAACTTTTTATGAAAATCTCACAGGTGGGCGAATTCTATTTCCGCACAATTTAGCGAACTCCCTCACATTCTATCAATTTCATTCTTGAACATGCATTAATTTTTCCTATTGCACCATATTACAAAAATTTCTACAAACAAAAATGTGCTATATCATAACTCACTCGCTCATACGTCTGCAACTATTTCTTTAGTCCAAATTCCTTATATACAGTATAGAAAGGTGAATGCGGTGAACAATAAAAATTAAATTTTATAGGTTTATAAAATTTAAATATTATGACTTGTGTATAATAAGTGTAAATTGGTTTCCTTGAACGCAAATGTATATGGAATTAGAAAAGAATAACCTCCATTCGGATTCGAACCACAAGTAGTTTGCAGATACTGGTTCGGTATATTTGTTCAGCTTACAGGCCACACCAACGGTGTAAGTTAGTTGTTTAAACATCTTCATGGTTTATTTTGAAGGTCATTTACCATAACCACAATCAAACGTTATTCTAATTTATAAATATTATGAGACTAAGGGTCGACATATCCACCTCCCACTAAATTTCTTCTATAAATAAGTTCCAAGGAAACAAATATATCAACAATGGTTTTGAAGGATATTAATTTCCAATTAAATTTTCAGGAGATATCTCTGCCCTTCGTATAAAAAAAGCTAGATCAATATAATTTGTTTAACCCAGTAATGGTGTATTCTAAATTGCCGAAATATGTAGGTAATTCCGTGAAGTAATTTTACTTTCGTTCACCTGAAATTAAATGTAGTTTTATTGAAGTTTCCAAACTTGACTCGAGTCTAGAGTTAAGGCTCAATTTTGTTCTGAGTCGATATTATCGAAACGGTTTATTTTAGCAATACAAAGTGTTTGAATAAAATGCTATTTTTCTCATGTTACTGAATTGATACCTTCATGTTGTTTCTACCTCTTCTTTCACTACGCATCTTGTTATTTGTTGCAACTGTAAGCTGAAATCAATTCGATTGGGTAAAAATTGTAAAGATTCGATCCAATACAATCACTTTGACCACAAATTACGTTTACTTTTAGTTGATAAATAAGAGGTTAGATTAAGTAAATAAGCTATAGATTGCCTTCTAAAACCTGTTCTTAGAGACCCTAAACCACAGTTATTCTCTAGTGGTTGATGTTTTTGTTGTTTTCCTAATTAATTTATCTTATTTATATCCCATTTTTAATATTGCTCCAAACATTTGCTTCAATTAGCTTCATTAGCTGGTTGTATTCTCATTAGAATCAGAACATTGTTGGGAAAATTAAATTATTCCGTACATCTTCAAACGGCAGAATTTTTAAGCTCTTCCAGCTTCTGACAATTCGCCATGATCTTGTAAATTTCTTTTTGTGATATTGCAAAACCGCAACATTCAACTGCTTTAATAATATTCCACTTTATACTATTCCACATTCCGACCGGAGCTAATTGTTAGCTTAACTTACAAGTCTTGTATGTAAAACTTTGGATGAAAATGTAATCCAAACGCCATTGTTCACTATTTATCTGTTTTTCTGAAACAAATCGGCCATAATTAGAAATCCATCCTACAACAAGTAATTTACGTTTACTTATTTGAAAACACTTTTGCCTGAACAGTGACAGGTTTTTAGTTTATGAATCACTCAAAGGAACTATTTAATATAATTTGAAATAGATTAGCATAAGACAACACATATAATTCTATTCATTCATTAAAAACGAAATAATAACTAACGTTTCAAAGTTTGAACTACAATAGTGCAGGAAAAAATTGTCTACAAAGGTATTTTGGCTCATTGTATCGGAAACGATGTCCTTGAAAACATATTCAAAATCCGCTGGAATCCTCTCATCCCCTCACCCCTTTTTGAAGCTTTTTGGGACGCCCCACCCCCCTAAAATGAGTTCTAGTAAATAAGGCAAACAATGCGGCAAAAAACATTAGAATTTCACCCTGAATACGAATATCGCATTCATTTGGTCAAACTACAGTTTTTAACCACATTCAGCGGCTCAAATGTTGAAAAAAGTACGTTTTCTTTTAATTTTGCTCAAATAGGATGGAATTTTGACACCAAAATAGCTTAACATTGCTATACCAAACAAAATAATGTCTCGTAGGTAGTGGGGGGTGAAAGGATCCCATGTTAAATTTAAAGCAAATCGATTCCGCTGATCGCAAGTCAAGAGAGAATCAGATAAAAAGCAGTATATTTACCCACTTTTCTTTGTCAGAAGGGACATACCGGAATGTACATTACCCTGATCTCGCACCTCCCTGCCCCCTCTTCCGTAAATTCTCAACATACCCTGGATTAGGCGACAGTATAGTCTTTCCCGCTCAATAAACGTCATCTGAAAGTCTATTCGGATTACTAAAAAGTTCTAGGCTCAGGATCAAGGACTACTTTTCTACAAAAATAAATCTAGGAACACACCTGTTTTCAAACGTTTAATCATTAATAAGCACAGGGATTCACTTTTTTTCTATGATAACATTGTAAATAACCCTATAGCTACAGACACTCAGCACCTAAAGTTAAGGCTTACACACATGGTGCCCCCTCATTAACGAAGAGGGGTGCGGCCATAAGTATAGGAAGAAGAAGAGTATTAACTACAGATTTATTGATGAGAGACCTTCCATAATTGCTGCCTCAAAATCGTACCCCAGCGTTATAGAAGCGAGGGCGCGGATATAAGGTAGGGATTTAAACAAAGACTGTATATTGAATAATGGGAGATATTGGGAACAGTAATTACGGCGGCATGTTGCATGTGCAAAAATTAGTTCATTCAAGTCTATTTTTTCACGTAAAAAATCGTCCGATTTTAAGACAGCACTTTTCTTAAAGAGTTCCTACCTTGTTGGTAACATTACTCACTTTTTTATCAGTAATGCGTTTATTACAAGTAATACAAATAAACTCTTCAACATCGCTTTCCATTGCAAATAAAACCCCCTGAGGTTTTACTCGTTCCAAGAACAAACGGAAATAAATGAATTCGTTATGTAAAATTCCTAGTTTGACAAGTATCCTATGCTGGTTGATTCAACGTAAGTGGTGTGATTCCAGGTTGACAAATGCTTAACGCTGATTGGCTGAACGCGTGTGGGGTGATTATGTTGCAGCGATTTTTAAAATATTCAGGCGCTTTCGAGATTTAATATCTAATTTTATGTAATGGATGGTATGTATTTCTGCAGATTTCTTTCGATAGATGTGATAATGATTTTCAAAGGTTGAAACATTGAAGTATGTGGATGGTTAATCCTGTAATCGCTAGTTGTGAGTTTATTCAATGGTTTATGATATTATTGAGTGTACTTACCTGTCTTTCATTATCAATAAAGGTACCCAAGTAGCATTTCCTTCAACAATAATATTGGAAATTTCTACAACGATCTAACATTACTTTCCAATAGTTCAATAGTTTTCAAAATTATAGTATCATTCCTATTAATACATCTTCTTATTAACTACAATGATTAAAAATTATTTGGCTTCAAAATTTTACGAAAACTGATACATTTTGAATGAAATTTCAAGAAAACCTTCATTTCTCAACATTTGAGCCCCTAAATTTGATTATAAAATTAAAATTATACAAAATGAATGTGATATTCATATTCGGCGTGAAATTATAATGCTTTTTGACACCTTGTTTGCCATTTTATCACAACTCACTTTAGAGGAGTAGGGCGTCCTAAAAGCGGATTTCAGCGGATTTTGGATATGTTTCAAAGGACACCTACCTTGATACAATTGAGCCAAAAAAAACCTTTGGAGCCAATTTTTTCCCGGTTTGGGTCTTTTTTGGCTTTAATCTCCTGCACTACAAGTTAAAAGTATCTTAGGATTTATTTAATTAAAGTATATTACTTCTTCTGCTGAAACTACATCCATATTTTGTACGTTTGTCGTATTAGAAATTTAAAAACCAAACAAAATGAAGGTTAAGTCGATTTATTCTTAGGTGAATTGTGATCTGAGTTCCAATATATTTCAGATTGTATAAATTTGTGTAGTTTGTTTATTTATTTTTTTAGTTTTTTATTGATCATGACACACTGCCAATGTAGTACACCATAGTATTTCGAATGGCAGTTGTATCTCGAAACGGTACAGCGCACAACTTTAGAAAATGGTTCAGTAGGAAAGGTGCCCAAGAGTCATTTCTAAAAATTATTTTCATCCTCATACGATGACTAGTAGACGGCGTAACGCATGATTAGAAATTTCTGTTTTTAAGGCAATTATTAGAGATATTTGAATTTTCTTTTAATTCTACGAATTTTACTCCATCTATCTATAAAGTAAAAAACTAAAATATTTTCTGTTTGGCTTCATTGATTTTTACAACTGGAAAGGGCTTCCTTTACTCTATAATTTACTCTATCAAGTTTAAATATGACACTAGCCGCTGGAGGGCTCTGACAGAAAGTATTACTTTTTCTCCAAATGTACTATATTTTTATAAAACCGCAGACCACCATCTTCTACCAAACTGAAGTTATCACCAAAAATATTTTTTAAACTGTGTTAATCCGAAAATATATGGGATATTGGTGTAACTAAATATGTATTGTAAAACATTAAATATTTGCTGTGAAACAGTTTAAAGATAAGTTAGTGTCAAAAGTGTACTGAGCACTTCATTAGCTTCTCCAAAAATACCATTTAGACACAAATAAACTTTTGATATGCTTGAAGTTTATTTTGAGTGATTGAAAAATGCAACTACTACTACAGAACCCTGACAAACGGCAGTATAATTAAGAACTCTTCTTTTGCAAACGGATTTCTAGAGTGTATAGTTACAGGAGACGAAACCTGGGTACACCACTATAATCCCGAATTACAAAAAAGGCTCGATGACGTGAAACCAACACCGAAAAATTTTAATGATCGGCAGTCTGCAAAAAAGGCAATAGCAACTGTGTTCTGGGATATGTAAGGCATTTTTCTCATAGACCTTTTAACACCTAAAACGACAATCAACAGCGATATTTATTGTCAAACTCTTGAAAAACTGCAACAAGCCATTCGACAGAAAAGAAGAGACATGTTGACAAGAGGAAGCAGGTTGTTGCATGACAATGCAAGACCGCACACCTCATGTCAGACGAAGGCCTAGCTTCAGAAACACAATTGGGAAGTTATTATCCATCAGCCCCACAGTCCAGGTTTGCCTCCTTTTGATTTTCTTTTGTTTTGGGCCGTTAAAAATTCATTTGTCGGGTAAAAGTTTTGAAAACGCCGATATTAAGTAAGGCAGTTTTTAGGAATTTGGATTGTACATTTTACGAAGAGGGTATACAGAAGCTTATGCCCAGCTACGATCACTTTGAAAAGTAGTTAGTTCGCGCTTTTACTTATTGTATATATGATTTCTATAAATAAAGTAGTTTGTCTGCAATTCACAAATGTACCTTAGTAACCGGACATCCGTCGTAATAGTCCTTATCGGTTTAACGTTACTAAGCAACGTAATATAACGTATGTATTAGCAACACGACTTCTTATAACTATTTCATTATTTAAAAAATATTAGAATTTCTTTTATCAATGATGATCGGCCGTCTGATACAATTTTGATGTTTTAATAAATCATTTAAAACAGGTACTTTAGAGATCTTTCCAAAATGAACATTTGTTTTTTTTTACTTCCAATAACGTACAGATGGCGGTGTTACAGAGAAAATAAAAACAAATATTAGCAGGAAACTTCAATTCGGAAATAATTTAAGGTCATAACATAATTTTGCTTCTTCGATGTTGATTTGTAATTATTTGTGTATTGTCCACAAAATGCCTTGGGTTTGTTTTTCGAGAGGAATCAATTTAAGAGACATTTTTGACCTTAACTATATAGATTGTTTAATGTAATACGTGAATGTAAATACACATTGTAAATAATATGAAAAGTGCAGATTCTGTTTCAAACTGTGGCAAAAGGACATGGCATATCCGGGAACTTTTTGGGTTTTACTACAATATTCGAAAATTTCTTGATTCTTACCAGTTACTTGCATTTTTCATCCACTACTAATAATAGCAAGAAGACACCCTTTGTTGCTATTAATAATATTTTTTATCGAAACATGGCTATTATTGTGTACTTAATGCAGTTTAGTGAGCTTACCTGTTACACATGTCATAATAAGTGCTCATAATAATATAGTTACGGTTTTATAATGTAGTAGTTGCCATAATACATAAATGTTATAAAAAAAAGGATCATGGAAGATATAAAAAAGTTCAACTCAAAATGATGCATTGTTAGAGGGCACTGCATCTAACCAAGACTCCTGTAAAGGGTATTCGAATTTGTAAAAGACCTATTATCGTGCAAGCGTATTATTATAACTGTGAGATACTGTAGAACAGTACCTTTTCAACTATTTAGCGCTTCGTGGGTAAGTATCGCATTGTATGAGCAGGTAAACAAAGCATTGTAATCTCATTTACGAGGGTATATCCTAGTAACTCACCAAGTATGTAGTGACCGGTGTAAATAATTCTATAGATTCGCCCATCTTCCTCAAAGGAAACTGGTTTCTCAGTACAGATTATGCGGCGGACTTTTTCTCTTTTTTTTCAATGAAAGCGACGTTTATAACAAACCTAAAAATCTCTTCGTACCTCTATTTGAGGCGATAGTTCATCTTCCCCGCAATAATCCTGGGTAGAATATTTGCTAACTGCGGATCGGTCCACTACCTAGTAGTAAGAATACTAGTATTTCTATATAATACGAAAGCTAATAAAATTAAACGTGAAAAACAAAATGAAAGCGTGACTCAAGAGAGTATGAGCAGCTGCAAGCACAAATTATACTTAATGAAACAACCATATGTTACGCAACTATATGGAAATAGACTAAAACACCAACTGCAGTTAATCCAAACAAATGAAGATGTAGAAACTATTAAGAACGTAATACATCTATCGGCGACGGAAGCATTAGCAAAATGTCAAATCAAAACATGTAAACAACAACCCCAGTTTGGTTAACGGAAAAAATTCAGGAGCTCATAGAAAATAAAGACACTATGTATCGAGAATGGTTAAACAATTCGACAGTTAAAAACAAACAACACTTATAAATATGACAACCTCATTAGTATTAGTGAGTGGAAAAAACATTATAAGGAATTACTGACGGAAAATCGACAAGGTTTCCTTAATAAAAGTGATGATATTGTGTACAGTTTGGTCAATAATGGAACAAATTGAAATGATCGAGATGGATGTAAAATGCTCCTTAGATGGAATGAAAAGTGGAAGATCTCCTGGTCCTGGGAATATTCCAGTAGAGCTAATCAAATGTGGTGGAGCTGCTTTGATAACAAGAATGACTAAACTTCTGACTAGGTGTTGCCAACTGGTACATATCCCAAAAGAAGGGAAAGTGTCGCACACAGTCTCTTTTTAAAAAAAGATGACAGGAGGGATCCTAAATGTGACAGAGGTTTGAGTGTAACTAGTTCACTAAGCAGTCTGTTTTGAAAAATTAACCAAGGAAAATTAAGATTCAATATCGGAAAACATATTGGGGAAGATCAAAGTGGTTTTACGACAGGAAGATCGTGCACTGACAATTTATTCACATTACAGTAGGTATCGGAAAAGATAATAAAAAAGGGGGAAAAGGTATATCTTGCTTTTACAGGTATTAAAAAGGCATATGATTCAAAGCTATGGGAAGCCTTAGGCAGTTTAGGCACTATTAAACATTATAAAACACTTCTATAATGGCAATATTTCATACTAAGGTCAGTTCTACTCTTTTCAGTCCAATTAATAACACAAAGGGACTTCGCCAAGGCTGTAATGTATCCCCACTACTATTTAACTTATATGTGGAAGTAGCACTGCGTAAGTGGAAAAAACTGTATGAACAAATGGGAATCCTCATTAATGAAAAGCCCCCTTTGACACTCAATTTTTCTGACGATCCTTGCTCAAGACGCCTAAGATCTGGAATTTATGACCAGAAGACTTTATGCAGAATATGAAGAATGGGGACTACAAGTCATCTTGCAGAAGACGGAATCTCTTGTTGTCAATTCCAACGCTCGCTTCGATATACTAACTAATGAAAACGTTGCTGTAAAGCATGTAGATCAGTTTAAGTACTTAGGAGTAGTAATTGACAAAAATGGGTTAGCAGAAATAGAAATAAAACACAGAATACAACAAAGCAAAATAATAGTTAGGTGGATTAATGCATTATGATGGAGTAAATCCTTATCATTAAAAACTAAGAGCAAGATAGGACAAATAATGGTTGAATCCGTCCAGTGTTATCGATGTGAGGTGTGGACGGTTAACGCGGCAATGAGGAGAAGACTGAACGTAATTAAAATAGATTATCTAAGAAGAAGCATCAAGGAGATAACGAATTCGTCATATAGAAATCAGAACTCACAAGGCATCAAATGAAACGGTTACTGATAGAATAGAACACAGAGGATTAATATGTTCGGACACCTAATGCGAATGCTTGAAGATAGATGGCTCAAAAGAGCGTTTCAGTAAGTACCTCCAGGACAAAACGGACCAGGAAGACCACGCAGATCTTAGAATTGGGGGATAAGGCGAGCAACGGAACTTAGGGATCTAGATGATAACCAAGCTAGATAGGGAGGAATGGCGGAAGGGAACGGAAATGCGGCATGTACACCTGCTCTCTTTCCGTTTTTCAACCTTCGTACCGTTTTCTCTACCTCATTTATCCCAATAACCTTTCTCAGTTTCATTCACCATTCCTTCTACGTTCTCCTTATTTAACCCTTCAGTCCTACTATCCTCACTACTGTAGGGTAGACCGGGGACAATTGAAACATTTCTCCTTCTTGATTTTTTTCCCCGCGACTATTGAATATTTCTAAATTGTGAGGCAAGCAAAAGGGAGCACATTCAATTAGGTTTCCATTCATACAATTTCATTACCCTATAATGATATATGGATGAGGTATTTAGAAAAATCTTCACCTTGTCAAACTGTTTCTATCGTCCCCGGTACGGGGACGAATGAAATATATACCTGGGACAATTGAAACAGCTAGTATTTTAGGTCAATAAAAGCTTCATTCTGATGTAAGACAAAAGTGATTAATATATTGAAAATCGTGACATAGCTACATTCTGACATACAATTGTGACAAATATAAAGATCTTCTTGACGAGTACATTCTTCGTGGGACCAACGTAGACAATCAATGCACTGCACCCAATCCTCTCCAGGGCGGCTATTACCATAAGGCTCCAGGCAAACCAGGCAGAAAGAATCCTCTTCTTCTCTGTCACTCTCTTTTGATTGTTCTGGCATCGTTTGGTATTCTTTGACTGGCGATCTGGTATCGGTGTGACTTCAACTCCTTAAGTTTTTCTTAACTTCCTTTTCTTCTTCGCTTCATATTCCTCTTTAATAGCGTTTTTCTCAGGAGTGTCGGTATAAATTGCAGACTTCCTAGTTTTGGTTTACCAGCTGATTTTCTAGGAAGCGCTTCCGCCACCCGTCTAACGATTTCTGGTGAAAATACAGCCGTTGAGTTGCTTGGTCCTGCATCACCGCCACTGATTTCTGGTATATTTTTGTTGATACCAATAATACCCGGTGATGTTGGCGTAATTTGAGTGCTTGTTGAGACTGGCATGGGGTGAGGGCTGATGCTAGGAGATGGCGGAGTTGCTTCACTGGTGCTTGCTTCTGGTACAACTTCAGTCCTGTTCGGAGTTTTGTCATTAGGAACTGGTCTATCCGTGACATAGGAAGGAGCAAAATCTAGTTCCGTAAATACGTCTTTATTAAAAGGACATATTCCGGTACAAACAAATCCAGCCACAACGTTTGATTGTGTGAGAGCCAATGGCAGAGCTGGCTTGACTATGTTGGGATGTCGTGGATTGTCATTGTCTTTCCTGGGTTATTTCTCATCCAGGCGTCACAAGTTGAATTTACAGCCTTTTGAAAGGACTGACAGATCGATCTAGGGCTGCAGCTTGTGGGAGCAGTGCGGCGGAAATGACAAGATGACTATACCATTCTCTTTACAGAAGTCTATGCATCGTATACCAATGTGCGACTGATGATTATCGAGTAAAAGCAATACTTTATTCTCGACTCAACAGTTAGTATGCTTTTTAAAATGGTTCATGTATATCAAGAACTCATCTTCTTGCATCCAGCCACTCGCATTTCCTGCTCCAATACACCCCACGGGACCGTCACGGACGAAGTGATCCTTGTACCTCAACCGTGGAAAAATGGGAGGCACACTGTTACCGATAGCATTAACAGCTAAAGCGACGGTTACCAACGTTCCTCTTTCTCCTGGTGTTAATGTGCCCACCTGTTTGGTTCCCTTTTTGGCTACAACTTTAAGAGGCTTTTGGACCGTCGTGGTCCCTGTTTCACCAATGTTGTAAATATCCTTCGATTGAAATTGGTACCTGTCCATTACATTAGCCAGGTTGTTATAAAAATGGTTCACGTTCGTGACGTTGAAACTGGTTGCTCTGGAAAGACATGTGGCTTGAGCGCAGCGGATTTAGAGTTCTGGATTGCGCTTCATGAAAGCAGAGAACCAGTCCTCCCCTGCCATGGATTTCTGTCTCCATGTATCAGGCATGTTCAACGAGTACTTCATAGCCAACTGAAAGGCTAATTTGCGAATTTCTTTCGGCGGTAATCTGTAGAATATGTGGGCTGCTTTAATGACATATCCAACGATGGTTTCTCTTGGTTTACATCAAATACTCGTCTTACACAATGATAACCCATGGTGACTGGAATACCTGATCGTTGCTCAATTGGTTGCTTTTTTTTAATAAATCTGTAAAGACACGTGTAGTTCAAACTTCACTGCCGCAGACCTTATCGATGTCTTATTCTCAATAACCTCTTTACAGGCTTCTTCATAGGTCGAAATAGATTTCAAACCTCTCTCCGTTTTTCTCACTCTTACTCGAGGCATCCTAAAATAAAATACCTAAATACCTGAAGATACACTAGGTAACACAACCTATAATACAGCATGATCAACAAGATTTTAAATAAGGGGGGGGCTTTGAAAACAAAATATTCAGCCAATCGGCCAATTCTATTGCTCACTGATCATCATAATAATTCATGATGGGGACAATTGAAACATGTTTCAACCGTCCCCCATGTTATTTGTTTCAATTGCCCCCACAACACACTTTTAAGTAAACACGAAAATATTCTGTTAACCTCGGACGACAGTAATAATCTGAACTGTTCCTACTAAACAAATATATAAAAAATGTCAAAGCTGGATACTTACGTTTTGATTTCCTGTGTCACACTTTTTAGATCAACAGAAAACTTTACAATGATGGCAGCAAAATACGTTAGTACGAGGCGTGATCTACACTCTCAACTGCCGGTAGTGGATCATAGATGGTTACGGGAAGCATCTAGAGCCACATCTTCTAACGAAGGCGCGCGCGATTTTAACAGCGAAATCTGTCCAATATGGCACTTGTTTCAATTGTCCCCTGTTTCGATTGTCCCCGGTCTACCCTACAGCTTTCCGGAATATTCTTGCCAGAATTTCCTCACTTCACAATCGTTTCATACTATTTCATTGCTCATATTAATCACTCCTGCAGCGTTCTGTTTTGGGCCAGGTTTTGTATTTTTGACCCATTTCCAGAAGAGTTTTTTGTTTCCCTCAAAATAATTCTGCATTTTCTCTCCTTCCATAGCCATCACTTCCTCTTTACTTATTCTCACTACCTCCTTCGCTTCTTTGTTTCTTAATCTGTGAACCTCATACAATCGATTTTTCTCAGTATCACTTTTTGCAGCAATCATTGCCATGTACGCATCTTTTTTCTTACATACTGCCTTTTTTACAAAACACACTTTCTCTGTCTACCTACAGTCGCTCTTTCACGTATCCGTACGATACAATTTACATTACACAGTTTTTCAAGCTTATCCATGCACTTTCAACGTCAGTGTCTTTTATTTGTTCGTTCCACATTGTTTCATTCCCATTCAACTCTTCACTAACAGCATCTGCGTACTTCATTCTCGCACCACTATCCACTAGTTTGTCTACCCTAATTCTGGACGTTCGCACTACGTTTGGTTTCCTTCTCCAGACCCACTTTTGCCCTAAACACACTCTCGATACAACCAAAAAGCAGTCCGATCCACACTCCGATCCGCGCATTACTGTTGTGTCTTTCCAGGTTTCTAAGCCGTTCATCATACACTAACAAGTCTATTATACTTTTAGATTCACCTCTTTGCCATGTATACATATGCAGATTCTTATGTTTAAACCACGTATTGGATACAAACAGGCTTCTTTCCACTAAGATGTTCACCAGGCGTTCACCATTCTCATTGACTCTTTGGTATAGAACGCGTTCAGTATATTCTCTCTGTACACCCACCCATCCGTTCATATCCTCCACTATCATCACTCTTTCGATTGGCTTACATACGTTCAACACGTTCTCTACTTCATTCTAGCAGTTCTCACGCTCCTGGTCTCTTTCTCCATTCACCGGTGCACAGCATGCCATGAGAAAAATTCTTCCAAACTACACTTTCATTCTAATCTCATTACGCGGAGAGATCAGCATGCCATGAGAAAAATTCTTCCAAACTACACTTTCATTCTAACCTCATTACCCGGAGAGATACCAATCCGTACGGTTTAACACATCTTTTCGCTCTTTCACTTATGATGACCCCAACTTCTTTTGCTCCATGCACTTCAGTCTCAACTCCTGACCATAGCGCTAGGCTGCCATCCTCCATCCCCACAGCATCCTTTCCTTTGCGTTTTGTCTCCGATACACACAGAATATCAAGGTGTCTTTCGTACATTACATTCGCAATTTCAAATTCTTTACAATGCATACCTGTAACATTCCACGTACCGACTCGCCATTCATTCCTTGCACAGTCGTCAACAACGGGGCCAGTTTGTTTCGACCTTGGCCGCTCCTTGTAGCCAGGTCGATCCCAGATAATTGTATTGTTCTGTTGAGTAATATCACATGAAAACCTTTTGTACATTTCAGTCAGACAGGACTATCATATCAATAATTAACTCATGTTAAAGATTGCGAACAAGTACTAATGCATTTGGTAAACTATTACAGACCTACTAGTTATTTAGTAAATAATTAGTAAAAATCAAATTTATGACACTGCAATTTCAGATTTAAAACACGAAAACGAAGAACCAAAAACAAGACCTCGTGCACAATTTGAAATTAAAGAACAATGTAAACTCAAAGCACTAGGTGAAGTATTACAGTGTTTTTCTTTTTATTCAAATTGCAAAGCACTTACTAAGACAAGGATATCTCCTGATTCTATCGGTTCTATTCATGGTGTACGTCTATTTTCATTAATATGGGTTATATGTGTGCATTCGATATATTATCAAATCGATTTTTTAAAAAATGTACCAGCTGGATTCCGAATATCTGAACATTTTCTTATTCAGGTCATCAGTAATTCTACATATTGTGTTGATAGCTTTTTATTTCTAAGGTAATGTTGATGACTGTAATATTTAATAATCAATTTTTTAAATTTTTAGTGGATTTTTAATTTCTTATACTTTTTATAAATCAAAAGGAGGAAATATAGCGTGTAAAAGACCTGTCAATATTTTAGTGAAAGTGTTAGAATTTTTCACAATGTTCTTTCATCGATACTTGAGGTAATATTTATTATACCATAACTGAGTTGCTTCTTAGAATGATAGTTTAGGTTAACACCTGTTTATATAATCACAATGTTAATTAGTGATGTATTATTTACATACTATCGTCATTCTTCATCTTTTTATGTAACCGAACAACCAGATATCAATTGTGCTAAATATTGGTGGAGAAATGTGTTATACATAAATAACTTCTATCCTAGATCGGAAATGTGCCTATCATGGTCGTGGTATCTATCCGCTGATACCCAATTCTTTATGGTATCTTCATTTTTAGTTGTCTTATCTACTATGTAAGTTACGAGTAACAAGTAGCGTATTTCATTTTATTTAATTATTTGCAGATTTTTTAAAACAGCCGTATTTCTTTTAACTTTATGTATTATTATTTGCGTATCCGTTACAGGTTATCGGTCATATTCTATAGGTTACATACCATCGTAAGTGGGAATAAATATTTTGTATAGCAAACGTTAATAACATTTGTTAATTTAGAATGGATGAACAATTTGCTCAATTAGATGCTATATACGATCTTCCATGGAACCGAATAGGGCCCTACTTAATTGGAATAGTTACTGGGTATATATTGACAATAAAACTCGAAGGAAAACTAAAGCTAAAAAAGTAAACGTGCTAACAACCATCCAAAAATAATGATAATAATTTTCAGCCATGTCTAATTTTAATGTGGATCGTATTTCCCATGATAAACCTATGGATAGTGTTTGCAATTTATGGCCGTGAATTGTCAGTTGAATTTTCTGCAGTGTACATGGGTATATCGCGCACCCTATGGGGAGTGGGATTAGGATGGTTATTTATCGCTTGTGCAACTAACAATGCCGGTAAGTTATATATACTTGTAGAATTTTTTCTATAATTAGATTTTAGGAATTATCAATAAATTCTTATCATTTCGTGGTTGGATACCCCTAAGTCGATTGACATATTGCTGTTACTTACTTAATCCTTTATTGATCCATATTATTTATTTAGGTGCAGAAAGCGATCAAAGTGCATCTTTAGCTAGTTTTGTAAGTTGAACTTAAATAATTATTTACTATGCTTATGTTTTCTGTTTTAGGCGTTAGCTATTTTTGGATTTGCACTATTATCAATTTTTTTGGCATTCTTTTACTCTCTGATATTTGAATCACCGTATATACTGCTTACCAAACTATTATGTAAAAAACTACGTAGAAAAAGTACTTCGGGTAACGAAACAAAAATGTAATATTTTTATTATTTAGAAATTCATTAGTTGTTGAGCTTAAATGCAATAATTTACATCATATTAATGTAACTTTATTGTTATGTAGGAATTGGTGTTTAAAATCAAAAGTGTAAATTCGTAAACTATGACAAAGTGATATAAACTAAGACTGAAATTTTACATACGGAATTCGATTTTTTTCATCAATACATTATAATGTAATTCTAATGTTATTCTCGAATACTATCAATATTGTATTTGTTTGATCAAAAAATCCTGTGATCCTGGCTCAATGTGTACGCTGGTGTAATTAGTTATAAAAAAATGAATGTTTTGTGATATTTTTTTTTTTCTTTCCGTTTATAATATGAACAAGGTGTCCAATTTTCGACAATTTTAGGTGGTATGGGAGTTAACGCCAAGTATAGAGTGTTGCGGTTTTTACTTCGCTGTCCTACTTTTTGACAATACGATTGATTCCTGTGGCAAAGTTATTATGATTTTCTTTGTATATTATCTTTATTATATTTTGAAAATCTTTATTTTTTAGGAACAGCTTGTACTTTCGCTGTGCGTTAACTTATGGAAGGGGTACAAAGGGATCGTGCTAGATTTTGTTATTAGAGTTTAATGGCGTAGTCAGATATGATTTATATTTATTTTGAAAAACCATGATAAAATTTAATGATTACTTTATTTCTCAGGGTAGGCCGTGACGAAATGTAAAATATGGACAACAATACTAATTAAGATTCTAAACATTGAACCCCTCAAAATTATACAGTTTTTTTATATAGTTCAATCATAATACCTAATAACTCGTAATTTATATATTTTTTAAAGAAATAATGAAAGGTTTTTTAAACGTTACATATTGTATATCAATATTTGCTTCAATTTGTGTTACCTCAATAAACTACGATTGTCTCAAATTAAATAAATTATCTAACAGTAGGTCATATATTACGCGAAATAAAACAAAACATTTAATGGCGATCAGCTAAGAAGTCAAAATTTGGTGCATTATTTAGTATTTCGCCAATTAAACTTATTGCAATATGTGTTTGTAGTTTAAAATATGGCTGAAATGAAGAAGTATTAGAAATGTAAAAAGTAAGGTAAGGTAGTTTGCTACATACACTATACAGTCTAATAAATATTCACGGGAGGTATGACTTTTTAAATTTATTACATATCAACCATCTATTTACAGCATTCTAGATATCTCGATCGAAGACAACCTTCCCCTAATTTAATTAATTATGAGGGGGTTTACACGGACAAGGCCAACCCCTACGATAAAGAAAATCGAGAAGTTGAGGAAGTTAATGTTTTAGTGTGCGTCGAACCAATTCCCTCGACACCTTATAGAGGTGTATTGAGGTAGAACAGAGCCCACAGTATATTAAAAAAAAACATAAATTCAAACCTAACAAAGCGCATATTGTCCAACACTTACATCCTGAACGTCATAAAATTTCTTATAACTGGTACTTACAGCAAACTCCAGACATCAGTTTTGCAAGATCAGTGATACGGAGCGATGGAGCGTATTTCTTTAGTGCCGGTATTTTCAATAAACATAACACTTATCTTTGAACGTGAGCAGTGTCGCCTACTTCATTTTGGGGCAACAATTAACTTATAAGAGTTATGAAGGGAGTTTTTCACTAGATCGGTATTTGAATATATTGTAAGATGCTATCCCTGAACGTTTGTGTAATATTCCCTTGGTTCACTTGGATCGTTAACAGGACGGATCACCTAACCATAATGCCGACATAAGGATTTTTTTTTGGAAAATGTTTTATTCAAAAGTAGATAGGGACTGATGCGCCACGATCTCCTCATGTTTCCATCCTGGATATTCTCTTGCGTGGATACTTCCAAAATAAAGTATATAGCATTCGTCATCATAACATTGACAACTACGTGATACATTAACTTAATAGACGGATTTTGTAGTACTAGGTTAGATTTATTTTTAAATTAATAACAATCCTTTGAAATGTTAACATTGCTTTCTAAAATAAATATAAACACACACGCACGCTTACAGACACACACACACACACACACGCGCGCGCAAGGACTATATATATATATATATATATATATATATATATATATATATATATATATATATATATATATATACAGGGTTATTACAAATGATGTTCCGATTTCAATTATAAATATTACTGGATTAACCTGTTTTAAGACCATTTCAGTTGGTACCACTGGAAAGAAAAACTCATAAAGTTTTGTTTACATTGATTTAAGTACGTATCAGCTATTTGTTAAAGTCAATTGTTGTCAATTTGTGAATTTGAATACAGGAAAACATTTTATGTGTTGGATTATCACATCAACCAATCAGTTATTAGTGTGCAACGTCACTTTAGAACCAAATTTAATGAAGATCCTCCTAGCAATCACAAGTGGTACTTGAATTTTAAGAGAAATTGGTGCATTTATAAAAGAAATCAACTGGAAGGCCGTTAGTAAGCTATGACGCCGTAGAGCAGGTAAGGAAAGTTTTACGCGTAGTCCACAGAAATCTACTGTTAAATGCAGCAGACAGCTTGGTATACCATAGCCAACAGTTTGGAAAATTTTACGTAAACGTATAAATTTCAAGCCTTACAAACTTCAGCTTGTTCAAGCATTAAAACCAAATGACAAAGTTCTAAGACTTTCTTTTGTGAGAACATGTAGGCTTTGATGAAAATTAAAACTATGTAAAACGTTTAGTCTTTAGTGATGAAGTCACATACTACATGTGTGGTAACGTGAACAGACATAATGTCATAATATGGGGCTCGGAGAACCCACACACCTACATCGAGCACTTGCGCGATACTCGAAAGTTAATATCTTTTGTACTATCACTTACAACCAAGTGTACGGATCTTTTTCTTTGTTGGACAAACAATAAATAGAATAAATCTTGGACATGATGACGGAATTAGAACAAGAATCCCTAAACTTCATTCTGGATGTTAAACTGAACTTCAAAATCGGCTGCCTGGCAGATGAATCAGTCGTGCAGGTACAAGTGATGGTGCACTCTTGAACTGGCCTCCAAGATCTCCAGACATCAGCTCCTGTGATTTTTCTTGTGAGGATACATCAAACATAAAGTGTATACACCACCAGAAAGCATACCTGAGATCCAACAACGGATTACCTGAGCTATTGAAACAATCGACCTGAACACTCTTAATAAAGTATGGCAAGAGCTTGATTACACGCTTAACATCTGTCGTATCACAAGGGGTTCCCATATGGAAGATTTATAATTCTTGGCAGCTGGGATGAAACTTTTGAGTTTTCTCAAAATGCAACCATTTTATTTTTTGTGATAAATAAAACTAGATTTATGTGCACTTGAAATCATGAACATCATATGTAATAACCCTGTATATATATATATATATATATATATATATATATATATATATATATATATATATATATATATATATATATATATATATATATATATATATATATATATATATATTATTTATATATATATTTATATACAGGGTGTCTTGAATCAACCACGTTCTGTAGCTATCTTTGTTATTATAAGAGATATAGTCGGTTAGATCAGCATAGTTGGGAAGTATTACATGATTATTCAAATACCGATAAGAACATTCAACATTGTTGCCAACTTTCTAAGATATGTGAAAATAACTAAAAATGGTACAAATTTTCAATCGGCTATATCTCTTTAATAAATATTCAAAATACGAAAAAGTTATAAGGGAGACTTTTTATAGCTATTTTTACGCAAAATGGGAAAATGCGAATACAAAATTTTCATAAAGTACGGGGTTTGAATCCAGAAGATTATCCATGGCTTCAATGTGCCGAATGTGACCGAATCCAAATCTTATTTCATCAGTACTATTTACCGATGAAGCCGGATTTACGAGAAATGGCATAATAAACGAGGCCGTTCAAAGGAAAAATCGTATCTAGATTTTCTTCAGAATAATTTAAATTTATTATTAGGTGGCATTCCTTTGCAAACCAGAATCAGTATGTGGTACATACACGATCACGATCCACCTCACTTTAGTGTTATCGTACGTAATTACGTAAACGTTAAGTAACCCGAAAAGTGGATTGGAAGAGGAGGTCTAACAGTATGGCCCCCGCGTATTCTAGAACTAAATACACTGAATTCATTCTTCTGGGGTTGCCTCAAAAGTTTGTTATATGCAAGACTCGTACAAACAAGGAATAAATTATTAGATAGAATTCATTTCCATTGCGATGCTATCAAGCAATCCAGGAGTGTTGTTTCAAGTATAACGAAATATTATACGTAGACTTCAACAATGTGTGGAGGTAGGAAGTGCACATTTTGAACATTTACTCTAAAGATATAGTTTTAGGTTCGTAATTCCGCAAAATCAATGACATTGAGTATTTACCGTAAGGTTAAAGTTATTATTTCTAATTCCGTAAAATTGTTATTTTTATATCAATAACATTAAACATTTGCTTTAAGTGTTTTCTCGTTTTTAGTTCTTAATTACGTAACGTTGTTATTTTTTAATAATAACCCCTATGGCATATGTGTTTTTTCTTTACTTGTACATCTTGATAATACATACCTTTGACACATTTTTTACCAAATTAATACTAAGATGTAATTTCCTAAAGAATGTTTAGTACCTATGACAAATAATTGACAGCGACCTACTTGGTAAAAATACATTTAATAAATAATAATGGAAGCTGTATGTGATCTGCTGTACAAAATTTCATATTTCTCGGAAACCACTGATTTTATCGAATTCAAGAAAGAGCACCTTTTCTTTAGGAAAATAGTTGGGATATAAAATAACAGTGTCTTTAAGTTTGTTGCTTTATCCCTGTAAAAGTTTTGACACTTTAACCAGTGAGCTAAATATAATCCTGACTTTTTACAGCATTGGCATACCTAATGATACTGCGAAAATAGATCCATTGATATGATTGACAAAGCACCAAATCTTTATTAAATTCTAAAATATAGTTTTAGAATTATAAATGAAATTGAGTTCTCAATTTCCAACTTCACAGCCCTACACTGCAAAGAAATGCGGCAGAAAAAACAGTTATATAAAGTACTGACATATTACCAATTATAGAGATAGGAAGTAGTTCTGTCACATCTTCAAACTACAGACCAAATGTAAATCTAAGCTCCAGTCGCACCTAACCGATCCTTAGTGTAATTTAATTCCGCCTTCATTTTCGAATGAGCCTTCGTTCGATGACGCCCTTAAAGCCGTCTATAGCAAGACCCTGAGGTTTTTCCAAACTCCGAATTACCAGAGATAATCCTAGACGAAAATAACCTACATCGTACAGACCCATTTCACTTTTCAGCTGCCTAGAGAAAAGCTTTGGGCAGATCCTACCTTTAAGGCAGAGAGATTACCTAGAATTCAATAACCTTCTATCTGACAGCGAGTTTGACATTTGACCAAACAGAACATGTCAATACCTGCTACTAAAACTCCTCATAAAAAGATCACAAGCCTTCAGTCATCACCTTTGTAACGCTGTCGTGTTCGTAGATATAAATCAAAGTCTGGCATGCGAGTTTTCACTAAATCCAAGCCATAGGAATTCCTTTCGAGTTTACGAAGCTCATACTATCGTGTCTAACAGATAGCACGGTATGAGTCCGAATAGGCTCAGTTCACTCTCAAGATTTTAGTGAACAAACAGGCGTACCCCAGGGTTCTGCCTGGGCCCCAATACTCTACCATATCTTTGCACAGGACATTCCTGGTACAGATTTCAGGTGACACCGTTTCTTGGGCGGCAAATCGGTCTACTAAAATTGCCTCTAATAAAATTTCTACCACATTACAGAACTTCTCCACTTGGGCCAACCAATGGAGAGTCTCCATAAACCAGACCAAGACACAAGAAATCCTATTCTGACACCTCGACTATACCAAACACGAACTACTCACAACAGAAGATATAACCGTTTTCCGGCAAGGGGAAGGATTACCACATCGAAAGGATATTACTTATCTAGGAATCGCGTGTACCAAATCCCTTAACTGGAACGCTGACTTAAACAAGACACTGAACAAGGCACGGAACCGAGTCAACTTCCTAGGCGCCCTATAGGGTCGCGTAGGAGGTGACCACCCGGAAACGCTACATCACTTAAGACCGGCATATGCTCCGTTATCAATTTCCTAGCTCCATTGTACGCTACCCTAAAACTCAAACACCTAATATCCATAGCCGCATGTGAATGCCGAGACCTACGGAGAATACGCCGATTACACTAGATAACATCCAACGAAATCACCATACAACTCGCCAAACAACTCAACAACTCAAAATATTGCAATCAAATTACACACACCGTAGGATATTCTGTGGAACAGAAGCAACCAAAAACATCCTCCATTCACTTCTCTTACACACGCTCTACAGGGAAACCCTTCCAGAAGGATTCGAAAACGTCTTAGATGGTATTTCCCGTCCCCTAAGCTAAAAACGGTGACCACTGCTAACCACTCAGGAAAAATCGATCGAAACACACACACACACACACACACACACACAAACACACACACACACACGCACAAGCACATGTACACGCACTCGCACTCGCACTCACACTCGCACTCGCACTCGCACTCGCACTCACACTCACACTCACACTCATATTGACACTGACACTGACACTCGCACACGCACACGCAAACGCACACGCACATGCACGCGCATACGCACACACACACCCACCACACCTAAACAAATAAAATAATGTAATGTAATATTTATTAATAATATTTTTTGACACCTCATAACACCAACACTAACTTGTATGCACTTAATTACAATACAAAAGGCAGTCTAACCCCACTAAGTCAGAACATGGCCCAAGACCGCAGACGAGCCTACAGGAATATGAAGTAATAAGTAACTAACAATAAGCAGAGTAATTCAAAAAATCTGGTGTGTAACACCACACGGCCTTCCAACCCACCAAATGGAAATTAAAAGAAGTGAAATAATTTTAATAATTTTTTTTTGTTACGATCGAAAATGAAGCTAAAACGGCAGGTAACAGATAATTAGAGTGCACCGGGATAGCTCGGTGGAACAAAGGGAGTGGGCGTGTTTTTGAATTTAAAAATACTGAAAGTGGTTAGTCGTATTGTAGAAAGTCGCAAATAAGGGTACGTCGGAATTAGAATAAAGTCAAGTAAAGGGCGCCAGGCTGTTATTAAAACGATATAGGCAAGGATACATCTGGACACACGTAGATAAATCAACCTTTAACAGTGAAAAGATCTCACTTGCCTTACGTTGGCTACTTCAAGGTGCACGTCGGAGATGCTTCGAAACTTTAGCTCTAGGACAAATCCTAAAATATCCACACGCTCAAATACTAAACGAGCGTGTGCGCAAATCAGCTGTTGGGTTACCATGACTTCTTTAACTATATATTTTGTTACGTTACCCTCAACGCTTGTGAACAAAATACACTCCAACACAATAAAAAAAAATTAACGTTAAATATGACGCTTAAACCTTATTAACTCAAATTTAAATACTACTCAACTCAAAGATCCGTCATTAATTGAACTTCAAACTAAAATAGTTACACATAAACTAGATAAACGTCATTTAAAATTCCTCTATTTGGTTACGTAAGACATCCCAAATATTTAATAAAGTTAAAAAAAAACTGTATGACACTAAATGCTTCAACTGTAGGAAATTACCACTTGTTACTTTTGAAATGAATCAATAAAATTGAAATCAAAATTTAGCTCTCAATTAATTCTTTAGTTTGAATAATTAAATCACTACTTTTCCTAAATTATTGCTTTCACTGATCGGGAGAAGATCATAAATACCACTATAAAATTTAATGAATTAATTAATTGAATAATCGTATATCAAAGAACACACAAGATACATATATTTACACTGATTACGGTTCAACTTAAAATCTTAAATTCTAAAATACGGAAGCATAAGTAGGTCAACCTTGTAAGCTTACCAGATTTTAATTTTAAATTACGGAAATGGAATTACCTAAATATGGTTAAAATTCAAAACATTACGTAACCAAATGGTCACTCAAAAGCAATTTTACCAAGCGAAATTTTCATATACATTAATTTGCAGTACATTTAATTAAAGAATAAAAAACAAAATACCAAATATAGCGCAAATAAAATCAGATCGTCAACCTTTTAATTGAGATTAACGTGAGAGCATCAATTACCGCAAAATAACACAAAAAAAAACGACTGCGTTTATTCGCTCATCAACAAATAATGTCACCAAATTTACAGAGATATGATAAAATAATCACAATAACGTACAATATTGAGTTACCTTCTACAGAACTCTTGAGTACATCTTCACCAGGCAATACGGGAGTGAACGGATTCAGGATACTTGCTGATCTCGATCAACAAGGTAAACCCATGCGGCAATTCCCAGTTTTAAATTTCGATAGCGATACGCTTACGTTAATTGGCCAGGACGTTATATAGTTTATGTGCACAAATTAAATCGCTTTTACGCACGCGATATTTACACACTACCTGTTTAATGTTTGATTAATTCGATAGCTCCATTTGCAAGTCTTTTTAATATTAAAAAATAAAAAATTATGTACAGTGCGTACTTTCGTCTGATCTTATTACGGGGGGGAAACAAACCGTTATGCCTTCACAATGGCTTTATTCGAAAATATAAATACGCATTTAGCACGTCTCAAAATTCACCACCAAGATACACTTATATATAAACACATCCCTTCGCGAAATATTCGTTAATTGACCCCACGTTCCGTAACTTCAAAAGAAATAACCAGGAGGGATCAACATCTACACAAATATCCACCAAACTGGTGCTTTAGTTGCAAACAACTTCTCTGAAAAGTTCGGTCCTCCAGGTATACGAAAAAAGGCACTCCCCCAACTCCTAACATCACATTCTTTACTCACGAAAGTCAGATCAAGAACCCCGCGCAAAAAAACAGTTTCTCCCCATCTACATAACACTGCACCATCTTTCTCAACCAAACCTTATCATGAAGAAACTGCTGACTCTGTGGCGTGCACGACTCAGGCGCAAATTGTCGTCCACAGATTTATTCCCTTAACGATAAAGATAATTACTTAACAGTAATAGATTGAGATACTGTACTCCGGCAGAAAAACGGCGTCAATTACTAAACGCGATAAGTAAAATTAACATCAACAGCCCCTGCTCAAACAAGCAAACTAAGGAGGATCTCATCCTATCATTTAAATGCGAACTTTTCTTGTCTACAAATACATTTTATTTTAACGGAACGTTTTATAAAAATTCGCAGAAAAACTAATTTAGATTCAATTTTAAGATTTCCTATTTCCAATTAATTACTTCACAAAATATATAATTGCCAATTCCGGAAATCAAATCTAAATGGCAATACGAAAAGCTTAACTCGAAAACCACTATAAATTAGAAAAGTCAAACAATCTATTGTTACTTTCACCAGTACCTTGATGCACACAAAAAAAATCAACAAGTTTCGTTAGCGTAAATTGGGTCACTAGCAAAATAAAAAAAATATATGTACATATGTACAGGGCGTTCACATGATAGTTTAAGAATAATTACGCAACCTCTTTTATAAGCTCATTACGAAAATAGGCAACATTGGAAACGCTAAAACAATAATCTATGTCAAACAGATATTTAAAACTTCAGGACAGACAGAGGCTCTTGGACATCTAGATGATAACTTAAATTAAAAGAAATGAAATAATTTGAATTTCAATTTTTCAGGATAACTATGCAACCTCCTTTTTATACGTTCACAACGAAAACCGGCAACATTGGAAAAACAGAAACAATAATCTATGTCAGAATGGCGTTTAAACCTTCAGGTAGAGATTAATAGACATAAATACAAGTACAAAACACACAATCTTTAAAGCTTGCCAAACATCAAAGCTGCAGCTGTTGCAGTAAGGAAGCATTTTTACAGAGTTTATTTGCAAGTCCAAATCTGGTTGTCCTGTAAAATGGACCTGGAAGGATGGGGATGAAAAATCAAACCCATACTAAATCCGATATTAATGACACAACAACCAGCTCCATATAGTATATTTAAGGTTGATTTTTTGCAGTTGTAAGTCAGGTTGTACGAAAGACATTTGTAGGTGTATTGCTGTGTTCAAATATTTGCAAAAGTGCGAATATATGCAAAACATTTTCCAGAGTTATAGCTGTAACCAAAATAGACGACGGTTATGTAGCGGAAAATGACAACGAAGAGAGCGATGGTGTTGCCATTACAAGAGAAAACGCAAATGGTTATAATGAGAACTAGTACAGAGGCCGCATTAAAGAATAAGTTTTTTATATTTACTTATGTTTACTTTTTTACTTTTTATGCAATCAAATGCTATGGAAATTATTTCTTCTCACTAAAGAAATATATAAAATAAATGTGACTAACCTCTTTTCAAGCCGTTAGAAACAATTTTTTTGAAAGATTCAATAATAACTTTTTTACAGGATTTTTTCACGTGAAACTATGAAAAACAACTGCAGAGATGTTTGTTACGTGAAAATATCCCCTTTTTTCGAAGTTATTTTGTATTTATAAAGTAGCTTGTTTCCGAAATTAGCGACAAAAACATTGAAAAAACAGTTTTTGAATTTAATTTTGATATTCCCGGCCCGTTAGAGTGGAGAGCTCTTCAAAATATCAATCTACACATTTTTCCGAAATCAGTTAGGCTCAAATCATTGTGAGCGTTGACCGAAACTTCCACTGCAAGAAATGTGCCTATAGCATCTATGTGCCGGTTAATATTTATCTGACAGGAAGGTTTAAACGTTCACCTGATATAGATTATTGTTGTTTTTTTTTACATTATGATCGTATTATGAAAGATGTTTCACTTCCTTTCACTTCCACTTTATAGGTTGTTATCCCACACGAGGTATTTATAATTGTGCGTTATAATCCAAAAGAGTAGTACATATAATAAGTGCAATATTATCACAGAGTAGGGGTATATGAATAGAAGTGTTAACAATTAGTAATGACAATATGATCAGGCTATATTTCTACCCCTGCCAGCACTGCAGGGATAGAAAACACATTTTATATTAATTTAGAAAGAATATATGAAATTAAAACAGATTCTAATTTATTATAAGTTTTGTTATGAACCAATAAATTATAAAGTAAATATGTAATTAAAAATTATTATTAATTTTATTAAATACATAAATAAAAAGTTTACCTCGAGTAGGATTTAAACCTACGACCTATACTCTAGCAAAGTACAGGTCGTAGGTGCAAATCCTACTCGAGGTATATTTTTTATTTATATATTTAATAAAATTTATAAGAATTTTTAAAAAACTGAGTCTAATTTGTCCAAGGTAAAATTCAAAGAAGCAGACATACATTAAGTGATCGCGACTATTTCTTTTTTGCAATCTCTCTGTACACAATTACAAATTCTGTCCTTCTGGAAAAACAAAATATCGGTTTGCGTTAAAATAGTGTACCGAGTGTCCAAGATAAAAATGGACAGCATGAGGATACCTGTAACGGTAACAGATAGAAGATCGGTTAAATGGGATCAGAGTCTTCTAATAACGAGATCATATTTATGTCGTTTATAAATTTCGAATACGTTTGACAGTTTTGAAGGTATTTGAAAATTTGTACGACGTTTCGTTTCTGAACAACCATCACCAACTTTGTTTTTTTTTAATTATGCCAAACAAAATTAAGAGAATTTTTTTATGCCATTTTCCGTTACAAATTCAACCATATAACACATGCACATTTTTCTTGTAAATGTATCGAAAAAAACCCTTATATTTTTATTCCATAGTTTTTTCGTCAAGTAGACATTGATAACAGTATTTTATGACAAAATTAGCAAAAAAAATTACTCAAAGCATCAAATTAAGTAAAATTTACAATTGTTCAAATCGGTTACCGTCACTTTCTAAACGTAAATAAACCCTTCTTATTGTTGAATCCAAACACATGGTAGCATATCTGGAGTAATTGTGTTAGATGCAGCCATAACTAGTGTTAATAATTGTTCACTCATTTTCAAAAGTTTGAGAATACACTTGATTTTTTTATGTAACCCCAGAGAAAAAAGTCTAGAGGTGTTAAGTCAGGGGTCTTCCTGACCACGATCCGATTGAACGAGTGGCAATCCATCCAATTGATTAGACAAGCAATGACGAAGAACTTCTACCCACATGTTAAACCCAAAACAATGTTGTATCTACGTTTAAATGTAAATTTTTGTCTGTTCGATAATGAGTATCGCTCTTATTGAAAATAACCTTTTGTTCTTCTATAATATATACACTAATATGAGCTCGATTTAAAAAGGTTTACATAGAAATGACGTTTCACTACTACACGTGTTGTCATGATGTGTAATAAAATGTATTGTATTCAGTATTAATTAAAATGTGAAGACTTTTTGTTTTTTAAGATCGTTTGAAAGTGTTTTAACATTATTAATAATTTATTTACTTATATCAAATTTATATTGTATTGTCACACACTTTAATTCATTGCGGGTCAACATTTAGATTGTGTTTTTAATCTTGTTTATATAAGATTACAGTTATTAAGTAAAACGAACTTAGGAACCTAATCAATATGTTATTAAAAATTATAATTAATTTTATTAAATACATAAATAAAAGTTTACCTCAGTAGGATTTGAACCTACGACCTATACTTTTGAGTACGCTAACCAACTGCGCCATCAAGGTTCAAGCCCCAATCGATGTAAATTTTGTCTTTATGGACCTTGATGGCGCAGTTGGTTAGCGCGGTACTCTAGCAAAGTACAGGTCGTAAACTTTTTATTTATGTATTTAATAAAATGAATAATAATTTTTAATTACATATTTACATGTGAACTTATTCGTTCATAACAAAAACTTATAATATTCAATATGTTGATAAAATATTGATTAAGCCAGCCAAGGTGCAGTAGCATGCCTGGTAATTGGGACACTACCGGGCGCAGAGGAATATCTTTGAAATTGGTACTGATGAGCACTTATTAATTTGTTCCTAATACTCCGACTTACGCCCTGTAACATTCCTGTAATATTACAGTTTTTTAATAAATATTATCTTCATTTCAGTATTTAATTTATTGAAGTTTTTATTTTTATACGCTTTCAATTGACAATGGGATTTCAAGCGTAGTTCACGTCACTTAGACAGCTTGCATGTTTTCATCACTTTGTAAAATTGTAGTCATACGATATAAAGTTTTACTGATTATTTTTCACAATATTTTGTGTTGAAACACCTGGTTAATGCTTCGATTAATTAAGGTTATAGCTATCATCCTTTAAATTAAATTCTGTCATAGGTTTCAACAGAATTTCGATGCATACGAACAGGGATATTTATGATCCACCACTTGGTAATTATTAAATTATACATTATTGACAGGCGTGTTGAGCTACAATTGACATGTTATGCTGATTTAGTTTTATACTTCTCTGATGTATTTTTTTAAATTTAACATAGGTTGTTTTGATGTATACCTTACCCCAAGAATATTTTGGAATATGCGATAAGTCGATTTTTGATACAGCTCTTTATTCGTTCAAGCCATGTATCCTCTACCGTATCTTCTTCCTCAGATGTATTACTTACGGTATTATCTTTACTAGTTGTTTCCTCAATCACAGGTACAGAACGAAGTAAGGTGCCCAGTACTACATGATTTCTACCCTTCCCATGCATAAATCGTATTACTAGGGCTTATCTGACCATCGTGCTATTCTACGAGTTGGATCCTTCAAATTATGCAGCATAGCACAGCAAAACAATTTTCAGTAGTACCTAAAGCCTTTACGATGGTAGATCTAAATGTTTCTAGAATGAATCACAAGATGGCGTTATGCGCGCATACTGACTAAAGTCACTAGATTGAAGAAAGTACCGCAATTGGCATCCATTTTGTGGCCAAAATTGGCCACGAACTTCAAATAGAAATGAACAAGGATCGTTCAACTTCAGTAGTAAGGGGACACCATCCCCTCCATTTTTTTTACGTCACAAGCCCCGCCCCCTGGGACGCCGTCCCCTACACTTTTTTATACGCCCACGTGGGAGGCGTATATTTGAAGGGTGGGGTCGGCTTCTTTTCGGAGACCATTTTAAACCCTTGGACGAAGTTGAGCCCCTAATTTGGTTGTATTAAGAGCCTTTTTGGCTGTATACCCCTTGGATGTTAGGCAATTGCGCACACACGCAGTGTTTTATTGGAAGGTGGAAAGTTAGGCCACGCCCCACTTTTAGTTGATTGGTCGTACGTGCAACCGCCTCCCTGGCTCCTGATTGGTCCTTAGCTCCACTACTCAGCCGCTGAGCTCTGATTGGAGGACTAAGTATCTGTATCCTGATTGGTTAAGGTGGGAAATTTGAAAATGTTTTTTTAGTAATAAAGAGGTTCTTGTAAGATAGGTGTAGAAACTATCATTTAGACCTTTGACCCTATCGTGATCCCAGATGCAATTGTCGCAACTTATTCTTATAAGACAAATGTAGATTCCTGCCATAAAAATTTGTATTCTAGTAAGGGAGCCTTAATGCTAACTTGTAAGACAGGTGTATGAACTTGTGTTAGGGTCTGATCTTGCGTGAGGAATTTGAATGAAAGTAAAATTTAATTATAGAACACCTATTTTTTATTGTAAATATCATAATTAAAAAAGTCTCAGTGAGTTATAAAAAAAAAATTACTGGCATTCAGATTATTCTCTAATGAACCAAAAAAAATTTTATTAAGTTAATTAATTACATAACAGTTATTACAATATAGTTTTCTAAAACGAAATATTAAAAACTGATTGTTTTACCTGCATTGATTGCATTGAAATATGTTTAATATCCATCCAATCATTAAAATGTTGTATATTGCACAACTTAATATTTTTAAAGAAACCTGTTATTACGTATAGATTAGATGCGTTTTATATCTGTAATTAAAAATCTGTACAAGTAAATAACTTTCTATGTTTTACGTTTATGAATAGTTGATTTAAAACTAGCTACTGATTTCCTCATAATTAATGTTTGGAGTGTAAATATACAAATAACCTAATTATCTTTATCACACTTACTGCAACTCGTATTTACCTTTCCCTTAAAGTAATTAACAACATAGCGGTTTGAACAAAATGCTGTACATACACACCCAAATTGTTTTTATAAAAAACCCCATTAAAAGTTTGGAATGTAATAATTATATGTTTTAAATTCCAACAATATGTAGTTAGAAACCACTGTTCATGTTTACTTTTAGCTAATTACGTGTAATTATATAATGCTGTTTAATTTAATAGTCTAAAAAATTGATTACCAATATCGAAAGGGTAACATAATTTCTTTTAAAAAACATTAAATCATAGATTTTGTAACACGATTTTTAAAAACACACATGCTGAATCAAAAAGAAAGAAAAAACAGTAGGTATTACGCAACTCTTAATTAAAAAAGTAAAGTACTAAAAAATCTCTTTATTTATCAGAATAGAATGGTTGAGTAACAGGCGTTAAACAATAATTTAATTATTTCGTCATTTACAATTAAACATGTACTAAAAAAGTTTTTACAAAATTAATCATTGATAAACTATTTAATCTACAATACAGAAATGTTAACGTATAAATTCCACATACATCCGAATGGTAATCCTGCAGTATTGTTTATTGTAACGGAACCGTCTAGAATTCTTCTCTAGGAAACGTAACTGATACCCTTGAGGTGCTCGTCCGAAGGAATCTCTCCGTTACCATTATCATCAATGTAGATAACGGTCCAATGCTGACCTGATTATGGACTTAAATTGTTACTTCTATAAGATAAACCTCACCTCCTATCATAAAACTGACGGTCGGTTGGTCTTGGAATTTTTTACATGTATCAAGGTTATTGATATTTTTATAGATGCGTTTGGCCTGGGAAAAGTTGACACGTATTTTATTCACGTCTATTAATTAATTATGCTAAGAAAAATGTTATTAAAATTATTACATTTCTTTAAGACCTATTTTATTTACAGCGTACTTATTTTACTTTGAGAAAAATACCACTCTCAACATTATACATAATTAAACGTGTAATTTGATCTTGTTTTAACACTGGCACTCTTCATATTTCCATGAGCTGTTTAGATTCCCATGAAATGTTTATTGTTATTAATATCTAATAAGATCTGTTTAACTTAAAACATATCGATTATGTTCTGTGCATTTTGAATTTTATCAATTTCTCTGGGTAACATGTATTAATTAATGAATTAATTTGAAAGTTTAACATATCAGTCTGGCAGGAGTGATCAAAAGAGAGTGCATAATTATACTCTATCGTAAACGTATTCTAATAAATAAGAATTAAATAGATAATGACAAATGTTTTTCATAATAAGATATTAAAATATTATTAGGACCAGTTTAATTTATCAGATGTTTTCGATGTTCCTGTCACATATACCATGTTATATGCAACTTTAAGGTTGAATTTATGCGAATTTTTCTCAATCTAGAGGTTATTACGTGTTAATTAATTTTTATCTAGCACGAAATATAATTCTGATATAGATATAAATAACTGTTTTTGTTTACAATGTAATTTTACGTGATAGTGTTCTATTTTTATAAAAATCAGTTGATAATTAGCTTAAAATGTTATTACACTTTTGTTTTAATTGCAGGTTGTAACCTTCTACCTACACAACCTTCAACTTATACACGAATTAATAACGACCTTCATTAGTTAATGACACTATTGAATGGGGCCGCTTATGTATTTAATGGTTAGAAGACATAAAATTATTCACACTTCGTTTAATAGGGTTATCAACTGTCCCTAATTGCAAGGTTGTTAAAACACGTCCTTGTCATGTACAGGTGGTATTTCGAAATGTTTATCTAGTGGAGTCCTGTAAATGCATCACGCAATTAAAAGAAGAACAATAAGGCCCTTTGATATTAAAAAGATGATTAAAAATATGTATACATCATTGTATTTTATATTTAAAACTTAATTGCAACATTATGAGGAGACAATCAGGTCAGACACTTAAAATAGGTTTTTAATTATTACCATTTAAATCCTAAAATAATATAAGAATAAAAATGCTGATGTATTTGGAAGTTACTATCAGAGGTTTGTTCTGTAATAAAAAATGATAGAGGTCTTTTTAAAAAAAGAGCTTAGATTTTTAAGTTGACGTGTATTTTTACATTTTACTTAATTAAAGTTATTTTTCAACGAGTGTTTTATACCGTAATGAATATGTTGTAAAAACGCTTAGCTAAAATAAAAACGTTTTTATGATTATTACATTTCTTCTAACGCCAATTTTGGGTTCGTATGTACAAATTATGTTATTATCACTTAACCTCACCTTCAACAATAAGGTCATTTGGTATTAAAAGATAAACATCATACTTATTTTACTTTGAGAAAGTCATCGGCCTTGAAGCTAGCCATAGACGAAGATACTTCCATGCTTGCGAAACGAGAACACGGCGGCGCGGTCCCGGTTTCTACGCGAGCGCGGGTATAATCTAGTGGAGATTATATATATTCATACAGAATCTAGGTCACCAAGATGACGAACCTTTAAATCCACTAGACGCGTTTTATGGTGGCCGCACTACTTCCAGTAAACTGTATCATGAATGTGACGGTATTAGTGAGAAGATCATGTATTATGACGTATGCTCATTATACCCTTATGTAAATAAATATTGTAAGTATCCTGTAGATCATCCGAGAATCCATGTAGGTTTAGATTGTAAGAACATTTCATTGGACCCGGTGGCGGGTTTAATTAAATGCAGAGTACTACCGCCCTATAATATCTACCACCCTGTTTTACCCTTAAAAATGCATGGCAAGTTGATGTTTTTGTTATGTAGGACTTGCGGTGCAGAGTTAAATCAAGGGGAATGTGAGCATAGTAAAATCGAGCGCACTTTCGTTGGGACGTTTGTAGCTGACGAGCTGCGTAAGGCTATCACTAAAAATTATAAGGTTTTGGACGTTTTTGAGATTTGGGTGTATGAAGTAGCCACTAATAATAAAGCGATGAAACAGGAAGGATTGTTTAGTGGGTACATCGATAATTTCCTGAAACTCAAGCAGGAATGTTTAGGGTGGCCTAGGCATTGCACGTCAGAGGCCGAGAAGGCTCAGTACATAACAGAATATTATGAGAAGGAGGGAATTCGACTAGACGCTAATAATATTAAGACAAATCCAGGTTTAAGGTACTTGGACAAACTGACGCTGAATTCTTTTTGGGGTAAGTTTGGCCAACGCGAAAATTTAACTCAGTGCAGTATTGTATCCGAGCCAAAGGATTTCTTCAAACTGTTTACCGATCCATTAGTTCAGGTGCAATCCATAATACCTATTAGTGATAATGTGGTAATGGTAAATTGGGATAGACCGGAGGGTGAAGGCGAATGACAAAAAACTATTAATGTGTCCATAGCCGCTTACACGTCAGCTCATGCGCGTTTAAAATTATATAGTTACCTGGAAAAACTAGACCGCCGCGTTCTGTATTATGATACAGATAGTGTCATATTTGTGGCGAAACCCGACGATTAGAATCCAGCTTGCGGAGATTTCCGTGGCCAGATGACCGACGAGCTGGAAACGTACGGTGAAGGAAGCTATATAGCCGAATTTGTTAGTGCAAGACCGAAAAACTACAGTTATAATGTGTTTTCAACCAGTGAACAGACAATTAAATCCGTGTGTAAAGTGAAGGGTATTAGCTTAAACTATAAAAACTCTCGTGTTATAAACTTTGAAGTGATGAAAGATATGATGCTTAGCAATAATAAAGACAGGGAGTCTTTATTTTGTGTATAATGCTAGAAAAATAGTTAGAGACAGATGCTACAATGTGTTAAGTAGACCTGAATCTAAACAATATAGAATAAGTTACTCTAAACGACGTAGAATAGAAAACTTTGATACTCTTCCATTGGGACATAAGGAGTAAATGAAAGCATATAAAGAAAGAATTATTTTATTTATAAACCCCAACTCCTTGAGGACGAGTTCCAGCTCCTGGCATTGATTCGTTTTCGTGTTTTCACGTTTATGTGTTTCCGTGTTTACTAGTTTGAGTGTTTTCGTTTTACGTGTTTGCATGTTTTGATTTCTGCGTGTTTACCATTTTCGTTTCGTTTTTCGTGTTTGCGAATTTTCCTTTTTCGTGTCTGCGAGTTTTGTGTGCGTTTGCGATTTTTCGTGATTGCAATTTTCGTTTTCGTTTTTCGTGTTTTGCGTGCTTTCATTTTTCGTGTTTTCGAGTTTGGGTGTTTCCGTTTTGTATGTTTGCGTGTGTCCGTTTTTGTTCTGCGTGTTTGTGTGCTTGCATGTTTTTATTTTTTTCGTCTCGTGTGCTTGCAGATTCTCGTTTTTCGTTTCGTGTGCTTGCATGTTTTCGTTTTTTCGTTTCGTGTGTTTGCAGATTTTCGTATTTACGTGCTTTCGTTTTGTGTACATTTGTGTTTTGGTGTTGGCGTACTTGTATGTTCGAGTGTTTTTGCGTTTGTGTGTTTGCGCCTGTGTCTGTGCTTGTGATTGGTGTTTTCGTTTTTTTGTTTCACGTGTTTGTGTGTTTTGGTTTTTGCGTGTTTACCATTTACGTTTTCGTTTTTCGTGTTTGTAATTTTTTCGCTGTTGCATGGTCAACTTAGTCAGACCCTAACACAAGTTCATACACCTGTCTTACAAGTTTGCATTAGGGCTCCCTTACTGGAATACAAACTTTTATGGCAGCAATCTACATTTGTTTTATAAGATTAAGTTGCTACAATTGCATGTGGGATCACGATAGGGTCAAAGGTCTACATGATAGTTTCTACACCTATCTTACAAGAACCTCTTTATTACTAAAAGAACATTTTCCCGCCTTAACCAATCAGAATGCAGTTACTTAGTCCTCCAATCAGAGCTCAGCGGCTGAGTAGTGGGGCTAAGGACCAACCAGGAGCCAGGGAGGCGGGTGTACGTACGAGCAATCAGCTAAAAGTGGGGCGTGGCCTAACCTTACACCTTCCAATAGAACACTGCATGTGCGCGCAATTGCCCTACATCCAGGGGGTATACAGCTAAAAAGGATCTTAATACAACCAAATTAGGTGCTCAACTCCGCCCAAGGGTTGAAAATGGTCTACAAAAAGAAGCCGACCCCACCCTTCAAGTATACGCCTCCCACGTGGGCATACAAAAAAGTAGAGGGGATGGTGTCCCCTTACTACTAACTTCTATGAAATTTTATTGTGAAAACGAACAAATGTCACCTAATTGAAGCAAACACCATGTATTGATTTAAATTATTTATTAAATGGAATTTTTCATGGCAAGTCGGACTAATTTTGGAGGACCCTTTAATTGTATTTTTTGCATTCTCTCCTCTGACAGCAAAAAATTGCCTACACTTAATGAATATTTTGTACAGTTATAAATAATATTATGACATTGTGGAATGTTATTTAAAAAAGCAGAGTTGTCTTGATATAATTTATCTAAGAACACATGTCTGTCTATAGCACTGTCTAAAAGATTTTTCTCATTAATGCGATATCGGAATTCACAGTGGTGGAAATAATTGGTTCTCTGATGGAAAGTGGAGAAGTTTCTCTTTATGTTCTTTAAACTTAGTAAACAAACTAAGAAAATTGTCTCTACTTGCCAACAAAGGAATAAAGCAACCGTCACATAATGAATATTGCTCTTTTACCTTACTCAATATTTTACCGACAAAATAATATGATGCAGACCTGACCGTCTCACTCAATTCCTTAGATTCCGTAGATTGTTGTAAATCATCACAAAATTTATCAGATATATCTTTAGTTGCTTCAGAAGTATTGTTCTTGTCAAAAGCATTGATCTCGTTGCAATACCCAATCAAATGATAATTATCATTTACATGATAGCTTCCCTGACAAATGTCTCCCTCAAATTACGATAAGCAAATTAATCGGAGAGCAACTTTGAACTCTCGTGTATTAGGAACTGTATTCCTGTGTCGAATTTGGCTAAACAGGTTTTCCAAAGCATCTTGGGTGAACCGAGTCAATAATAACTGCTTAAATTTTGCATCATTAAGATGCCCTTGTTGAAAATCGATGGCACATTGCGTTGATAAGAGCATTCCAATTTGAAACGGCTTCCAAACATTGTCGTCCACTACAATGTTGCGTGTAATGTTCTCATAGAATTGCACGCAAGATTGTTCCTCATATAATCTCCTGTATCTCAATAATAGCGTTTCCCTGGTAATTGGGCATATCCTGTTAAAATCAAGATGCCGATAAAGCATTTTAGTTCTTCTACTGAAATATTGGGGCCAGCAGAATTTTTGAAGAGAGCGTATTGTCGCGTGTGTTCCGTCAAAAATTCAACAATTTCATCATCTATAAATTTTTCAAATAATTGAACACATGAAAGTTCTTTGAATTCCGAATTTAAATTTGGGTAATCAAAAACCCTAGAAGTAATATATTCCATGTCTCCATTTATTCAATCCAACTTTCGAGACTTATCTGATACAATTACTCGCGGTGCGCTGTTTGAAGGGATGGTCCTGGAAGATTGGTCACCTGTTCATTTCCTTTTTCCTCTTTATCGGACAATTCATCTCAATTTTCAACGAAGCGAACTTCCGCTGGAGCACGGAATTGTGATCCACTTTAGGTTGTCAACAATTCCAGCTTTGTTCTCTTCTACCGAATCTTCATCTGTAAGAATGTTTGCATCTGTTGTTTCAATGTATATTTCCTCTACATTATTCTCATCGAATGCGATTTCTAGCGCTTCCTGTAGTGTAAAACCTCGCCTACAAAGTAATAACTTATTCTACATAAAAATCTACGTTACGACAATACAACCGTCTAGCGTTACATATAAGTAACACAGGAGATAATAAATCATATATAAAATAATACGTGACAAAAAGTACGTGCTTTTTGAACATTATTTGCCAAATTGACCAACGATATAAAAATTTTATCAAAAATTATACTTACGCAAAGTTGATATCCATTGTAATGTTTAGTTATACGCGATGCACCAAACAAAGTCAGTAACCAAACACCAAACAAACGAAAATGGTGACTAATATGTGTATCCTTCTGAGAGCACGATGTGTCTAAGGTGCGATTGTGCATCCATCTGCCAGAAACTTTTGCATTTACCTGTATGCCGACTTTTATGGTATAACCCTACATTCATTACCTAACAGTAACGCTAGGCGGTTAAGGTTTCAAGTGAAATTGTGATTAAACTTGAATTGTGCATGGTTTTATTGAATCGGTGGATATACAGAGAGAACATACTGAACGCGTCCTAGGAAAGTTCGAAGACGAAAGAGTGAATGAGAATGGTGAACACCTGGTGAACGTCTGTGTGGAAAGAGACCTGCTTGTATCTAATACGTGGTTTAAGCTTAAAAATATGCATATGGCAAAGAGGTGAGTATAAAAGTATGCATGATTTGATAGTTAAGATGAACCACTTAGAAACCTGGTGAGAGATGCAAAAGTAGTGCTCGGATCAGAGTGTGGATCGGACCACTTTTGTTTGTATCGAGAGTATGTTTAGGGCAACAGAGGGTCTGGAGAAGGAATGGAAACGTAGTGCTAACGTCCAGAATTAGGTTATATATACTAATAGATAATGGTGACAGAATGAAATGCTGTGAAGTAAGTGAGTATAAAGTTAAATGGGAATCAAGCAGTGTGGAACGAACAAATCACATACAATGACGTTGAAAGCGCATGGACAAGCTTGAAAGACTGTTGTGAATTGTGCCCGGCGGATATGTGAAAGAACGACTGTAGGTAGACAGAAAAAATGTGTTTGGTGGAATGAAGCGGTAAAAAGGCAGTAAGTAAGAAAAAAGATATATGGAGGAGCGACTACAGGTATACAGAAAAAGTGTGATTGGTGGAATGAATCAGTGGGAAAGGGAGTATGTAAGAAAAAAGATGCGTACATGGCAATAATTGCTGTAAAAAAATAGACTGAGGAAAAGCGATTGTATGAGGTGTACAGATTACAAAACAAAGAAGCGAAGGAGGCGTTGAGAGTAATTAATGAGGAAGTGATAGTTGTGGAAGGAGAAAAAATGCAGAATGATTATGAGGGAAACGAAAAACTCTTCTGGAAGTGAGTCAAAAATGAAAAACGTTACCCAAAACAGAAGGCTGCAGGAGTGATGAATGTGAGCAATACTGACAAGAATATTTCGGAAATATTTATTAACTCATTAACCGCCAATGTCCCTTTTTTGGGACGCATACTTAAATTTTTCTTCTTAATGTTGGCAACTTCTAAGTGAAATGTGAGCGTTCTAATGCGTTATCTAAATCAAGTGTTCTATGAAAATAATGACCCTATTATTGCTTCTGTCATCCTAATATTCAATTCAGTATACGTTACTTCTTACGACAACGTACACGTGCCGCTTGATATTGTTGTAGAGTTTTAAAAAATCCTTCCAAATTATAAAACTTTTGTAACAACCTGTTAAGTGGGATTCGCTTTATACCTTTTTCAAGAAATTCTTTGTTGAACGACTATCAGGTAAGATTTTTTTAAACTTGACGTCCTAATTTTGGGACGTTGGCATAAAGTGAGTTTATAGCTACCCATAAATTTTTATTTTCAGGGATGGATTCAAAACGGTTTCTAACTACCGCTGAGCTTATCGCTATATCAGAAGACGATGAATTTTTGTTCACCTCGAGGAAGAAGATTTTAGAAATTTAAATGTGGTCATTGTACCACACAATTCAGACGAGTTGACAGATTTAGCGGATATGGATGATAATAATCTAGACGAAAATGAGTCCAACGATAATAGCGACGTAACAGACACTTTAGAATTATTTGTGCACCAAATAGAAGAGAACATTGACGATGATCAAGAGATCATCAAAAAAATCCTCTACCACTAACAAAAGAATAGTAAAACCAAACACGGTAAATTTCAATTTGAGTTTAAAAGATTTAAAGAAATTTATTGGTATTTTATTGTTATCTGGCTGCCATAAATTGCCTCAAGAAGATATGTATAGGGAGCAAGCACCTGATGCTAGAGTGGAGATTGCTTTTACTTCTCTAACAAGAAGGAGACTTCGAGTGTTTTTCGAGGAAGGAAAAGCAACAAATGTCTATTCCAATACCCTGTTTATTTAGAGAATATAATAAAAATATGGGAGGAGTCGATCTGTTAGACTAACAAATTTCACTGTATCGAACGAAGATTCGATAAAAAACGGTGGTGGCCATTATTTACGCAATCTTTAGATACATGCGTACTGAATGCTTGGAAATTTTATTCTGAAGTTCAAAACATTATGCAATCACACGTTGCTCATTTGCGCCAACGTTACATCTAAATCTTTGTACACGGTGGCGGTCTTGGTTAGTGGACAGATTCATCAGTGCCGTTCTTGCGGACGTTAAATTACATCTTAAACTCGAAATACAAATTTTCTAACCACTGAAATGCCCTTCCTAGATACATACGCTAGTGTTTTCTAATATTAACCGATATTTTAACACATCTCAGTGGTATAACATCAGTAGCTATATGACCCTCATTCTTGACATTCTCAAATATTTCTTTTGTTTATGAAACGTTTTTGAAAAAAAAACTACCAAGACAATTTATTCTGCAAATATACATTTATTTCAACTCATAATTCATAATAGGACGTTTCGACTCATCAAAAGTACCATCAAGTAATCTCTTAAGAACAGTAGCTACCTATTCGTAGATTACTATTTATAACGATACTGAAAAAGCCTTTCCAAACCTTGCTTTAAACAATGACAGACAAATAACACTTTTATTAGGTTTAAATTGAAGTAAACACCTAACAGTACATTTAATTCACGTGAAAATATTTAGAAAACGTGAAAAATTCTTCTATTAAAATACTTAAAATTAGCTGTGTAATGAGTTCGATTATTGTAAATTTCTGGTAGTAGGCTTTGATGAGTTTAAAACAATTATTGTATAACAATTATGTTATCTATCAAAAGACTAAAATAGTTTCTCACATTTAATGTAGCAAGAAATTTAATAGAATTTGGAAGTTTTGAAAACCACGTTCAAAAAGTATGCGATCGATAATGAGAATCGTAACGGGAATATTTTGACGAAAATCTGAAATATTCAGTACGAAATTGTGGCACGAAGTTTCATATTCTAAAATCCACTGTATAGAATGTTTCGAAAGTTGTTAAATATCATCCTTACAAGGCAACAATTGTACTAAGCCTGCAAGAAGGTGACTTTGATAGGAGAATCGAATTTTGTAATTGTAAATTGTAAATGTCAAGAAAATCCTGATTTTTCTGATAAAGTTGTATGGACAGATGAGACACGTTTTACCAACTGTGGAGTCTTCAATTAAAAAAATCATCATTACTGGGCTCGAGAAAATCCACATATTTGCGATTCACGCCGACTTCAAGTACGATTTGGATTTAATGTGTGGTACGGAATGATCGGTAAGCATGTAACAACCCATTTTGAGTTGTATTAAATATACCGTAATTTAAGGTCTTTCGTTCATTCAGTTGTAAGTATAAGAAAAATTTTAATTATTAATGATTTATAATATGTGGTAGGCAACTTAATTTGCATTTTGGTGTAACTTAAGTGCATATTAAGGGTATATATTTCTTAATGGTTTATACTCCCACTTTAAATTTTCTTCTGATCATTTTATTCACGCAACGCGTCATCACCAGATATTCCAAAGCCTCCTTATTTTTTTCACTTCCTGATGAATGTTGTCAGAAGCCGAAAGCTTTTTGCGGGTGTCCCCTTAAATTTAGTGAAAAGTGCCATTGATTTGATGATAAGATATTTTAATGCATTATACTAAAAAATTAAACATTTGCTCTTTTCAGGCACTTTTACTTTCTTTTCTTTTATTTTTACTTTGATTTACACTTTAATTACATTTTAAGTACTTATTTAATTTGACTGTTGCGTACACTTTCATTTTATGAATGCAATTTTTGTTTGAAAATTTCAAGAAAATGCATTAAACGGATTGTTTAATTTCAAGAAGATAGATTTACAAGAGGTAAAATTCCAGTTTGTGTGTGGTTGACAACGTAAAAGCATTGTTATTGTAATATATTGCGCAACATTGACACAAGGATTACGTCATCTTGGTTTGCATTTCTGCATTATTTTTTATAATACCAGGAATTCTCAAGAAGTATTGTATATTGTACAGGTATTTATTTTTAATGATTATTAGTAATATAAGGCTAGTTTTAATATATATTTTATTTAACCCTTTCATTTTACATGTTAATAAACATAGTCTGTAAATTTTTTATTTTTTACATTTCGATAAAATATTTATTGTAAAACTCGGTTTTATTATTCCGAGCATTATAAAAAATAACTTGGCGTCCGAGATCAATTTATTAGTGTTACATTGAATTTTTATTATTGATGTTCAGTGGAAGTAAGCTAGCAGATTTTGTGGTAATTAAGCAAATCAAAAGAATTAACCTCCCCACTTTAAACTACCGAGTGGGACAAAGGTATTATTTTTGGTGAATGGTTAGTATCTCCAGTTAGTTTAACGATTTGTTTTTGGAGAACTTTTTACTCTTATTTCTTTATTATATTATTTAAAATTTTTACCATTTACACCACTTAATTTATAAGTAATATCTTTGTTAGAGTTAATTGAGTAACATTTAATAAATTAACTACTACTCATTTTTTTAATATTCCCAATTAATTTCAGGAAATCGCCTGATTGGTCCATTTATTTATGAAAAATGAAAATGTTTTTTAATTACTTTTTAGTCATAATTTTATGGTTTAAATGAATTTAACATAATAGCTTAATAATTACTATGTGTTTTTGAATATTCCCATTATTTTCACTCCTTTGCTTGAGCAATTTATTTATGAATACCAAAGTAGAACCCGGCACCTTCCGCCGCCATCTTGGATTTTGACGTCACAAGCCCGCCCACGTGGGGGCCGGTTTTTCCACCCTTATTTTTACACGCTTACGTGTAGGACGTGTTTTTTCACCCCTATTTTGCACATCCACGTGTGAGACCGGATTTTCCACCCTTATTTTTACTCGCTTACGTGTAGGACGTGTTTTTTTCATCCCTATTTTTGCACATCCACGTGTGAGACCGTATTTTCATCCCTAATTATTTTTACACATCCACGTGTGAGACCGGATTTTCCACCCTTATTTTCGCACATCCACGTGTGAGACCGGATTTTCCACCCTTATTTTTTATATACCCCGTGTGAGACCATATTTTCATCCCTAATTATTTTTACACATCCACGTGTGAGACCGGATTTTCACCCCTATTTTTACACATCCACGCGTGACACCGTGTTTTCAACCCTAATTATTTTTACTCGCTTACGTATAGGACATGTATTACCCTAATTTTTATTATTTCTTTTGGGGTTAAACCTTATGGCTGTATTAAGGACCTTTCTGACGGATAGGACTTTTGTTAACGTGAGGAACTGGTCCTGGTCTTGGTGCTGGAGCTAGGGATAAGTCTTAGAGTTTGGCCTTGGTGGTGGAGCTAGGGTTGAGTCAGGTCTTGGTGGTGGAGCTAGGGTTTAGAACTGTATTTAGGGTTGGACCTGGGGCAGGACTTGGACTTGGTCTTAGAGTTATTTCTGATGGTATTAAGGCCCTTCTGGTTGTAACCCCTGGAGGCCAGGCAATTGTACGTGTTCTGACTGAAAAAAGATTTTTATTTAGTCTATTTAAACGAAACTGCTGATGGAGTATCTGTTAGTATCGTTTAGCGGTTCAAGATGGAAGGTCAGTTTAAGCACCCCTTTTCGGCGATAGTTGCAGGTCCGTCGGGGTGTGGGAAATCGTATTTTATCGTTGATTTTCTAAAAAATATCGAAACAGCTTGCGATACAGGTTTTGAAAAAATTATCTGGTTTTACAGTGAGTGGCAGCCTTTATTCAAAGATCTCTCTGTGGAGTTTCAAAAGGGTTTACCTGATATGGATCAGTTTGACGGGAAAAACCTGTCTTAATAATAATTGACGATCTAATGCGGGAAACTAACGGCTCTGTGGTTGATATTTTTACAAAGGGCTGTCATCATCGAAATTTAAGTGTTTTTCTTAACGCAGAACATATTTCACCAAGGACGAGGACAGCGAGATATTTCTCTCAACGCACATTACATAATTTTGTTTAAGAACCCACGTGACAGAGCACAGATACAGCATTTAGCAAGACAGATTTCGCCGGACAATCCAAAATTTTTAGAAGCCGCGTACCAAGATGCTACTTCAAGCCCACACGGGTATTTATTGTTCGATTTAAAACAGAATACACCGGATGTGCTACGTTATAGAACAAACATATTCGGGCCTCAGGGTATCTGTCAGGTATATATAGCGAAAAAGGGTTTAAGTCTCACAGTCATAAAGATTACATCATATACGATGGCTGACGTTTTAATCGAAAACACTGATATCCTACTGCATTAGCCGATTAAGTAAAAGTCAACGTGACGCTTTATTGAATGTTTGGATAGTAAACAGGTAGAGTGTATTTGTGAGTGTGCACATAACATTTTAAAAGGTCGTGTACCTCTGTCAGCTGATCAGAAGCAGCGACTCTCTCAACATAAGCACACTTTAAGACGCCTGGCACAGAGAGGCGAATCTATAAAAAAGAAGAAACAGTTTCTTGTACAGAAAGGTGGGGCATTTCTACCACTCCTGTTAGGACCATTACTTGGTGGAATTCTGGGTAATCTGTTTCAATGACCATGGACCACATTGTGAAGAAGATGATTATTCTACCGTTGGATTTTATACAGCGCTTACAGGCACCAGATGTTGCACAAAACAACATTTTAACGCAGTTGGGTAACGATATGGATAAAGTTTTAAAACTAAAATGACCGATTATGACAAATGGCAGCAGTACAACCAAGTTCTTCAAAGGTATCTACTTTTCCAATCAGTTACGTCAGCCCACCAGTATAACAATTAGCGGTGACGCTGCTGCTGATGATATTAGAGATTTACCGCAACGCAAAGGTCTGACAGACGACGAGATAGTATCAACGCTTCCGCCTTCATATAAGAGAAAAGGCGCGAATTTGTTACATATACTGAATACGAACAGCGATGTTTTTGGGATAAAAGGGTACTGTCACAATAAAGGCGAGATCATACCACATTCCAACATTATCGATCTGGTTCACGAGACGTTAAGAAAACGAAAACCACAAACCCGCGCGGTTGGCGTCAGTTTGCGACGTACATTAAAGAGATAAATATACCTCGAGCGTTATCGGAGATACGCAAAGGTATGATGTTTCTGCATCACCCAGTGCTGAACGGACCCTCACAACTATAGGTGAGAATTACGATGCTGATAGTGAAACGCGAGAAACACCAAGAAGAATCTCTCAAAGAAGAAGAGGACTTTCACTAGATTGGGATTCGTGGCGGCCATAACATGGATGCTGTATACTATGACCCTCTCACCCAGCAGGGTTCGCTGGTATAACACCTTAACTAATGCTGTAAAGGGTAGATATGGTGAAGTAAAAACTGGCTGCAGGCACAGGAAGCTTATACGGTACATAAACCGGTTAGAAAAAGTTTCCACGAAACAAATATATAGTGAGTAACCTCTACGAATTGTGGCAAGCGGATCTTTGTGATATGCGGACTTTAAGTAAACACAATAGCGGATACAACTACATACTAACGGTAATTGATGTATTTAGCAAGAGGGCATGGGCGCGAGCACTTAAAACGAAGACAGCCTCATCTGTAATTGAAGCATTCGCGGATATTCTTAAGGATTGCGACAATACTCCGGCAAATCTACAGACGGATAAAGGCAAAGAGTTTGTGGCGAGCAGTGTACAAAACTTTTCAAGAAACAAAATATCAATTTCTATGTAACAAATAACCCTGATGTAAAAGCATCTGTAGTTGAAAGATTTAATAAAACATTGAAAACAAGGATGTGGCGTTATTTCACTTACAAAAATTCCTACAGATATATTGATGTACTCGAAAGACTTGTGACTGCCTACAACAATAGTCCTCATTCAAGTATAAAGATGGCCCCCGCAGTAAACGATAAAAACATTTTGGAAGTGTGGAATAACCTGTACGCGAGAGGCTTAGGTCCAGTACGCCATCCTAAATATAAAGTCGGTGAGCATGTCAGAATCGCCAGAACTAAGTACACCTTTGAGAAGGGATATGAAACGAATTGGAGCGAGGAAGTTTTACAATTAGTGCGGTGATAAAAGAAGACCACCAGTTTATAGAATAATCGATCTTAATAACGATCCTGTTGAAGGCACCTTTTACGAAGAAGAATTGCAAGTTGTTACGGTTGATAAAGATACTCTATTCAAAGTCGATAAGGTTCTAGGAGAAGGGTCGTGGGCGAATAAACAATACCTGGTCAAGTGGCGTGGATACAGTGACAAATTTAATAACTGGGTGTTAGCTTCGCAGCTGAGAGATATATAAAAATGGAGTTTTATCTTACCTTATTGAGTAATAGCTCTATGACGTATTTTCCAGGTAATATGACGTCAAGTTTTATTACGCAACTGCCAAAACGAATAAGATTAACGGGCTCGTGGGTTGTAGGGATATCGGAAATTCAGTACCCATGTTCTTTTGCCGCTGTAAGTGCAACAGATAATTTAATTTATTATAGAACAGAGCCACCTGACGACGAGAACATGTTAGAAGCGATATTAAAAAAGGCCGCAGAATATTTTCAACTCGACAACGAGAAGATCATTTATATTGAAGATGGCTGGTACGTGATACGATTCGCTTCGGGAAATTACGCCAGCATAGAAGAAATTATCAGCGAGCTAAATGACCATGTACTAATAAGTAAATTGCTAACAATCGAATATCATAATCTAACTAAACGCGTCACTACGAAATTAAAACTCGGCTCTCGCTATTCGGATTCTCACAACGTCTAGCCTTACAATTGGGTTATCGACCGTATCAGAACATAGCTATGGAAGCGATACCCTCACCCCGCTAGATATGGATAGGCTTACCAACTCAGATGTTTGTTTATTGCGATATCGTTGAACCGCAATTGTGGGTGATGTTTTATCTCCGCTTATGCGTATAATAAATATTACTTCAGAAAACTATGCTTATGGGGGTCATAAAGATGTGGTTTTCTCGCCTGCACACTACATACCGGTAATGACGCGTGAATTTGAAAACATCGAAATTAATATAAAACAGATACAGGTGCTGCAATGCCATTTGAGTTTGGAACGTCGTGCCTGAAGCTACACTTTAAGAAAGTACAATAATGGTTTGCCCTTACCAGCAATATTACATGAATCAGGCCGGTAACGGTATCGGCTCTATTTACAGAGGTGTGCCCTATCAACGCGGTCATGGATAGGGAGCTGGTTAGGCGGTATATTTAGAAGTATAATACCGTTATTTAAGTCTGGCGCAAAGGCTATTGGTAAAGAAGCTCTTAAGACAGGTGCTAATATTCTTGGTGACGTCATAGAGGATCGACCTATTAAGGATTCGTTTCAAGAAAGATTTCACGAGGCAGGTAGAAACCTTAAGCGTAAAGCCGACGAGAAAATCGATAAAATGATGGAGGGTTCGGGTTATAAAAGAGTACGTCTGGCTGATAATAATCAGTCTCAACTGAGAGCCGCTGCTAAGAAGAAGCCTGCTTACGACGATATATTTTCAAGATAATGGCTTTTCTACATGCACAATCGTGTGAATGCGTCAAGTCCGAATTGGATTTGTTCGCTTTACCAGCGACGCAGACAAGTATCAGAGTGGTGAATGGATATTTTACAAGCCCTTATCAGCTCTGAGTGATGACGCCCCAATAGAATTTGTAGTCCCCGGAAATGGAAATGATTATATAGATTTAAGCCAGACTATGCTGTACATTACAGCTAAAGTTCTAAAGCATGATGATACAGCACTTACAGACGCTGATGTTGTAGCACCGGTAAACAATTGGATGCATTCGCTTTTCTCACAGGTGGAGGTTTACTTAAATCAGAAATGGTGTCACAACCAAACAACACCTACGCCTACCGTTCATATATCGAGACGCTGCTAAATTATGGAAAGGAGGCCAAGAGTTCACATCTAGGATGTACCTTATGGCACAATGATACAGCTGGACAGATGAATACGTTGGGAAACGCTAATAACGGTTTCTCGAAACGTCAAGCACTTGCGGCTACCGGTAAACAGATAGAGATGATTGGTCACGTGCACTCGGATTTATTTAATCAAGAAAATTTCTCATAAGTGGTGTTGAGTTAAAGACTAAATTTGTACGATCAAGAGATACCTTTAGTCTAATGGCGGCACACGCTTCAAATTACAAGACGCGAATTATAGACGCTAGTTTATTGGTGAGACGTATGCGAATCAATCCAACTATTCTAATTGCACACGCTAAAGCTTTAGAAACAACAGCCGCAAAATATCCTGTTACAAGGACCGACGTAAAAGTGTTAACTATACCTGCAGGCATACAGCGAAAATCATTGGATAATGTTTTCCTGGGTCAGTTACCTAAACGATGCATCGTAGGCTTTGTAGCAAATAAATCCTTCAACGGTGACTACCCCTCAAACCCGTTCAATTTTCATCACTGCAATATTAACTACATGTCATTATATATTGACGGACAACAAATTCCTTCGAAGGCCTTACAACCGGACTTTACAGCTAATGGTTTATACGTAAGAGCGTACCACACCTTATTCTCTGGTACGGGTATTCATTTTTTGAATGAAGGTAACGATATATCAAGAAGTGATTATCCAACGGGTACTGTTTAATGGCCTTTGACCTAACACCTGACTTGTCTGCAAACGCTAGCACACACTGGAATTTAGTTAGAAACGGCTCCCTTCGGCTGGAAGTCGGGTTTGAAGAAGCGCTCACCGTAACCGTTAACTGCTTGGTGTATGCAGAATTCGATAATGTGATCGAGATCGATAAACATCGGAATGTCGTTGTGGATTTTAGCTGTTAAAAGTGGTAGCTCTAACCTGCAAGCTTCAGTGTAGAGCAGCAGCTGATAGAAGATGGACGCATACTTGGACATGCAAGGGTTTAGCGGTGTTAACAACGAATTCATACCGAAAGAAATTGCCGTGGTTACAGATCAGGGTCGTTTATCGTTGATGCTGATAAAACCACCGCGAGGCTACTTTATATCAGGATCCATGTCACGACAGATAAAATTTATGGAAGATAATTATCATGGCTTGAAATGGTGGTGGGGTCATGTACATTACAACAATTTCCGTGAGGAGCTGTTGAGAGTGTTGCGCCCATTTAACAAGATTCACGTCAAGGGTAGTGAAAACAACAGTTTTAAGGTTTCTTAACAAACCAATAGTAAACCTGGAGGAGAGTGGCTGCCCGTCGATTAAACAGTTGAAAAAGGAAGCAAAAGCATATAGCTGTTTAAGTCATAACATCACTGATCCTATGTGCACTGGAAAACGCATTACTACTACAAGACTGGACACACCAATTCCAAAGATGTATGCGGTACAAGTGTTGAGATGCTTGAAATCGATCACCAGCCACAAGAAGAATGTGTTTCGGCTTGTATGTGCTTCTAATCAATTACCGAAACACGCACCTCGACCGTGTGCAATTATCGTAAACACAGATCCTGCAAACAACCAGGTCAGCATTGGACCGCTATCTACATTGACGAGAATGGTTATGGCGAATATTTTGATTCCTTTGGACGAGCACCGCAAGGATATCATTTACATTTCCTAGAGAAGAATTCCCGATGTTTCGTATACAATAAAAAATTCTGCAGGATTATCATTCGGATGTGTGGGATTTTATGTCTTAGTGTTTCTGTATTTTAGATTAAATAGTTTATCAATGATTGATTTTGTAAATAAGTTTTTCACTACATGTTTAATTGTAAATGATGAGATAATTAAAATATTGTTTAATGCCTGTTATCCAGTCATTCTATTCTGATAAATAAAATATATTTAGTACCTTACTTTTTTAATTAAGAATTGCGTAATACCTACTGTTTTTTCTTTTAATTCGGCATGTGTGTTTTAAAAATCGTATTATATAAAATTTATTATTTAACGTTTTTAAAAGAAATTATATTAACTTGGTTTTTAGACTATTAAATTAAATAGAATTATATAATTACACGGTAATTAGTAAGCATGAACAGTGATTTCTTACTACATATTTTAAAACATTCCAAATACTTAATATAGTTTTATAAAACAATTTGTGTCCGTATACGAATATTTTCAAAACAATTTTATTTTAAGCGAAAGGTAAATGCATGTTGCTGTAAGTGCAATAAAGACAATGAGATTATTTGTATATTTTACACTCTAATTATAGGTGGTTTTACACAATCTAGAAAGTTGTTCTTTAGTTTGACATGCAACACAAAGCGGTGACTATCACTCAGTGCCTTAAAACGTTACAGAGCTGGTAAGTGTGGTATTAACCCTTTATTTATTTACAGATTTTTTAATTACAGTTAACATCTAAGCATTAAGTTTCTTTAAAAAATATTAAGGCGTACAACATTCTTAGCGGACGGATAGATATTATTTCAATGCAGGTAAACTATGTTTTTAATATGCGTTTTAGAAAACACAAACTGTTAATGTGATTAATTAACTTAATAAAAATGTTTTTGTTTCATTAGGAATGCCAGTAATTTTTTTATAGTTCACTGAGGATAAGTACGCAATTTACAATAAAAATAAGTGTTCTATAATTAAATTTTACTGTCATTCAAATTCCCCCAAGTATGATTAATCCTAATACAACTGCTATTTTACATCATTATTAGAAACGTTTTCTCCAATAATAATCTTTGTACAATTTCTAACATTGTACGCGTGTGCAACATCCAGGGTTACAACCAGAAGGGCCTTAATACCATCAGAAATAACTCTAAGACCAAGTCCAAGTCCTGCCCCAGGTCCAACCCTAAATACAGTTCTAAACCCTAGCTCCACCACCAAGACCTGACTCCAACCCTAGCTCCACCACCAAGGCCAAACTCTAAGACTTATCCCTAGCTCCAGCACCAAGACCAGGACCAGTTCCTCACGTTAACAAAAGTCCTATCCGTCAAAAAGGTCCTTAATACAGCCATAAGGTTTAACCCCAAAAGAAATAATAAAAAATTAGGGTAACACATGTCCTATACGTAAGCGAGTAAAAATAATTAGGGTTGAAAACACGGTGTCACGCGTGGATGTGTAAAAATAGGGTGAAAATCCGGTCTCACACGTGGATGTAAAATAATTAGGGATGAAAATATGGTCTCACACGGGGTATATAAAAATAAGGGTGGAAAATCCGGTCTCACACGTGGATGTGCGAAAATAAGGGTGGAAAATCCGGTCTCACACGTGGATGTGTAAAATAATTAGGGATGAAAATACGGTCTCACACGTGGATGTGCAAAAATAGGGATGAAAAAACACGTCCTACACGTAAGCGAGTAAAAATAAGGGTGGAAAATCCGGTCTCACACGTGGATGTGCAAAATAGGGTGAAAAAACACGTCCTACACGTAAGCGTGTAAAAATAAGGGTGGAAAAACCGGCCCCCCACGTGGGCGGGCTTGTGACGTCAAAATCCAAGATGGCGGCGGAAGGTGCCGGGGTTCTACTTACCAAGTAAACATTTGGGTATTTTTAAGACAAGTTTTGGAAAGGCTTTTTCGATAACGTAATAAATTGTTATCTACGAGTAGGTAGCTACTGTTCACAAGAGATTACTTGAAGATGCAATAATTGTTTTAAACTCATCAAAGCCTACTATCAGAAATTTACAATAATCGAATTTATTGTTTAGCTGTGGTAAATTTTTTAGTGTTTTAATAGGATTTTTCACATTTTTCTAAATATTTTCGCTTGAAGTAAATGTATTGTTAGGCGTTTACTTAAGTTTAAACTTAATAAAACAGTTAAAACAGTCATTGTTTAAGACAAAGTTTGGAACAGCTTTTTCGATATCGTAATAAATAGTTATCTACGAATAGGTAGCTACTGTTCATAAGAGATTACTTGATGATACTTTTGATGAGTCCAAAAGTCCTATTATGAATTATGTGTTGAAATAAATGTACATTTGCAGAACAAATTGCTTTGGTCTCTAATCGACGAAACGTCGGATTAATTTTTTTCTGTCACCAATCAATAGAGGATAAAAAGTGGCAATGGCAAAGTGTAATTTATTTTTTATATCTGTTCAAATAAAAGAGATATAGCTAAAAATAAAAATTGTCGATTTTCAGTTTTTTTCGAATATGTTGAAGATAGCCTTGATTTCAGAATGGCATTTTAGTGGGCTCGAAATTCTCTAAAACTTTCTCCATTTAACAGTCTTTCGATCTCTTATAGTTTCCAAGATAGCAATACTGCACAGACCAATTTTGGACACGCTGTATAGATACATAGATGGTGTTTTTTAATAGCTTATATAGCTTATTGTATAGATTCTTAAAGTTATTATCCGCAGGTTACAAGGTGTTAAAGTCACACTTGTATTGTTTTAGAGGTGCACTTACTCCAATTCACCCTGTTAAATAAATAAATAAATCAAGTAACCAAGTATTTGAATGTTATGTTACTTTTAGGGACGTGTAAATGAAACATTTAAACATTATGTCATGCTGAACGAACACTCCTCGATTCATTGTGAAGTACTAATACACTGTTCGAATTTCATGATTAATGACTTCATGATTATTCAATGTCTTACTTTAATTGTTTGTAAAAATGAAAACGATTATTTTTAGGATTATAGTAAATTGTATAAAAAACTACAAATGCACAAGTTCTAAACAAGAATAGAAGTATTGTATAAATGTTCTGCCCTCTGTTAGTGCAACACGTAACTAAGGGGATTCTATAAGAATACCATTTTTGTAATTTCAGTAATAAATCTATAGATGGCGATAATCACTAAAAATAAGTTAAATGAAGTTACTTTCTTCTAGATGGTGTCAACTAGGCCGTAAAAAGGAATGAATAACAATATCGCGTTTTAAAGGACGTAGTAATTACTGAACTGTTAGATAATTCGAATTATTAAGCATTGATCCTACAAATCATATTAAATTGTGAATTTAGTTGTTAAATGTAATTAATTAGCTGTACGCTATGTTTGTAATATTTAAAACTGCTATGCATTGTAAAAGCAGTTTCATAATCGTTCACAAAACTTACTTAAAATTCAATCGTTGAGTCAGTTCAAAGCCATACCACATTAGGGAGAATAAACTTGTCGCACTAAAAATTATAAAAAAGGAGTAAAGCTAAACTGTCCCAGTTACGTTAATCCAAAAACTTCCAAATTAATTTTATATTAAACACGTATTGCTATAAATAAAAAATGCCAAACAGCACGTGAATCCAATGTTACTGTCCCAATTAACTTAACGTTTTATTTATTCAAGAATTTACAAAACTGACACTGTTTCAGGATTATTATTTGAAGTGGAACTAAAAGCTTTCGTGGCAGGAAATAGGTACTTTTCTTTACAAGGATATCACTAAATCATTCGTTTCCTTTAAACGACCTTTTAGTCAAAATCTGAAATGTGATAGTAATAGCTTCCTGATAATCATTTACAAAATGTATATATTGTTATTATGCTTATGTCCAGGTAGAAATTAAAAACTATTCAATGTATTAGAAATAGTAGTTTCACAAAATGTATTGTTGAAGTTAAATGTTCATTGTCATTGTGTTAGTTACAAGTGGTACTTTGACTATTGCATATAATAAACTGCAATCTTTATAACTTATCTAATGCCTTCATGCTTGTCTTCTGGCTCAACCGCTATGGCAACCGAGCCACAGATTGCAGTCCGACTCAATTCCATTTCATTTGTCCGCAGTGTAATAAAATGTGGTGACAATTGAATTCCTGTAACATACTTCTACGATTAGTACTAAACATTTCTAATTCACGGCATATTTAATAGTTGCTTTTGCAATGAGAAGTTGCTGTGATGCACTGAAATGGATAAACATTAGGTAACCCTTACTAACCAATGTTATTATCTTAATGTACAGGTTATACCCTTTCTACAAGTTGATTATAAATATCCAAATATTTCGTGAATAAAGCAGTACTGTACACGAGATTGTCGCACGCCTAATTGGTAAATCATGGCAGATGTTTCTCCGGTAAAACTAGAAACTTATCTTAAACGATTTCGACGACTTACGGATTCATCATACCGACCGTAAATCCATTCTGTAAGTGGACGAAAAAATAACAAAATAAAAACAAACCCTTAGTCAAGTACACCAATTTTAATAATAATATCAGAGCGAGATATATATATATATATATATATATATATATATATATATATATATATATATATATATATATATATATATATATATATATATATATATTACCTAGCCAATGAAGGGTTTGGTTGTTATACGCAATCCTAACAAAACCTTAATCTTTAGTAAATTTGAAAGAGAAATTATCTTCAATGTTTGTAATAAAAATACTTTATAGTCACAAGAGTACCGATATAAAATATGATTTTCATCCCTTTTTCATCTGTTGTGTTTGCTCACGATTATTGATAACGTGTGTTTGATTTGAGTTACCTTCTCAAAAGCTGTTAGGTTTAGGAATAAGGTAATAATTTAACAGGCAGAATAGTAAAGAGTATATTTGAGGAAATACTACAGTATACTTCAATATCTTCTCTTCAAAGAGAAATGTTGAAAGTTGTGTAACTGAAATAGTATTCCGGATAAGACTAAAATAAGTAACGATTGATTGGGGGTTACTTAAAAGCAAGGTAATTTTAAACAATGACTGATTACGTTTTATATTGTCCTATATCTTTTTTTATAATTAAAATATCTGGTTTGGAACAACACACTACCTTTCAACCTACTAAATGTAAATTAAAAGAAATGAAATAATTTTGACAACATTTTGTTAGAAAATTATTCAACCTCCTTTATTATAAGTTAATTAGGAAAACAGGCAACATTGAAAAAACAGAAACAATAATCTAAATTAAACAGACGTTTAAAACTTCATATCAGATAGAAGTTAGTAGACGTCTAGATACTAACTTAAAAAGGTTCATTTTCAATCATATTTATTTAATTTTTGCACTTATTTCGCTTTATATTAAGAAACCTTATAAAGAAAAGTTATGTAAAATTAAATTCACTTTAATCAGTATTCAGATGTTGAAAATATTTGTACTAACACTTAAATTCTACGGTACCACAAATCCGCGTCGTATCAAATAATTTCATAGAACATAATAAATCTATGTAATTAAGGTATACATATTGGTATTTTAATACAGCTGTTTCACAATTATTTGATAAAAGTAAAAAACAGCTCATAGTAACAATCTCTTCAAAAACCTTATCACCTCCAGAAGATATCAGAACAAGATTAATTACAACATTTGAATCACGTACGTAAATGGAAACACCCACGCTCACAAGCACACAGCACACGCACACCGCGACACGAACACACACACATGCTCACAAGCACACCCGCAAACGCACAAACGCTCACACGCTCACAAGCACACACGCACATACACACAAACGCATAAACGCACACAGACTACCGTTCAAACGTATACGCACACTCGCACACGCACACACGCGAACACGCACCCACGCACACACGACACGCACACACACACACACCACACGCACACACGCACACACGCACACACACACAACGCACACACGCACACACGCACACACACATACACACGTACGACACACACACACACACACACACACACACACACACACACACACACACACACTACGCAAACGCATAAACGCACACACACGCTCAAATGTATACGCACACACGACATACACACACACACACACACACAGCACACACGCACACAGGCGCACGGATACGCAAACACCGCAAACGCACACATGAACACACACATCACCGCACAAGTACACACGGAAAACACCACATAACACACACATACAGACACACACGCACACACACGACATTTACGCACACAGCGCAAACAGGCACACAGCACGCACGCGCATACAGCACGCACACAGCACACGCAAATACGCACACATACACGTAACACACACACGATACATGGACACACACGTACACGCACACACTTTACACACACATCACACACAACAGCACACACACAGCGCACGACACACGAACACAAATACGCACACACTCACGTACACACACACACGTACATGCAACACACAGTACACACATGCACACAAACACACACACACACACACACACACACCACGCAACACGCACGCACGCACTCATCACACGACACATGCACACACCAACACAATACACACACGCACGCAAACAAACGCACGCACGCAGCACGCGCACACACACACATAACAACCACACACGCATCACGCACTCACGAGTCACGCAACGCACACAGCACACGCACAGCACACGCACACACAACGCACACGCACGCACACGCACGCGCACGCACACGCACACGCACAGCACACGCACACGCACACGCACACGCAAACATTGCACAACACACGCACACGCACACACACGCACACGCACAACACACACACACACGCACAGCACACGCACACGCACACGCACACGCACACACACACACACACGCGAATAAAAGCTATTCCTTGTATCTTTTTTTCTTTGTGGACCTGAACAGGCTAAATAAGGCCTATCGTGCTAAAGCACTCAGGAACACTTAGGAGGATGGATAGAGGGATAATGAATTGCCAATAGATGCCTATGAACAGCTACCTTACATTTTCTCATATCATAAGTGGGAGGAAAACAGGAACTAGGGAGATCATTCCAGAGTTTAGAAGCCGTATAGAAAAATGTGGATTGCGCCCGTTTGGTACGACAAGTGGAGGTTTGTACTGCATACTGATGATGTGAATGAGCGAACCGAGTGTTTCTCGCAAAGATAGCCGGAGATGGTATCAAAGAATGTATTTCACCAGCACAATAGCCGTTGTAATAACGAACTAAAACCATCCTTCTATGCTCAAGGGACTGTATGTGAGAAGTTAAGGACGGTCATTTATAAGCCTAATCGCTCTCTTTGAATACGATCTACGATATCGAGAGCGTATTAGCACTAACAAAGGTGAGAATTATATTCCAGATGACAATTTGGGCCTATACATCAGAAGGAGTTGTCGATAGGTGAAGTACTGCTTAGATCTGTACAAAAGCCTATTTTACGAGCAGCTGTTTTGGTAGCTGACAGAAGATGGTCAACCCATGAGAGATTTGAAGATACAGTCATACCCAACAGAGTAATAGAGTCTGAAAACTTAAGAACTGAGCCATTCATACTTACAACAGGAAATGATCGATCTTTTGGCGGACATAAAGCAACACTGAGTTTTGTTAGCATTAAATTTAACTAGATTATTGCTTCCCATTCGAGAATACGTTGAATGTCTTGTTGATTGAATTTGCCATTTCAGCTTTAATTTCTTGATTTGACATAGAAGGTGGATTATCACTATGTGACTGAGATGAACTACAGTGAAGAGTGCTATCGTCACAAAGCAATGGATGGTGTTAGTTGTTGAAGGAATAAGGTCGTTTATGTACAGCAGAAAAGTGTAGGCGCTATAACGGATCCTGTGGTACCCGCGTTAATGCTAACTTCTTTTGAAAAAAGCCATCAACTACGACACGTATTCGTCTTTTATCAAGGAAACTAGAAACCCAGTTGATGAGCGTATCATTTAACCCAAACGAGGTGAGTTTGGCAAGTAAACACTTATGCCAAACTTGGTCAAATGCCTTTGAGATATCTAAAGCGACTACAACTGCTTCACCAGACTGCTCTACTGTATTGTTCCAAACTTGGGTCTAATTCCTACATTAACTTTCGTGATGAACGGTAATACTTTATAATGAATAAAACTGATTATGTCCTTTATAGATCCACCACCTACTGTACTCCAGAATAGGTGGACACTATTTAACGTATTAATGGTACAATCTGAGGCAACGGTGATTGAATACGTAACACAAAACATCTTTTTAACTAGGCTGTTCTACCACCGGAATGTATTATAAGACCGCCTTTTTGTTTACTTGTACTTAGGATACATTTATTTTAGTATCGCTTACAATTTGTGTGTTAATAGTTTTTACCAAAGCGCTTTACTTACAATCTTGTTTTATTACTTAATGATTAACGTTCTATATTTATACATGTGTTGATTTCTGTATTTAGTGTCCACAACGAGGTTAAAGCTTAACCCGGCCTCATTGATTATATAATAGATTGACCATATATCTTCATCAAAATTACTTTATTTGTAAAACACACATCTACCGCAAAATTTTTATTGATGGGGTTGTCACTATTTCTTTAAGATAATATCGAAAAGTGTTTCGAAATCTAGAAGCGCCAACACAATAATCAGGACTATACACCGCAAGCAAGGCTCCGTTTTGAAATATGCAATAACTTTCCTGAACTGCGTGCTCACCCAAGATTTCACCATACAAGCAATCTTACTAAGAATTGGATGCATATTCTCTAAATCCAGAATAATTCCTTAAATACATACCATCGCTGTCTTGCAAAAGCCATCTATTTTTATGGCGTTTATTCAAAATCAAGCAATCTAAAAGCGGTGATTGTATTACATGGTCTTGTCCCAATTAAAACCTGAAACGGAACCATCACAACGAAAATTTCCAAAACTACGCCATCTTGAAATTTTAAAAGAAAAATACATTAAGTTTATAAAATATTCACACTAAATTTTTAAATTCAGTCGATAGAATGTCCAAAGCTAAACTAAACCTTCTGTGGTAATTCCAGGTATAGGAGGCTGGTTTTGCAAAAAAAAAACACTAAATTTGAATACGATTTGTCTTGGAATTTGGTTTTACATTAAACTTTATTTACCACTATAAACCATACAAGAAATACTCAAACTATATTTTATCATAATATTGAATCATTAAATCACATTATTCTTTCACGTTAATTCTAAATATAAATCCCGTTTTACACGGTAGCAATTTTGGTTAATGAATGGATTTTCCAGTTTCCTTCTTTTACACGTAAATTTACATCGATAATTCAAAATAAAAATAAAGGAAATACGTTTGTGCGTTTTCTCAAAAAATTGGTGCATAAACAACAATTTTCACATCTCGTCACTAAGCATGCTTACAACTCTGTTATTGGAATCTGGAGTAATAAATTTTCACAATGCTGAACAAAATTGGTGCAGAAATAATGACGATTTTAGGATCTCTGGTCAAATTTCACAGGGCATCAAAAATGCATAATATTCACATGTTGTGTGATAAGCTACTCGCCAAGCCTTGACGTTTGCCATCCTTGCCAACCAAATTAGTAGCCGTAGTTTCTTGTCTCCAAAGAAATATTTTAAAAAACCCTATATCATTCCAGGTAACACCGTACGGCTTAATCCTGTATGCTCTAAATTTGACATATTTTGAGTTGAGTAGGTCAACCATATTGATAGCTGTAGTTACTTCAGACCTAAGAAATATAAAAAAAAAACTGGTACGCCAAACCGTAATGTGTGTTCAACACATAAGTTTAATACAAAGTATAGAAACAAGTTCCATACAGCTATGCATTTATTAAACTAGTTGCTACCTTTAGGAAAGAAATAATTTGTCAGGTTGCGATGACGCACCCTGTATATAGGATGTTATAATGACGTGTATTACGTGTTTTGAGCACGAGTGTATTGAGTTTGAATGGAAAAAAAAAATTTTTGTGTGTGTATATAATGTATGTGGGTGTATGATACGCCACTGGAAATTTACGAGAAATATAATTATGTATGTAGATACGTGTAGTTGAATGTTATAGAGACTTTAGTGTTGGAATAATTAGATTTTGATGAATGTAAATGTGAAGAGAAATTTGTCTATGGGACGATAATGCTTTCCACTGGATTGCTTCTGTTTTGCTGACGATAAGAAAGGAATGTTTGAAGATAGATGAGTAATCTTGGTTAGAAAATGTGAAGAATAAGTGTAGAATGTTTTAGAAAATATGTAGAGAAAGATTGGGTATGTTTAAGTGTTAATTTCAGAAAGTTTTGTAATGTTGTGCAATTGTTTTGAGAATAAATGTTGTATATGGAATTTGAGACCTTAGACGGTACTTATTTTTGCAAATGTTGCGGAACGAGATCGAGCGCAGGTTGGAGATAAAGTTAAAAGTTGTGTAATGGTCCAGAGTGGCCACTGAATGAATGTAATGACGAAAATGATTTCTTCATGAAGTAATTGTAAAATTTGTAAGTAAAACAAATATGGCGATGTATTGTAATTACACGCGTGCTTGTATAGAGGGAAGCATGTTGGAATATGATTTTGAATGAATATTATTGGAGAATATAACGCGGAAGGAAGACATGTTTAAAGATGGATGACTGAAGTTATAAATAGGAAAGTCAGAGATTGACGTTTGTCGTTAGTTGAAGGGAGGTTAGCTTTTGGCTTTGTGAGAGCGCGAGTGAGAATATGACGATGTTGGAGTATGTTTGTGAAATTTTAATGAGGCAGTAATTGTTTAAAACTGCGTTACCCGAACCGGGGATGAATTAAAAGACATTCATAAACAAACCATATTAAAATTGAGTTGAAGATAAAATTAGTTTGTTTATTTTCAAGAAAATAATAGTGCGTAAGCAGATTTGAATAAAGATAACAGTTGTTATGTTAAAGTGTTAAGGGCGCGTGTTCTTGTAACGAGATTCAGCTAAAAGTATTTATGAGACCACCTGTTAAGTGAACGAAGGGTTCTTGTATATTAAGCCAATGTTTAAGTAACGTTATATGACATTGAAAGTTTATTTGTATAAGGGACTAAATTTGTGTAAAGGTTGCAGAAATTTTAAGAGGCAACCAAACGTTTACCGTTATTACATGTTTGGTGCATTGTGAACAATCGCGAGTGCATAGAGGAATAAGTTTTGTTGAGCCTTTGTAATGTGCTTCAGGCAATTTAAGGTACAAATGGACTACAATAATTGATTTACGGAAGAAAGAAGAAAGAAAAGAAAGGATTAATGGACAATTTTTAAGTAAGATTAGATTTAAGATTTTAAAACTCATTTAACCGATTATCTTTTTGGTAGTTTATTTGGTATGTTGTTTAAATTATTAATTAGTTTTGAAAGAAAAGATAATCGTTCTTGAGTTATTGTATGGTTTGTTTTAGTAGTAAGATTGCAAAGTGGTATTTTGGTGGTTTAATTTTCAACCACGCTGATGTAATTTATGTAAATATTTGTGTTTTTGATTATTTTATGCAGGACAATATATATTTATCGTTAAATTTTATTTGTTGTTTATTTAAACAGGTATGAAACACAGATGTAACATTTACTTAATTGGTGATCTTGTTTTGACAATTTTAAAAGTAAGCTTTGCATATTTTAATTTTTCAGATTTAAGGAACAACCTGAAAGTCTTATTTGCCAGGTTGATTACAAAATTTTATGTTTGTTTCATTAGCAATGCACTAAACAGATCAGCTGTTGTCTTAAAAATTTCATTAAGTATAATAAAGTTTGAGTTTTGAAACTTAAATGTTTAGAATGTCAAATATTATAAAAGTAAAGTAAATTTAAAAGATATCGTTCATGTTTAGAATTTTCAAAATTAATTATCGAATATTGAATGAAAGATATTTTATTCATTAATAAATGAATTTAACGTTATATGTTAAGGGATACGCAGAAAATATTCAGTTACCGTATTATAACTTTTGTTTTGGATATTTTAGTTTACGAGGTGTATTCAAAAAGTTTTTAATAACCTGGGTAGTACTAAATTTATTTGAGTTGAATTGTTTTGGACGAGTGTTTGTTTTAGAACCTTCGTATGAGTTTACCGAGTAAGCACAATCCTACTTTCCACAATCAAGTAGGGTTAATTAACATCCAGCTTAATACAATTATTTTAGCAAACTTTCGATTGTGGTGGCGCCTAGAGACATATTTTCCCGAATTGAGCTATTTGAGTATAAGTGTAAGGTGTTTGAACTTATTAATCATCCATTTTACTTATTATTTCGACCACGCCCATCTCCCTGTTAGCTGGCTTGGCAACCCGCTTACATTAGTAAGCCTACACGACGCCTAGTGCGGTTTGGACGTGTAACAAATTATTTTTATAAACATTTTTTAATTATTATGCATTTTGCCATGAAACGATACTGAAACCAAGTGGCATAATATTTTAGATACACACACACACACACACACAAATATATATATATATATATATATATATATATATATATATATATATATATATATATATATATATAGTATGTATAATATGGTATCGGATGCTCTAGTTAAAATGAAAATGACTATTTAATTCAAGCTTTCGAACTACTACTCCTTCATCAGGAATCTGTGTAAAATTAACATAAGTGAGAAATAATCTATTAACGTCATCAACACTACTTACTAAATGCGAGAATTATAAACTAACATTATTGTACAGAAGAATTGATGAATACAATGCTATGGTTACAATTTAAAATCACAACTTAAAAAGACAGTTATTGAAGCTATGGTCACAATTTAAAATCACAACTTAAAAAGACAGTTATTGAAGCATTTAAAAATTTTCAAAAATTGACATGTATACAGTACACCATTCCATTCTCATATTAATCTTCAAAATGCATACTTGACACAAACAAACATGATTAACAAAAAGAATTTGTACTAAACTTAACCAATCAGTCCGATACCATATTTTTATAATAACGGTCGTTACTTTCCTAAACTTTAATATATATATATATATATATATATATATATATATATATATATATATATATATATATATATATATATATATATATATATATATATATATATATATATATATATAATGTAAACCTTGCAGTTGTATATCAATTAAGGAAACAATATTAACAAGAGTCAAGAGAATGTGTGTAAACGTGAAAATAATCACCAAATATTACAATTCTTACACATGTATTAGGCAGTTGAATTTTATTACTGCAACAAAAAAATTATAAAATTTACACCGCAGCAATCCATCCCAATCAAATATTGTTAACTGTAAAGAAGCACTTAACTGTAAGTAGGGTTATTGTAAAAGTTTTATCCTGATTTCCAACGTTCTGTCTAAGTTTGTAATAAACCAAGGATACAAAATAAACACAGTAATAAAATAGTAAGCAATTTTTTGTATATACCAACAAAGTTTACTATCGCTATTTCGTAAAGTTTGAAATTGTTTCACATCACTCCTTCAAGTGCTTTTTTATTTGTGAAAATAAGTTTCACTGTGATTTATATAAAAAATTTAAATGCTGTAGATATAATGAATAATTTTGTTTAGTACCTTAATGCAAAAAAAAAGGAAAATTTAATAAACAACTTCTCTTGTATCAATACAATATGTGAAAAGCCATAACCATCCAAATTCAATTTATTTAACTTGAAATCTTAGTATCGACATATCAAGATAAAACTCAAGGAGCAGTGTTTGTAAATTATTTGGACATTATCATATCTTTTGTAAGCAATGATACTACTTTATTATATTGCTCTTTTTAAAAGGATAAACTTAGAATATTTCTGATTCATTAAATTTGTTCTCATTTGTTGTAGTTGTTTGTGTAATGAATTCTAATGGTCTAAGCGCTAAAAATTTTAATAATGAGAGCTATTGATGGCCAAAGTCAGAACGAGGTCGCATGTCGTCTAATACGATTATCACTTATCGCTGCAGAAATTGCACAGAAAAGAGCAACGTAATTATTGAATTAAAGAATATGCTAATCTATATTATCTGACGAAACTACCGAGTTGAAGTCCTAGAGAAGCAATTGTGTAACTAATATGGGTTTTGATCAAACATTAATTCAAGAAGTTAAAGAAAACCAGATGCGGGCTAACAATGTAATGGTTGTCAAAGTGGAAGAATCAATTGCTGATACAGTGGAAGCTAGAAGCTTAAAGATTGGTTTGATTCTTAAAGATCTACAAATTGATGAGGGTCTCTTACCAGTTAAAATAGATTGGGTAATCATGTCCAATCAACGTCCAATAAAGACTTTTTAAAAATTCTTCTGGTGCTATTCAAGTTCTTAAGCCCAAAAAAAATATCATTCACCTCTCAAATTTAGTTAACCAACGATCTTACTTTTATGCAAAAAAACTATCTCATTAAACTAAGGTCTGAGCTTGAAAAGCGTATTAATCAGGGTCAAAGTTATTTGACGATAGGATACGATAGAGTGGTTCCAAAAATTATTGAAAACCGGGTACAAAAAACGAAGTACTTCTTTAAATCAATGTCTGTGTTGTAACTTTGTGTGTTGTTATCAGAATGTTAGAGGTTTAATTACTATGATGGTGTTAGTGAACGTGATTATCATATTATTTGTTTATCTGAAAGGTGGTTGTCAAACAATGTGGATATCGCTGAGTTATTTTTGATTGCAATCAGAAATAGTATTCGTACTAATGAAATTAACGTTAATAAATTATGTAATGAATTTTTATTAGTAGATTTAATTGGTTGTACAATATTTGTAAGTCGGAAATATTTTATTCTATACGATGTTACTACTGCTACTGATATTGATAACATTACACTTGAATTATATTTTGATAGGTTGGTAACATTTCATGTAAGATATAACGATAGTGAATTGATCTACTGTGGAGATTTTAATATCCCACATTCTGTAGTAATGCTTATTATAAGAAATTGTAAACATTTGGTGCATTTTGCTCATTCTTAGGTGTTACCAATGCTAACTATGTACTTAATTAGAATAATAGCGTTAGGGGATTGTATGAGGAATCGGTCAAAATTTAAATCAATCAACAGTTTGAAAAAAATATGTTTTACTTTGATCCGTAGTAAACTTGAGTACGCATCAATAATTTGGTCCCCACTTCATCAAAATTCGTCAGAAAGTCTAGAAGGTATTCAGCGGAAGATGCATCTTCGATGTGTTGTTAATGCTTACCCAGATCGAAGTTTTGACAAAAACCTTTTGTTGCCACAATTCAACATTGAATCTCTTCAATTGAGACGTAATCGTCACTCTTTATCTTTTCTTTATAATATGATTAATAACAAAGTAGTAACAGTAATTTGCATAGCCAGATTAATATTCCTGTTCCGAGAGTTGAAACTCGACAATTTTTTTATTTATATACACCAAGAACTAATATTATGATCAAATCTCTATTATACTCCATGTGTAGCTTGTTTAACCCTTTCATCGGCAGTGTGAACCAATTTTCCCACCATCAAAAACTTCTTCTACGAACAACGACATCAAATATTCCTTAATAGGAAATATTAGAAGACATCTAGAAACTGGAAGTTGTCGCTCAAGCATGATATTTTCTCGCGGATGTGTCTTCGTTCACGGGTAGTCTATAACTACCGTTTTCATCAGGTAAAAAATAAGCTTTTTTATATAATTTGGGTAGAGTTATCAGTTAGCAACGGGTATCCGTATGTATTTTTATTTTTGGAATCCTATAATATTAGGACAAAATTAGTTTTGTAAGTGGGAAGGATACTTCCCATCGCCCAAAAAATATTCTTCTTGTACAGTATGTGATAGAAAACGTATTTTTTGCAGCCATGTGGAATTTGGATAATCTGCAGCATCGAGAATAAGCCCTTGAATACTTAATTAGTCCTCCTGATAACGAGGAGGACTCAGAAAAAGAGCCGGATGAAGGGGCGAACGAGGAATTGAATATTTTAGAATGTACAGCTTCCGATACTAGCCTAAATTTTCCCTCATCTAGCAATGTTATGACGCCTTTACCTCTAGATTCTACAAATAACTTCATTATTTCAGATAGTCCAGATTTAGCGATGGAGGAAGAAAACGGCGAACAGGAGGGTAGTTACATTGATAATTATGAAGAACCATCGATCTGGACTCAGTCCTGCCAGCATTTACACGACATAAACATCAACTTTAGTAACACTACCGAAACTTTTCTTGAAGTTCCTCATCATGCCAAATCAATCTACTATTTCAATCAAATATCTAATCTTTAATATTTTGAATCTGATCGTTGAGCAAACTGATGTATACGCATCATAAGAGCTCTCGAGAAAAGCCAATAAGAAAGTAGAGCCCGGCCCGTCAAAAAATTAACAGAACACTTTCAAAGAAGAAACCTAAGCCCTCATAGGAGTTATGATAGTTATCGGAATTTACCAACTTCCACATTTGGCAAACTTCTGGTCTAGTGGTACGGCCGCTAATCCTGATGCTCAATGAGTCGTTTCGCAAGCGATATAAACATTTCGCCTCTCTGGCTGTAGTCGAGTGAATGATTGCGTTTAAAGGGCGCTACTCCATAAAGCAGTATATTCCGATGAAGCACGTCAAAAGAGGCTACAAAATTTGGTGTTTGGCTGATTCTGCGACGGGATATATAGACAAATTTGAAATAGGTGCAAGTAAAACTACTGATTCTGAAAAAGATAATTATGGTATAGGGGAACGCGTAGTGATAAACCTTACTTCTTCGCTGAAAAATAAAAATTGTATTGTGACGGAATATTTGCCCTCGGTACAGCACGGTGACAAGTATCATTCCCACCGCCCAAACACAGTATTTTTGTTATATACATATATACAGGGAGTTTCTAAATTCATGCGACAAAATTAAGGAGGTGATTGCTCGCATGAAAGTAAGATGGGTCTTTCCTATAACAAAATTTACTCAGTCCACCCCTTTCCGAGATATCACCCTTAAAAGGTGGTGACTAAAATTGAGTTTTTATTTTGTTTCTAAAATTTCAGTAAAGCTAGAAACTTGAAATTCTGTAATTTTCGTGCAATCGCAAAGGACTAAGCACAGGTATTTTTTCAATATTCCTGTTACATTATACGGGGGTGAAATTAGCAACCCTTACTTTATTTCATATCAAAACTATTTTTCGGGATGAAGCTTTATGAAATAAAATTATAACTTAAAATCTTTGTTATTTAAAACATTTTTTACTCTTAAATTAATTTACTAAAACCAATAGCTGCAGAGAAAAAAATAATTTATAATTTTTTTATTAAATTGAGTGGGAAACAGTAAAGATGTAAAATGTAATACGATTCTTAATAAATGCTGCAAATGACCAGCTCTACATTGTTTTTAATTACAACGTTTTAGAATAGTAGGCTGCTGTCACTTCGACAATTCATTTATCTTGTTTACTTAATGTTTATTCAAATTGTAGTAGGCTGATGTCAAACACTGTTGTTGATAGTTAGTAATCGAAGTTTAATTATAAGTTTGTAGGTTGTTATTTTTGCGTTATCTGTGTATTGTTTATTTTATAACGTGTATACAAACGTTGAAATGGCCGACATGCATTTTGTGTATGGTATGGCAAATGGTAATTCTAGACTAGCTAGACGTATTTATGCTGAAAAATATCCGCAACGAATGACGCCTCATCATTCCGTATTTGCACGTATTCACAACCGCTTATCCGAAACTGGAATGTTAAAAAGAAATTCAACCAACACTGGTCGTTTCCGGACAGTTAGAAATAAATGTAATGGTAGAACAAGCAATTTTAGATGAAATTGATGTACACCCGGAAACAAGTACTAGAAAATTTGCCAACAGCCTAAATATCAGCCATTCATCTGTGTGGCGAGTTTTTAAATAGCAGTAGTTATATCCTTACCACATTCAACGGGTTCAAGCTTTTTTACCTAGAGATTTTCCTCAACCAGTTAGATTTTGTGAATGGTTAACACACGAAATGCGACGAAATCCTCAATTTTTAAATAATGTATTGTTTACGGCCGAGGCACATTTTTCAAAAGTATCTATCATAAATTTTCATAATAATCACGTATGGGCAGACGAGAATCCCCATCAGATTATAGAGCACCATTTTCAAAATGTTTTTTCAGTGAACGTATGGATTGGTATTGTAGGGGATAACTTAATTGGGCCAAATTTTCTGCCTCAGCCATTAAATGGAATTTCGTACACCAGTTTTCTCGAAAATGATCTACCTGAACTACTTGAAGATATCGCACTCAATATCAGACAAAATATGTGGTTGATGCATGATGGTGCTCCAGTACACTTCAGTCGGACTGCTAGGCAACATTTAGATGCAACATATCCCAACCGTTGGATTGGCCGAGGCCAACGTTGGCCTCCTCGATCTCCAGAGTTAAATCCTTGTGATTTCTGTTTATGGGGTTACCTTAAATCATTAGTCTATACGACACCCATAGTTGATATCAACGATTTGAAGAATCGTATTCAAATAGCGTGTGACACCATAAAAAATACACCTCAAATCTTTGAACGTGTACGGCAATCCATGACACGTAGGCTACATTCATATATTTTGGCTAGAGGTGGTCATTTCCAGCATTTATTATGAATCGTATTACATTTTACATCTTTAGTGTTTTCCACTCAATTTAATAAAAAAATTATAAATTATGGTGTTTATTTTTGTTTCTGCAGCTAGTGGTTTTGGGAAAAAAAATTTAAGAATAAAATATTTGTAGATAACAAGGATTTTATGTTATAATTTTATTTAATAAAACTTCATCTCGAAAAAAAGTTTTGATATGAAATAAAGTAAGGGTTGCTAATTTCACCCCCGTATAATGCAACAGGAATATTGAAAAAATACCCGTGGTTAGTCCTTTGCGACTGCACGAAAATTACAGAATTTCAAGTTTCTAGTTTTACTGAAATTTTAGAAACAAAATAAAAACTCAATTTTAGTCACCACCTTTTAAGGGTGATATCTCGGAATTTGGTTATAGGAAAGACCCATCTTACTTTCATGCGAGCAATCACCTCCTGAATTTTGTCGCATGAATTTAGAAACACCTATATATATATATATATATATATATATATATATATATATATATATATATATATATATATATATAATATAATAATAATAATAATAATAATAACCTTTATTGCCCAACAGCAAAAGCCAATTACAGAGCAAACTATATAATATTACATATATACAAAGATTTATATAAATATATAATCAACCCATCAACGTGAGTAGTAACTAATTATGTGTACTACCAATGATAATAAATAATATATAATAATTATAATGATAACAATAATAACAATAATGCCCACATAGTTAAAGTGACTGTAAACACTAAATATATATATATATATATATATATATATATATATATATATATATATATATATATATATATATATATATATATATATATATATATATATATATATATATATATATATATATATCATACTGCATATTTTATGAAACAAGTACCTAGTTCATTTTTCGGCTGCTTTTGTGCTACACAGCCTACACCTTTTGTAGGTTGGTTGTTGATTAGGAAAGTGTTTACTAACATCGGATAAACGAACCTCGTCGGGAAATGTACGCTTATTTGACAAAACTATGACGGGTTTATTTCGATTTTTTCTCGAGGTATAACCAGCCAGGTATAACCTTGCCAAATTGATCTTAGAATTCAACTGGTCTCTTTCCTTTTTATCGGTATTTATAAGTATAGTGGGCTTAACAATCGCCATATCTATTACGTAATAACGTATTTGGTGCCACCAGCGGAATATAACATAATAATGGATGGCGTTGATATATGCTATTGGCACCGAATACCTTTATTAACTAATAGATAGCGCGATTGTTGTAATCCATATCCATTTAGTGTCCGAAAAAATTTTATGTATAATTCTTAAAGATAAGTAAGTTCTTCTCGTTTCTAATCTCGGCTGCACCTCGACTAAAAAGATCGCGATTCGTAAAGAAAAAATACATGTCTTTACTTATAATACAAATAAGCGTTCTCTTTCAAATTTCTTAATTTAAATTATTGTTGGGACTTAACAAATATTCCAATCTTGAATTATCATTTAACATATTAACTTTTTACGATTAAAATATAAAAACGCTGTTTTACCTTAGGAAAGCCTTTCGAGATTAAACTGGTTCTTATTAAGCTAAAATTTAAATTTAATATAAAATTAGTTATTTCACACTTTTAACGTTTTACGCACTAATTTTGTTTAAATTTCTGTAGTCAATGTTTTTTTTTTATTTTGCTTTCTTTAAATTTTATTTTTAATTTAACCAACGTATGTACGTCATACTTTTATAATTTAACTTTTTGTTTATTTGTGCACTTATCTCATTTTGAACGTTAATTGCCAATTTATTTGTCTTTATCAGAATTTATTTATTTTGAAACACGCTTTATTTTTTATATGTATTCCTTTTCTATGCTTTAATAATTGTAGGTTTTGTTTTATCCCTTTATACTCTTTTCTGTTCTCTATTAGTTTCTCATGTCTCTTTTCCTACGGTTACATACTCGCCTCTTTTTGACATTTTTATCCAGGAGCTGGGATAACGGTGAATTCTTCTTTTGGGGAGCGGCCCCTGGCGCCATTTTTATCTACCAGAACTTTTTGATTCCGCCGATTCCTTACATCAGCAGGTGAGTAATGACCCATCTCCTTTCTGTCCTTGTTTTTCCTCCGCTTCCCGTTTCTACACGTAACATATTGTACCACGCGAGAAGTTGCAGAATCTGCAAAACAAAAAAAAAACGTATTTGGAGCTGTTGTGGTTTCCTCACTTGTACCAAGAATAGCTATAGTCTCTAAAAAGGGCGAGGAAAATGGGATTTTCTTCTCAAGTGTGAAAAGGAAACAACAATGTTTCCGCGTTAAAAATGATATTTACTGCATTACAATACTTTTCAAATGTAGGTTATAGTTTCAGAAAGAATTATGTGCAAAACTCGAGAAGAAAGTATTTTTTCAACCCTTGTTGAATTGACACACTCGCTACGCTCGTCTGTCCAACTATGAACTCGAGAGAAAAACACCACTTTCTTCTCTAGTAGTACAAGTAAATATCAACTGTCATTACTAGTATGCATATTTGTGACCGTAATTTGTTAGTAATCCGTTGTCGTGGTAATACTTCAAGCCACGGCTGACGAGATATTTAGAAATGTCATTAAAAAAAAATTTATATCACAATTATATCACAAAATATATTACATTATACGCAAGGTAATAGTTTTTACTGGCCCGCCTATCGGATTATTAATAAGCTTCTCTCGCTAGTAAAATACTATTATTTTAAGAAAGTATATTAATACACTTTATTATTATTAATGAATCTTAGCGACAATTCAAATGACAATTAGAGTAAAAGGGCGATTTATGAGAACCGTTATAATTTATTTATTCTAAGTCCATTCCTTTAACCCATTAACGCCCACGATATTTTTTTTTACAAAAAATTATTTTTCTTTTGAAATCTATATTAAAAATGGTCTTTCATACAAACTTTTAAATGCAACTATATTTGAAAATTTTCAAATTAGTATGATATACATATGTACCCATATGAGTACACTGGGCACTACAAAGTAACTTTTCTGTATTAATGAACTATACAAAGATTATTTTGGAAACTATATAATTATACAAAATACAAAGTAAATGGGGAATTATTATTATAAATGATAATTTTTAAAGCACTCTCTTTCAATACACAGAGTAACATTACATTTTTCACAGCACCAGCGAATTCGTTGGTGACATTCGACACATCTCAATGGTTTAGAAATTTTTTTCGGAAAATGTCCTCCTTCATGCTTTCTGACACTTGGTAAAGTACTGCCTGATGGTCTTCCTCTAGTGAAAGTAGATTTACCATAACAACTCAAATAGTGTCGGACCAGAGCTCTTTGAAATTCAAGTAAACCAATGTGCGTATCTGTATTCGTCAATTGATATAACCTCCACGCGTTTACAACTGCCGTATTTATTAAATTGGTAAAAAGGACCCACCACCATTTTCTTCCTCTTACACTTATTCGGTAACTATTTAGTTGTTGATCATGTAGGTCCACTCCACCCATCGACTTGTTGTAGTTTTTAAATAAGGCTGGTTGCGAAATATCAATTTTTGCCTTAGCTGCGGTAGACCAGCGTTTTACTTGTCCAGTGGGTTGTATTGTGTCAAAATTGGTTGCCATGGTCACAATATTATTGTCTTTCCATCGTACAAATAAGAGACCATCTGTTTGTTCGTATTGGTGCTCAAAATAACCCCTTTCTTTCTTTTTCATTATTTTTTTGTTGGTTAGAGGGCACTGCTTTGTCCTATTGTCCCTTACAGTTCCAGTAGATCGCATACCTTTGTGTTTTAACTCTGTTAACAAATCATAACTCGTAAAAAAATTATCAAAAAACAATCTGTGATCTGATGGGCAAGCGACTTTTTCTACCATATCTAGGACTACTCTGTAGCCTAGTGGTATTTTGTTCTATTGGACTTCTGGCTGCACTTCTTTGGCCCCACAGTAAGTATCCGTAACGTAGCAATAGCCATTAGCACTGCATAATAACCAATTTTATAGCCAAAACGTACTGGCTTTCCTTTATAAACTGTTTGGCTGAATGTCTTCCGAAAAATTTCACCATAGACTCATCTACACATAGATCCTCATGAAAGATTCCCCATTGTTGGAAGTTTTGGTTTAAACGATCTACAAGAGGTCTAAGCTTGGCCATTTTATCACGTCGGTTCAACGTTGTATTATTTGCAAGGTGGATATATCTTTTTATATCTAAAATCGATTTCTCGACATGGTATTTGATACATATGGCACTGTGAGGTCTTCGTCGAGACTCCAGTATGACCGTTTACTCGGTAATTCATGATAACCAGTTAGTAGCAATATTCCAACAAAAATTTGTATATCCGCTTTAGACACAAAAAATGTGTGATTATTTTTTTGAGATGTAACAATATAATCAAAAACATCGTCAGTGAACAGTTTTTGGAATACTTCAAATTCAGTTAAATTTTGGAGTTCATGCCTTACGATTTCCACCCGTTCAGTACAGCCTGTTGTTCTGGGCATAGTAATGTCTGTATGAGCTTTTGTCCATTTTTGTTTTTCATTTTTTTTCTTTTTTAAATTTTGTAGTCTAACTGACAAAGGCATATTATCTTCTTCATCTTCATCAGACGTATAATATACTTCTACTTCTCCGGCAACGTCAGGCGGTAATGAAAAATGTCCCTGTACAAGGTCGTCATCTTCAATATCTTCCTCGTCAGTAACAACGTCAGGATCTGGTGGAATCAAAATTATATCAATTTCAGATTGTGAATTAGAAGCCTCAATACCCTCTAAAGTCGACCGCAAACCCACATATCTCTTTCCATAAAATTTTCGCACATCAATAGCTTCAAATTCATCATTGATATCCATATCTGTTATAAAATCGAAATTCTTTTAACATTTGCTTTCACGTGCCCAGTGTACTCGCTTGGGTACATCATACTTTACGCCAATACTAAATATAACAAATAACTAATTTTTGCACAATTACATATATATCTATCTTAGCAAGCGTATTTCACATAAATATAGCAAACATTTCATAAAAATAACTCAGTAAATCGAACTTACCGTAAATAGTAGAAGTCTCTGCAAACGAATTTATTTTGACACGTGCTTACTTCATGAACAACAGACCAAAACAAACACATACCAAACATTTCATGGTCATAAGTGTATATGTCCGATAGAATACTGTTTTAGCAACTCTCTAACAAAGAATCAACCACAAAAGCTTATACTATTTCCTTATAGATGTCAGAACTATGTAAGTAAGTTAATTGTACTCACATGGGTACAGTGGGCGTTAATGGGTTAATAAGCGTTTTATTGCCAAAAAGGTCTTCGTATAAATACGATGTTATTGCCCACGCTACTAGTTCGTAGGTGGCGTAACCAAGTAAAGGTTTTACTTAATATAATGTGTCCTAAGGGCATTTATGTAGGATTATTTGGAATTACAGGGAGGTCAGAGTGGTTAAAGTAAAGTTCAGGAACATGTTTAACGTGTTATGTTAAAGTGGATCGCTGTCAAAGGCGTCATGATGCAGTAGGAAAAAGTAATTTAGGTAAGATATTTTAGGGGGCGGTATATTTTTTGAGATGGTTAATATTTATTTAGGGAAAATAATAAACAATGAACCAAAATCGTACTAAGTGAAGGTTAAAGGTGTTCCCTTCTGAAAACGATATTTAATAAAAGTTTTTCGTTATATGGTTGTTGCTTGCAACCTCTGTTACCGATTATAGCGAGAACGTTGCTTCTTTTCTCAATTGGGACGAAGGCGGACACAGCTTCTAGTTGTGGCGAAAACATTTTCGTTGAGTGAGGATGAGCAGTAGAGCCTGATGTTTAATGGTTTTTGCAATAACGTCCGAGGAGACAAGAATTAATTAGTTCTTGAATGATACTATGTGGTAGTTAAGGGAAATTCGTTAAATAATACATAATTAATTAGGTTGTTTTTTTATTTGTGGTACTGAACAGCCTAATGTGCTAAAGAATACAGGAGAACTCGGGTTGGGACCAAAACAGATTTTGACCTCACTAAGAGAACACATTATTCTCCATAAAATTTCGATAATAAATTTACAATACCAATGACAAATTTTATTTTATATTTGGTACTCAAACTGCAAACTAAATATTACATTTCTACTTTTTACTTAGAGTATAACTAAAACAAATTTTGTAAAATCGTAGTAAACTAAAAATATAATTCTCAAAAACGAAAAAAAAAAATCAAACTTTTTGTTCATGTATTACCTGAAAGAAACAAGACAAACAAAAGTTTTACATTTAAAGCGGTACCTTATTGTGGGGTTTTCATGGCGTATGTTATCGTTTTGAAGTCTTCGTAAAACAACCACCTCGGCGATTTCTGGTTCCCATTTTCTAGGGCATTTTTGTTTTTATACTTGTGAAGTATTTCGGACCAATTTTAGTGATTAAAACAAAGCTTCTTTGAAGTAATTGTAGTTTTTAGGCATTTTTGAATGTTATATATTTATAAACAGACCAAATCACTCAATGGCCAATTTTGGTACCACTTCCCCTGCAAAGAATTAATAAGTTTTCATTTGGTCTGGATATGAATGTTATTTTGGTTTTTTAATCTAATTACTAAGGTTTCAATTTGTTTTCCAAATAATTTACGGTTCAGTAAGCGGTGTGTTTTGTAAGTTAGATACAAAATCCTTTGTCTTTCATTTGTACAAGTGCCGTATTACTTCAGACAACAGTTTCACCATTTTTAGGTTTTTTTGATTATTGGTAGGATTTAACTTTCTAGTCGAGAAGTTCCAACAAGATGAGTTTCCTATTTTTTGTAACTGGTGGCTAAGGAGATACTTTATAGTAATTACCGTGTAGATTGTACGTCCTTTGGTCTAACAAGTTTTCTTGCCAAAGTAAGTACAACCTTTTCGGTGAAGGTGGTTTGAAGTTTATCTTTTCCACAGTAACTTGAAAGTTGTAAGTGTACCCTTTCAAGGACAGTTTGTAATTTTGATACCAAATTTATGTCTCTTATTTGGAATATAGCGGAAACCAAACGGCCTTAAAGGTACCAATTTCATAAATGATAATTTTTTTGTTATACAGGATTTTGAAAATTTTTATTAAAAGAATTACTAAGGGAAATTTGTAGTCGAAGTAACAATTTCATTGTTATTGAAAATGCCATGTTTAAGAAGTTAATTGAAATCGATTCCGAGGTAATATTGTCTTAGCTTGTTATCGTAGAAATTTTTAGAAATATATAATGAGGGATGACAAAGCCCATCCAAATGACAAGAAATAAATGTTCATTTCTTGTGATTAAGTATTGATTTACTAATTCAGATTTGGAAATCAGGAAGAACTTTAACACTGGCCGGCATACGATTTGTTTCTATCACCATCAAGTTTCAATAACTTCACTTTATAAATAGTGCGAAGAAATCGCTTTATTATAATATTCACCTTGAATTTCACTTTACACCAGAAACCATTACGTAAAAGGAATGTCTTTAAGATTCGTCCACTTACGTCTTCCCATTTCAAATCGTTGGTATTCTATTTGGTTCACGTCACTATAATATACGTTTCACATTCTGTTGGATTACCTATTTATGGCGTCCATTAACTAATTTGAATTCTGCGCAAAAAACATACTGGGTTGGTCGGAAACAAGCCTTTGGTTTGGTTGTATTACCACAGATTGATTCGCCAGAGCTTTATCCGGAATATATTCGTCTAGAATCTTGAAACGCTCACTCCTTCATCGGACAAATACTTTGCCAAACTGCTTCAGTTTTCCTTGCTCCTTTTGTAACTCTATATTATTAACTCAAAAAACACTAGAAATGGAGTTTTTACACTTAAATTAATCTACCTAAATGCAGGTACGGACGGACTAACGCGAATCACCGAACTTCCGCAGCCTGCAAAGAACTGTTATAATTCAGAAACTGAGAAAAGGTGTGATTCTCAGGTTATAGCAAATTGAAAGTTCCAGGGGCGGTGAATCATACCTTCTTTCTGAGCATTAATTGCAAAAACCCAAATTTTAAAAAAAATTACTTTTTATTATTAATTAACTTATTCCTAGCATATTAACATAATAAGTTCGGCCTATTTCTATCATTGGAGTGCGTGTAAAGGAGAAATGGGATCATTTCGTCAGCAGAAAATGTACGTCCCACTATTTCTGTGACAGGTCTGCGTTAATGCCAATTTCTTTTGAAAATAAGCCATGAATACGCGGTTGTCGTTTTAGTTAACCCAAACAGGGTGAGTTTGGCAAGAAAACAATTATACCAAACTTGATCAAATGGTTTTGAGATATCTAACACGACTACAACTGTTTCACCGAATTGTTCTAATGTATTCCAAACCAATTTGTAAAAAGACCACAGGTGAGAATGTAATTCATGAACAATTTCTTGTACGAAATTATCCTGCTTTAGAATGGGTTAAACAATGCGATTCCTCAGGAGGAAATTTCTCAGAGTTATTAGACGAATCGTTAACAAGATAGATAGGGTACCGTCTGGGATAAAGCCTACTGACTATGGTTCTATGTGCTTGCATTAAAAATGAATTGCTTTTACAGCGTATGCAGAAGAGTTGACCAGGGGCACACCTTTTTCCAAAATCATTAAGCACGTTATCAAATAAATCAAAAATATTGGCCATTGTCATATAATCAAATGAATCCATCAAAGGTAACCAATGGAGGAAATGAAAATGTACCAAAGCCTTACTAATAGATCTGGCTAAAAACCGGTAGAAATAAGAAATAGTGATATTAGAAGATATTTTAATGGTCGGGAACTAAATTCTATAAAAAATTGGGTGTGATCTAAGAAAGAAGTCTAGAGGGTGTGCAGTATGGTTAGGGTTAGCAGGACTTCTTGTGGTTGGGAAAGTGAGATCACCGAAATCAAATGTTCCATACATGACTACCGAATTAATGTTATGAACTTGAAGCTAATTTGATTATAAACATTTGAAACTCCAGAATTTCTGTGGAACTCGAATAGTAAACTTCAAACTAAGGTAATTAAATTATTGAAATTGCGGTCACAGGAGACTTATAAGCAGTATAGAAATATCCACACTCAAATCATTTGTATGGAAAGTTACAGTGTATACTGTATAGGGGAAATTTCAAGTCAGGTTAATTCTAGTTTTCAGAGGAGACTTGTATTTCAGACAAAAACAAAATGTCAGGTTGTAATCGTTCAAGATGTCGGTGAACAGCATTAACATTAGACTTGATACTGCGGATGTTACAGTAATGGATAAGAAAATGGGTACTTTTGATGACCGAGGCCGCTTTGGGCCTGCACCCGCGGACATCCATCTGAAGGGGACACGATTTCAGGTACTGTAATTTTTGCCCTAGAATCACAGCCATCTTTTGTTTTAATTAAACTTTCAGTCCAACAGAAGACAGTGTTAGCGGGAAGAGGAGTGAGATGAAAATACATTAAGGATAAGGAAAGGGTGCCCAGCAGCCCTTACCGAGCTCAGAAAATCGGAGAACCAATATTAGTGGGCCAATGGTAACGTTTGTGGTACCTCTCGACTGCACCTGAGAAAATAACTTCAACTCTACAACTTTGCTCCCTAACGATTAACCACAGCTGGAATTGTAGATAAATATACCCCTTTCATGAAATCAATACCTTTAGGTGACCAAAAAATACAAACTGACTAAATTAAAAAAATTATTCCGTTTTTCGTTGTCCCTGATTTTTAAACTGACATGACTGCCCATGTATATAAAATATGTATATAAATGTACGTAAATAAATTGAATAAATAACATCATGATACTATTCTCCATATACTGGTACATATATTCATTGTGCATAATTTCAAAACATAACATAATCTGATATACTGAATCACTTAACTTTTGGTGTTTTAAAATAAAATTTCAAATTGATCAACACGAAGATATAAACCAAATTAGTTTATTTAAATACCTTAACACTGCAAAACTTAAAGTAAAAAATTCCCAACATCACAATTCTTGAAAGAAGATCGTATAAATTTCGATGAATTAGCGGAATTTAATTTAAATCCTAAACCAATGCCATTTAAGTTCAAATGCTAAACATTAACAACTTGAACCGATTCTTGGAAAAGTAAAAGGAAATCAGTATAGTCAGTTACACGATAATTTTATAGTATTTCGCAACTAAATTGTATTTACAAGTTATTGAAGTCATTTTCAATAACTTTATAAACAATAAGCTAGGTAAATACCATTCCCAAGTTATTATTTTCATTTATTTTATTTATTTGCCGGAAATCTTAAAGAAAGGATTATGGTTGCACGCTGCCTTCATAACCAAAGTATTTGTTTTATAATGGAAATAATTATTCAGAAAATCTGACCGATGGACTTCACCACAACACTCTAACTGTTGCCCGCAGCAATCCGTATAACTTGCAATATAATAAGAAATACTTACCTACAAAATAATTTTTTTCTTACTCACCGTGTATTTTGCAAATCACTGTATATTTTTACATCTTTGGATAGCATGAGAAATTTGCTTTAAAGTATTGTAGATTTGTTTTTGAAACTTTGATATAAAATATTAAAAAGAAATTAAAACAATAATTTTTTTTTGTTATTTTCGGCAAAACCGGAAGCGCTAAAAATAATCTAATATAGCAGTTTAGTAGCTACGTATGTATGCTATGTAATCCCTTCATTTCAAGGATTCATTTTTATTAGAAACATAGTCATAAGGGATTTCAATTATAAAATTCTTAACTCCGGTCCTGGATAAGCTATACGTTGATAGGCCAGTCACTATAACTTGCAATATAATAAGATATATTTTGGAAATCACTGTATATTTTTACGCATTTGGATAGCATGAGGAATTAGCTTTAAAACACTTAAAACACTCATATAAAATATTAAAAAAATTAAAAAAATACTTTTTTTTTTGTTATTTTCGGCAAAACCAGAAATGCAAAAAATATTTCAATATAGCAGTTCAGCAGCTATATAATCCCTTAATTCCAATATTTCATTTTTATCAGAAGCACAGCTATGAAGGATTGAAAATTTCAAATTTGAAAATTTCTAACTTCGGTCCTGGATAAGTTAGAGAAATCTCATAAAGCTCATTATATTTTCGTTATATGTGACTATAAAATTCGTAAATTAAGAAAAAAAAATTAACAGAACCTTTTGGAGAAAATCAATTTAAAAAAAGGCTAATTTTAACCCCGTAATTAAGGGCAACATTTTATTTTTTTCAAAAATATTTACAAAGCGGTTGAAAGCATGTACATTTATTTACAAGTTGCTATTTTCACATTTCAAGTATGGTTTTTAGTGACAGCGCAAGCGATGAAATGTACTAAAATCGACATATTGGTCCCCATTTAAATTTAAAAAAATGTTGTTTGATCGGGGTTTAGGGTTACTAACTTTTCACCAAAGATAGACTTTCTGGCTCTAGTTTTGGAAATGCACCCCCAAAAAAACCACCCTCATTTCGTCCACCATTAATTGATTTTTACGAAACGTCAGTTTTATACATAACTTTCAGATATTGGGGCTACGTCAAATCATTAAAATCGATCAAATAGTCTCGGAGCCACACACAGACTGACAGAAATGCATGAAAATTTTTTTTCGCGAAATCGATGTTTTTCGTCTCAGGGAACTCGAAACCGTTGAAAAAAAAATTTCAAAATTTAGGAGAAACTAAAAATAAGTAGTTAACCTAAAGTAATAAATCTATTACATTATTTTATTTTCAATTTATTACTTTAACTATGATTGCTAGTCGCGAAAGTTTTCATTTTCGTATGTTATTAAACGGTTAAGGTTTTATAAATTGACTGGTGTTTAACGTAATGAGTATGAGATTGAGTTCAGATTCAGATTACCACACAATTCTTTTTCTTAAAATGTAAGTTTGAAGTGCTTATTCAAATTAGCGAGGATGGTAGTGCGAATAATTAAAAGATTTTGAATTTTCAAATTTATGCGTTGGGTCACTCGCTTACGGCTCGAGATACAAAGCACTTTGACTTGTTTTTGAAAGTACAGTTAAATTTTATGGTCGTTCACCTTAACAGAGAATTTCCATTGGCTTAGGAAATGTATTATTTGGAACATAAGCCATGGTGAGAAATGAATCAAGTGTTAATTTAAATGTATGTAATAAATTAGTTTTTATTCTTGGAGCGTGTAGCCTCTAGTAATTTTAAATCCAATTCTTACGGTCACGTAATCCGTAGGTGTTTTACTTCTACACAACAAATTAAATTCTCATCTTTGCTGGCAGATAAACAGAGGTAGCGTAATATTAGATTTCCACGATACGAACGTTATACATTCAGATAACTACTAAAAACATTTATACGGAAGTAGACGCAAATAATTACTACAAGAGCAAAAAATGACTGTGGATAGTTTACTCTCTATCAAGTAAGAATCTATACGAAGTTACAACTGGTAAATATATAAATAAATAAATAAATAAATACTTTCCATTACATAAAATTAAATATGAAATGTTACCTTATAGTTGAAGCTTTGTCTTACGCTTTATATACCCGGAAAGTATTTGATTTATGAGAGAATTGGGTAATTTAATGCTTCATCGTTACTAGCGACTATAATCACTTGTAATGTTAGCAGTAACAATATTTACTCCATGCAAGTATTAAAATTAATTTGAGATTTACTATTTTTGTTTTGATGGTCGTACTCCACGCAATGTTATAAACATGTCGTTAGAAGCAGTTACAGCACAAATATATATGCAGGCAACTTTGTAACATACAATTCTGCATTACTATTTTTAAAAAATAATATATATTTTATTCAATTGGCTTTTTATTTTGGAAACAGGTGCGTACACAATTTGGGGTGTAAAATTGTACATTCTAACACTCAATAAATAAATGAGGACATTTAGATAAATATGTTTCCATTCTGTTTTAACTCAGAAATTCTAAAAGGGATTTTGAAATATATAGAAAATAAAATTCGTATAAAGCTTACTTATAAAGCTAATTCAAAAGTAGGAATCGTTAAGAGTGTAGAAACGACATATTAAGCTAAGAAAAGCTATACCCCCATCAACCTGGTATGATAAATTCATCAAATCGTGTTGGTAAACGTCGGTCGTCCATTTTAAATTCGATTTATTTCTTAAAGTGAGTTGAATTTTCAAAAATTATTGTATTAATTTAAAATTTCCACTCTATGGATAAAATTGCGTCGCGTGTATTACATTCATGAGGTTGTACTGATGGAAGATTAAAAAGTTCCGCGACTTACTATTGGTTGATGCTCAATTTGACAATAATACTGCCATAAAAACATAATTACTTTCAAAAATAGCTGTTCTTGTTCTTATAATTACTGTCCACTGAAGCACTTATATATAAGAACGGTATAATCCGAACTTTTTAACACAGTGCTGTTCTACAATTAGCTATAATAACTTTCTAATCAAAAACAATTTTCAATATTCTGGTTAGAGATTTCGTAAGGGTGAAAAAAAAAGTTATGCTTGTGCGTTAGATTTTATGATTCTGAGGAAAGTCGACTTTGCGCATCTCTTAATAACTTCGTTATTTGCAGACCAATTTTTTCGGAACTTTGCGACGATGTAGATCGAGACCAAACACTAAAAAGGGATTTTCAACTTTTTGGCATCCCTTCCATTTTTTGAGGTATAGAGTCATATTCCTTATTTCGCGCATCCGGTAATTTGAAATATAAGTTCTTTGTGACACCTAGGTAAAGAATCCGTTAAAAAACGTACGTCGACTTTTTTGGCACAAAACTCGAAGCTGAAATGGAGCGGATGTTCAAGCTCAGGCTAGACGGGTACTACTATGAGACTGAAACAGAATACAACTTTAAAACTGATCCTAAATTAAAAATGAGACCACTCCCAAATTACTCAAAACTACCCTTAAAATCATTTTTAGGCCTTTTGCAAATATTTTTGATTTTAACCAAATTTGACCCATCTAACGTCTACCCCTTCCTAATCGCTCACAATTAAGAGGATACGGCCCAAAAATCCTTCTTCTTTTATTATCTCTGAAACGGTTTTAGATGCCTAATTGAAATTGATATCACAAATACCTTTGATTAGGTCATGAACGATAGTGTTAACAAATTTTTAATATTTTGTACAGGAGCGTCGCTGAAGGGGGGTGGGGGTCGGTGCCTCATATTTTGCCCCCAAACTTTTTTTATGGGGATATTTTTAATTTTTGGGCAAAAATAATATATTTTAAATAATTTGCCACAAAAAAGGTACCAACTCTTGTTGCAAGTCAAAAAAATTACTGATTTTGGAGTTGTTTGAGGATTTAGCATGTTTTACTTGAAATAGTAAAATAAAGGAAACCTCGAGTTAATTTGATTTAGTTAAATTAAGTACGCTTAGACTGCAGACGATTTTTTTTGTTTGACGGATTCGTTTGACATATGGTTGTTGATGGTTTTGGTTTGTTTGACAAGTATCAACGCTTTTAAAAACCTTGCAAATGAATGTGTACACTAATAGTGGCTGTCCCGATAGGTTGTTAACATTAGGGGAATATGATGGAAATGCTAAAGCAGCGAAAAGAAGATGTGCGGAGAATAATTCCAAGAAGAAGTGTTCCGTATTCAAAAATATTTTTGAATTTAGTGAGGCGGTTCCATGAGACTGGAACCTTTAAACCAAAAAGTAAATTCTGATAGACCACGAGTGGCAAGAATTCCTCAAACAGAAGAAGTTATTTTAAATCTAGTTGTTGCGGATCCTAGGATAAGTGTAAGAAATTTTGCAAGGGCAAGTAACGCAACTGTTTCTAGTGTGCATCGTGTATTAAAAGAACAATTATTGCTCCCGTTTCACTACAGGTAAGTGCACGAATTATTGCCCGAAAATCTTTGTTTGAGAAGAGATTTTGCGAATTATTACAAGAAATAATGAGATTTAGGTAATGATTTTTTACAAAATACTCTTTTTACCAATGAATCAACTTTTACTGGACAAGGTATGTTTAGTAGCCACAACAGTCACTTCTGGGTAGAAGAAAAATAAAACCTTAAACGTGTAACGTAACATAGTTTTAAGTTGAATGTATGGGCTACTTCAATAGGAAACCGCCTCGTTATTTTTTATGGAAATTTAAATGGTGATTATAGTTTATTTCCGCTATTAGAAAATTTGCCTCTTGATCTACGAAGAAATAACAAGCTAGAAAATAGCTCTACGAACATTTTCCACATCGTTGGATTAGTCGAGTTGCTGATGCTCCTATCCACTTGCTACCAAGTCTCCCTGACCTACATAACTTACATTTTGATGTGCCGAAATTAGTTCAAAAAGAAGTATATTCAAGAAAAATAAGTTTCATTGAAGAACTTCAAGCGAGAGTTAAACATTATTTAAGAATGCATTTCGAACATCAATTGTAAAAACCCGTACCTACTTATGAAACAATCATTATTCCCCGACGTAGTTCGTTCTTGCGAATCAAAAATTATTAATTGTTTCATTTTAATATCATTTATTGATTCGGTCAGCATCACTTGCTAAAACCACAAATATCTTCAAAACCAGTAATTTTTTCACTTTCAACCAGATTATCTTTTTTGAGGCAAACGGTTTAAAAAATACAATTTTCGACCAAAAAATTAAAAATATCCCCATAAAAAAAATTTTGTGGCAAAATAGGTGGCATCTCCTCTTTAGCGACAATCGTATACAAAATATTAGAAATTGGTCAACACTATCTTTTATGACAGAATAAAATATATTTGTGGTCTAAACATCATTTAGGTATCTTAAACCGTTTCAAAGATAATAAAGAAAAAAGGAATTTTCTGGCCATTTTTACAAGGCTGTGTCTTCTTAAGGAAGCATTTTTGGACACATGTTTATTAACCAAACTAACGTTATTTATATATACAGGGTGATCAACTTTTGTGAAAAGTCCGTTATTATAGGAGATACCAAAAAAAGTTGTTTACAAAAATAGGAGGTAGCAGTAAGATTCACATTTTGAAATTAGTTACAAATATACAGGGTCTTACATAACACTGTACCGTATCAAAGATGTTTTTTTTAATGGAACACCCTGTATTTTATTTTAAATTTAAAATCCGCTTCACTTCCTCGTTACAAGAACACCAAGTTTTTATGTGTTATACAGGGTATTTAAAAAGTCATGACCAAATTTCAATGAAAATCGAAACAAGTTCAACGCCCTGTACGATTGAAAAGGGGTACAAGAGCAATGATCTGTTGTAGCCATAGTTTTCAAATGATTGTCGGAATTCATAAAAATGCTAATACTCTATAAATCTAATATAGGGTAAGTCAAAACACATTCATTATTTACTCAGTATTACTAAATGCATCGCCCTGTATTTTATATCACCATCATAAACTACAGTCAATTTAGTTTAATTTATCATAAGTATTTCCTATACCTAAACTTAATTGTTTTGGAGATATTTTAAATTGTATTGGAAAAATGGTTATTACATGAATTAAATTTATTATTTTTATTTACTTTACTATTTACAAATATAGTAACACGCAAAAAACAATTTAAAAAACATTAAGTAAATAAATTGTTATTTTTATTGTAGAAGGTGTTGGAATGAGCTCCTATATCATTAAAATCAAGGTTGATATGAAGGTTTGTGTCACAAACAGGTAGACATGGTATGGATATTAGGTGAATGTAATAAGAGTTGTTTACTTGCAACAAGAGTCTATCATGAGCAATATCCCGATCGTCGGCAACTGAATAAGAGATCATTTCAAAATGTAATGGATAGACTCAATCGCAACGGTCCAGTGTTACATGAGACTAAAGAAAAAACAAAAATGGTTACAACAAAAGAAACCGAATTAAATGTTTTTCTGGTCGTTACTGAGGATCCTCACACAAGTATACGAAACATTTCAAGAGAGTAAGACATTAGTTACGGATCTATTCAGAAAATTCTCTCAAGGCACCGCATGCACCCACACCACATCCAGGTACATCAAGAACTGACTGCGAATGATTTTGAAAGAAGGGTACTTTTTTGAACAACAAATAATTGCACAAAGGAATTTTTTCGATTTTGTTTTATTTGGAGATGAAGCAACGTTTCAAAGAACGGATATGTCAGTCGGCATAACTTTCACTGTTACTTCACAACAAATCCGTACCACATAATTACGAAGAGTCAAACTAGGTGGTCCTTAAACGTTTGGGTTGGTACCTTAGGTAATTATGTAATAGGCCCTTTATTTTTTGAGGAAATAGTAAATGGAAAGGTTTATTTAGGCTTTTTAGTAAACCATTTACCTATTTTACTTCAAAACGTACCACTCAACATTTGTCAACAGTTATGTTATTTACATGACGGAGCTACTTCTCATCAGAACGCACTTAACCAAGGTGAATTGAATGAGCAATTTCCTAACAGATGGATAGGAAGAGAAGGACGAATTCTTGGCCAGCTAGATCACCAGAATTAAGTAAAGTCGACTTCTTCTTCTGGGGTTATATTAAAGATCTAGTATACCGTGAACCTCCAACAACAATTGATGACATGAAGGTCAGTATTAGAAACGCATTTCATAATGTTACGCTACAAATGCTTACAAACGTTAGTAGATCATTCGAAAACCGTCTTCAAGTCTGCGTTGACGTCATGGGAGCTCATTTCGAACACCTTCTACAATAAAAATAACAATTTCTTTATTTAATGTTTTCTAAATTGTTTTTTGCGTGTTACTTTAAGATATTTGTAAATAGTAAAGTAAATAAAAGTAATAAATTTAATTCATCAAATAACCCTTTTTCCAATGCAATTTAAGATATCTCCAAAACTATTAAGTTTAGGTATAGGAAATACTTATGATAAATTAAACTAAATTGACTATAGTTTATGATGTTGATATAAAATATAAGGTGATGCATTTAAAAATACTGAGAAAATAATAAATTTGTGCTTTAGCTTACCCAGTATTAGATTTAAAGGGTATTATCAAAATCAATCATTTTTATGGATTTTGACAATCATTTAAAAACTATGGCTACAACATATCATTGCGCTTGTCCCCATTTTCAATTATACAGAGCGTTGAACGTTGTGTCGATTTCATTGAAATTTGTTCATAACTTTTAAAGCCCTGAAACACATAACAACTTGTATTCTTGTAACGAGGAAGTAAATTTTAAAAATTTAAAATAAAATAATGTTGATCACCTATATATAATATATATATATATATATATATATTATATATATATATATATAATCACCCATAGTTCACTTACACCTTCAATCAATATGTTAATATGTCAAAAGCATACTTTTGTACGAATTAGGATAGCATACAGATAGGTACATTTAAACCAATATAAATAAATTGATTGATCCATAAATAATTTTATGAAGGAACACTATGAAGGAACTGGGCATGATACTAATCTCTTATTTTCAACCATATGCATTAATTAGAAATAATATTTTAAATGGTAGGTACCGTTATTTATTAACACATAAAAAAAGTTTAAATCTACTTCATAGTAACATAGTTACCGTTAGTAGACAACTTTGTAATGTTTAATAAATCATGGTGTTTTAACAATATACTTCAGGTGTGTAATGTACCCGTAAAATGTTTGTTTAATAAAAAAGAATTTAAGATGTGCATACAAAACACATTAGTGTTTATTTCAACTTAACTTTGATTTTATTATTAACCTTTCCATTTGATGCACATCGATAGTTAATCAATAGATACCACTTCAAAGAATCTTTACATTTGATTGCATACATAAAAATATTTTAATATGCATACAATCAATGTTGATACATAGAATAATATAAAAACCTGCATCGAAACAGTTACAAAAGTGCTCAATGTTAAAGCTGTCTCACTATTTTTCATGACACATAATTTGATATTTATATATCAAAACTTAAATCGTTTTAGCTTCAAATTATATTAAGTAGTGGACATTCTCGTGTTCTATTTTAAATTTTCGCAGGTTTTCAAATAATAATGAAATCAAAGTTAAGTTGAAATAAACACTAATAAGTTTGTGTTTTATATATACATCTTAAATTCTTTTTTATTAAACAAACATTTTATTTTATGGGTACATTACACACCAGAAGTATATTGTTAAAACACCATGATTTATTAAACATTACAAAGTTGTCAACCAACGGCAAATACGTTACTATGAAGTAAGAACTTTTTTCATGTGTTAATAAATACATGTATGTACTATGTGTTAATATATCTCAAACCTAGCATTTAAAATATTATTTCTAATTAATGCATATGGTTAAAAATAATCGTATTGGTATCATGTCCGAGTTCCTTCATAAAAGTATCTATGGTTCTATAAATTTATTTATATTGGTATAAATGTATCTATCTCAATGCTATCCTAATTCATACAAAAGTATGATTTTAACATATTAACATTGAAGGTGTAAGTAAACCTGTACTTGTGAGAAAAGCGAATACATGCAATTTTTTACCGGTGCTACAACATCCGCGTCAGTAAGTGCTGTATCGTCTTGATTTAGAACTTTACCTGTGATATACCACATGGTCTGGCTTAAATATATGTAATCGTTTCCGTTTCCGGGCACAACACACTCTATTGGGGCGTCATAAGTAGCAACTGATAGGGGTTTGTAAAATATCCATTCACCACTCTCGATACTGGTCTGCGTCGTCGGTGAAGCGAACAAATCCAATGCGGACTTGACGCATTCACGTGAATGGGCATGTAGAAAATCCATCATAATTATTATCTTGAAAATGTATCGTCGTAAGTAGGTTTTTTCTTCTTAGCAGCAACAGCTCTCGGTAATGGCTGGTTATTATCTGTCAGACGTACTCTTTTATAGCCCGAATACTCCATCATGTTATCGATTTTCTAATCGGCTTTACGTTTAAGATTTCTACCTGCCTCGTGAAATCTTTCTTGAAACGACTCCTTAACAGGATGATCTTCTATAGCGCCAACAAGAATATTGTCACCCGTTCTAAAAGCTTCTTTTCCTATAGCCTTTGCACCAGACTTAAATAACGGTATTACACTTCTAAATATACCACCTAGCCAGCCTCATATATCATAGGCACGCTCATATGGTGGGCCTCTGTAGATGGAGGCGATACCGTTTCCGGCCTGATTCATATAATATTGTTGATAAGGACAAACCATTATTGCACTTTCTTAAAGTGTAGCTTCAGACACGACGTCCGAAACTCGAATGGCATTGCTGCACCAGTATCTGTTTTTTATATTAATCTCGATGTTTTCAAATTCCCGTGTCATCAATGGCATGTAGTGTGCAGGCGAAAAAACCACATCCTTATGGCCCCCGAAAGCGTAGTTTTTTGAAGTAATATTTATTATATGTGTAAGCGGAGATAAAACGTCACCCACAATTTGCGGTTCCACGATGTTGCAATAAACAAGCATCTGCGTTGGTAATCCTACTCATATACTAGCGGGGTGCGGTGGTGTTGCTTCCATGGTTATGTTTCGATACGACCGATAACCCAATTCGATTGTTAACAATTTACTTATTATCTCGTGGTTATTTATCTCGCTGGCAAATCTATTTTATGTTGGCATAATTCCCCGAGACAAAACGTAACACTTACCATCCACCCTCAATATAAATGATTTTTTCGTTGTCGTGTTGAAAATGTGATGCAGCCTTTTTTAATATCGTCTCTAACACATCCTCTTCCCCTGCAGGTGGATCAATTCTATAATGAATTAAATTGTCTTGTCATTGGCCCTTTTCTGCTAAATTCTTATCGACTTTGAATAGGGTGTCTTTATCAACCGTAACAGCTTGCCACCCCTTCTTGTAAAAGATCCCCACGACAGGATCGTTATTAAGATCGATTATGCCGTAAACTGGCAGTTTTCTATCACTGCACTAATTGTAAAAACTTCCTCGCTCCATTTCATATCCTTTCTAAAAGGTGTACTTAGTATGGAGATTCTAACATGGTCACCGGTTTTATATTTAGGATGATGTGGTGTGCCTAAGCCTTTCGCGTACATGTTATTCGACACTTCCAAAATTCATCGTTTACAGCCGCAGGGGCCATCTTTGTACTTGAATGAGGACTATTGTTGTAAGCAGTCACAAGGTTTTGGAGCACATCAATATACCAGTAAGAGTGTTTGTAGGTGATATAACGCAACATCTTTGTTTTCAATGTTTTATTAAATCCTTCAACTCCAGATGCTTCTACATCAGGGTTTTTTGTTCCATAGAAATTGATATTTTGTTTCTTGAAAAAGTTTTGTACACTGGCCGCTATACACTCTTTATCCTTTGTAGATTTGCCAGTGTATTCTCACTTTCCTTAAAAATATCGGTGAATGCTTCAATTACACAAGCGGCTGTCTTCATTTTAAGAGCTCTCGCCCAAGCCCTCTTGCTAAATACATCAATAATCATTGGCACGTAGTTGTAGCCGCTATTGTGTTTACCTAAAGTTCGCATGTCGCAAAGATTCCTGAGCCTGCAACCATTTTTCACTTCACCATATCTACCTTTTACAGTGTTAGCTGAAGGTATTATACACGAAAATCCATTCGGATGTGAGGGATCATAGTTTACAGCATTCATGTTATGTTCGCCACCACGTATCCCAACTAGTGAAAATCTTCTTCGAGGGGTTTCCCCTACTATCGTAATTCTCACCTATAGTTGTGAGGGTCGGTTCAATGTTAGGTGATACAGCACCATCACGTCTTCGAGTATTTCCGATAAACCCTTGTGGTATATTTATTTCTTTAATGTACATCGAAAGCTGTCGCCAACCGTGTGGGTTTATAGTTTTATGCTGTCTTAACGCTTTGTGAACCAGATAGATAATGTTGGAAAGAGGGATGATCTCACCTTTTATTGTGACAGTACCCCTTTTTTTCCAAAATGCATCAACGCCCGTATTCAGTATACGCAAGAAATCTGTACCTTTCTTCCTGTATGAAACAGGCAGTGTTTCGGCAAGTTTCTAATATCAACATCATCACCGCTGATTGTTATACTACTGGGTTGACGTAACTGACTGGAAAAGTGCAGATATCTTTGAACCCTACTGGTGCCATTTATCATGGTCAGTAATCTTGGTTTTTTAAACTTTATCCATGTCGTTACCCAGCTGCTTGAAAATGTTTTGTGGGACATCTGGCGCTTGAAGACGCTGTATAAAATCCATAGGTAGAATAATCATCTTCTTCAGATTGTAGTCCATAGTTATTGAAACAAATTACCCAGAATCCCACCAAGAAATAGTCCGAACAGGGGAGGAAGAAATGCGCCACCCTTCTGTACAAGAAACTGTTTCTTCTTTTTCAAAGATTCGCCACTCTGTGCCATCCGTCTTAAAGTATGCTTATGTTGAGGTAGTCACTGCTGCTGATCAGTTCACAGAAGTACACGACCTTTTGAAATGCTGTGTGCACACTCGTAGATGCATTCCACCTGCTTACTATCCAGACATTTCAATAAAGTGTCACGTTGACATCCCCTTAACCTGGGTAATGCGCGCAGGATATCCTTGTATTCGATTAAAGCTTCAACCATCATATGTGATCTAATCTTCATGACTCTGGCTTAAATTAATATATATATATATATATATATATATATATATATATATATATATATATATATATATATATATAATACTTTGAGGCAGAATATTTTTCCTCTATATCGTAAAACATCCGATGTATTCTGTTTTAGGTCGAACAATAAATATCCATGCGCGTTTGAAGTGGCATCCTGGTGCGCAATCTTTAAAAATTTGGGTTTCAGGTGAACTTTAAATGCTGCTGTGCGCTAATGGTTCTTAAAAGATTATGTAATGAGCATTGAGAGAGATACCTCGCAGTACACGTCCTTGATGAAATATGTTTTGCGTTAAGAAAAACACACTTAGATTTCTATGATGTAAAAATATTAATCACCGAACTATTAGTTTTGCGCATTAGATCGTCAATTATTATTATGACCGGTTTTTCACCGTCAAACTACTCCATCTCAACCTTTTGAAATTGCACTGAGAGATCTTTGAATAATGGTTGCCACTCGCAGTAGAACCAGATAATTTTTTCAAAAGCTGTATCGTGACAGTTTCGATATATTTTAGAAAATCAACGATAAAATACGATTTCCTACAACCCGATGGCCCCGATACTATTTCTGAAAAGAGATGCTTAATGCATTATGGAAAAATTAACATTATAACATTTCCAACAAGCTATATCGATTCTTTGCAACGAAATCTTTATCTCAAGATTGTTCCAATTGAGCAATATCCCATAACAATGGTTTTGGGATGGTAAAATATTAAGCATAGTTCGTCAATCACAATGGGTAATCTTCGGATATATGCTTACCGACTCTCCTACTAGAAATATCAACAATAAATTTGGGAATGAAATTCTACATATCAAGTCATTTTCCAACATTTGCTAAGGTTTCGACATGGTAGGCCATGATGTTAGTGTGCATATGCCAGCCTCTGGCAGAAATTGGACTATTCTGTAGCAAGAGTATGAAAAAACATTAATAAAAATTAAAAGAAAGGCTGGGTCTGAGTTTATAAATTTTGGGCTGGGATTGTTCGGTGTCTATAGCTAAGTGTATGTATTCTGGTAAACATTGTCAAAATTTCAAAAGAATACGCGCTTTAGCATTAAAAAACCATTCATTCGACTTCGCCTCTAAGTGTGTGCGCGCATATGTACGCGAGTGAAGAACCCGTCCAGAACGTTTTTGCCTTGCGTGCGTGTGGACGTGTATGCGTGGGTGTGTGTGCATGTGCCTGCGTTTATGTTGTGTGTGTGTGCGTTGCGTGGCGTGTGGTGCGTGCGTGCGTGTGTGTGGTGGGTGTGTGGTGTGTGTGTGGTGTGATGTGTTCAAAGAATACGCGCTTTAGCATTAAAACCATTCAGTCGACTTCGTCTAGTGCGCGCATAGTGTGAAGAAGCCGTCAGAACGTTTTGCTGCGTGACGTGTATGCGTGGGTGGTGCATTGCCCGTTTGTGTTGTGTGTGTGTGCTGTCACACGCGTTGTGTGTGTGTGTTGTGTGTGTGTGTGTGTGTGTGTGTGTGTGTGTGTGTGTGCGTGAGTGAGTGCTTGCGTGCCTGCGTGCGTGCTTGCATGGTGTGGTGCGTGGTTAGTGGGGTTGGGGTGTGTTTCGTGTTGTGTGTGGTGTCGTGTGGTGTGTGGTGTGCGTGTGTGTGTGTGTGTTGTATGTGTGTGTGTGTGGGGTGTGTATTGCACGTGGGGTTGTTGTTGTGTGGGTGTAATTTGTGGTGTGGAATGTGTGTGTATGTATGTTGTGTGTGTGTGTGTGTGTGTGTGTGTGTGTGTGTGTGTGTGTGGTGTGGTGTGGTGTGTGTGGGTGGTGTGGTGTGCGTGTGTGTGTCGGTGTGTGGTGGGTTGTTGTTGTGTGGGGTGTGGCGTGTGCGGTAGGTGTGTGTGGTGCGTGTGCTGTGTGCGTGCGTGTGCGTGTGCGTGTGGTGTGCGTGGTGTGCGTGTGGTGCGTGTGCGTGTGCGTGTGCGTGCGTGTGTGCGTGCGTGCGGTCGTGGTGTGCGTGTGCGGTGCTGTGCGTGTGCGTGTGTGTGGTGTGTGTGTGTGTGTGTGTGTGTGTGTGGTGTGTGTGTGTGTGGTGTGTGTGTCGTGTGTGTGTGTGTGTGTGAGCGTTTGCTGTTGGGCTATACGTATTGCGTGTTCGTGCGTTGTGTGTGCGTTGCGTGTGTGTGTTTGTGTGTGTTGTGTGTGTGTGGTGTGGATGTGCGCGTACGTGCGTGCGTGCGTGCGTGTGTCTGTGTATGAAAACCGTACAGAACGTTTAAGTTTTTCGTAAGGAAATAAATAGCCAAAAAGAACAAAAAGTATGTTATTGAGTATCTGAAGAACTATTAAGTTTACAGAAAGGTGTAGTAATGTTTTTAGTATAATTTTATTTTAGGCAAGTTTCTTTTAAAACATTTTACATAGGATGCCTTAAAAATCAGTTAAATCAAGAAATTTGTATTATTGGAATTTCAAAGCTACCCATCGAGTTTAATAACAGTCATATGGTCTATTTATCTTCTAATTTATTTTATCAATGTTTTAAAAAATACACTAAATGTAAACTGATTGCAGTAATATTGTAGTATAAATTAAATAAGGTAAGTTTTAGAAAGAAGTAATGAATTTTGCTTTCAGAAAGTCTAAAGCTTCGGTATTTTGTTTACCTGTTTGTTTTTGTTTTAAACTGTGCAATATCTACAATACCTTGTATAGACATTACGTGCACTTATATAAATGCTAAACCTTAAATGCATAACTAATAATACTAAAATGTTTACAATATTAATTTACATTGGTAAAAATACGAGTTTGGTTCTTTGTATAGAATTCAATTACACGATTGTTAAACTTATGCATTATCATAATTTTACTAGTTTACCTAGGTGGGTATTAGAAAGGAATAAGACTATATTTGCACAAACCACTTAGACGAATTGTGAATAAATTAAAAATATTGACTATGTATACTCTTTGCTAACGCAATATAGACACGAACATAAAAGTCGTGTGCTGGTCACATCGGAATTTTTTGTTTTGTTATCAATCACTTGCTTAATATGTTGCGTTGCTTTCAGTACTTGTAACATGCAATACAGTTAATTAGTTCCTAGATATTAAATTCTATGATAATCCCTTCACTAAATTTTATATGTTGGAAATGATGTAATTTTACCACTAGTAAGATTATATGAATATGAATATGATTTCTTGTTATGCATTCTGTCTTCTAGTGTTCTAAAACAGAGCGTTTTCCAATGTAGTACAACATATTACCTGCCTCCCGTTAGAAAGGTTGATTCTTTCACATTCTTACACATTTTGTTGAAAATAATATTGTGTTATCAGGTTTATTAACGAAAAATCAGTTGGAAGTTACGAATGCTAATTGAATTGATAACTAATTATAAATATTGTCAAATATTGACACAGTCCTTGTTTTTCATTGCTTTCAGAACCAATCACGCTTAGAACCTTCCTTTCATTTAGGCCAACATACAAAAAGGAAATCAAGCATATTTTTTATAAGATGTAAATTCAAAAGTAAATTAATTTTTAGATCCACGCTGAATCTAATTCTGACAATATTGCACACCATTGGGTGCGTCATTTTCGTCAAATTGAGAATTTGTTGGTATTAAATAAATAATTAACTGCACTGGACGTTGTATTGTTGTTTTAGTATTAATTGAATATGGGTTTGTATTCCGAAGAGAAACGTTTTCATAGCATTTCTATTTATTCAATATTTAAACACCATATTCACAATTATAAACTAATGTAATCATTTGCGTAAAAACCTATCTAAGCTTTCATGCATATATTATAAATGGCATACATCTGTAATTTTTGTGATTTATATGGAATTAAGGTTTGATTAAGTTTATTAGATAAGCCCATGGAAACATGTTAAACGTAAAACTAAATGTTAACTTCAACTAGCTCTAAATTAATGTTATCACAGTATTATGTTGAAAATTAGCCAAATTATGAGTTTGTTTTTTCATTTACATGTTCTAGGCAAATTAGCTACATTGGTTTGTGGTCAAAAACAATGAACGTTGAATAATACACTATTTGTTTTGAAAAATGGACAATTGAGAATTGACAGTGAACATTGGACACTAGAAATGGACAATGGACAATAGACAATGGACAACGGACAATGCACAATGGACAATAGACAATGAACAACGGACAATGGACAATGGACAATGGACAATGGACAATGGACAATGGACAATGGACAATGGACAATGGACAATGGACAATGAACCATGGACTATGGACAAAGGACAATAGACAATGGAGAATGAAAAATGCACAATGGACAATGCAAAATGGACAATGGACAATGGACATTGGATAATGGGCAATGGACAACGGACAATGGGCAAAGGACAAAGGACAACGGACAACGGACAATGGGCAATGGACCATGGACTATGGACAAAGGACAATAGAAATGGACAATGGGCAATGCAAAATGGACAATGGACAATTGACAATGGATAATGGACAATGGACAATGGACGATGGACGATGGACGATGGACGATGGACGATGGACGATGGACGATGGACGATGGACGATGGACGATGGACGATGGACGATGGACGATGGACGATGGACGATGGACGATGGACGATGGACGATGGACGATGGACGGTGGACGGTGGACGGTGGACGGTGGACGATGGACGATGACGATAGACGATAACGATGACGATAGACGATAGAACGATAACGATAACGATAGACGATGAATGACGATAGGATGGACGATGACGATGACGATTAGACGATGACGATAGACGATGACGATAGACGATAGACGATGACGATAGACGATCGATAGACGATAGACTATAGACGATAGACGATAGACTATAAACGATAGAAGGCAGACGATAAGCGATAGGTGATGGATAAGGGATAACGGACAGTAGGTAACGCGCAATAGACAATAGACTTCTATTTTGCAGTTTCGTTAGACCATTCAATATTCTGTTTGCCTGAGTTGTGCAAGCCCGATGGTTTGGTTGTACAAGGGTGTCAGAGAGTTGTATGTATACTGAGTTGTTGAAACTAAAATAGCAATATCTACCAGATTTATCTCAGATAGATGGTTTTGCTGTATAGTAAGCTACACTATTGATTTCGCCTCCTATTTCTGGAAAGGTAGAGTGTAGGTGATCCAACACATGGCACCGTTGTTGGCGAAGTGGCGACTTTTTAACATTCACAGTGGATATTTGGTTTGTATCTGTAACAAGGTAACCTCAATAAATATAAAATGCTATAGTTGTATTACGTCTAGTTATCATTCATCTTGTAACACTTTTAACAATTGTAAGGTGAATTAACATCAGCGACGCCAAGGCGAACACAACGGAACAGATCACCGTAGACTGTATTGGAACAAGAAACGGCCAGTCGGGATGAAGTGTAATGTGACCTTGCAGGTAGAGAAGCAACGGTCTCGGTGGCCGGTACGGTGTGGTGTTGCGAGTTACACATCTTCTATCCAGCATCGTATATCGTTCTACAATGCGCTGTAGACTGGAAAATTATACGGAGTAAACCCCAAGATTTTTTTAAATTCCATGACTCATTATGCTCAGGGGTGAAGATACTGTGTTATCCATTGCATCTTTGAGTGTTTCATAACTATTTGAGTATGTACCTATCCAATCCGCAAATAGTTCTGTTTCTACCGTAAACCTACTCTACGAGCACTTCTACAAGAATTCTACGGTATAAGCAGAGCTCAGCAAACTCTGAGATGTGTTCTTTACTTATGTTGACTCTGCAGTATTTAAACGCCAGTCTTTAGTGACTGCTATAGTAGTAGGTAAGATTGGAGACTTCTGGAACACCACCACATTTCCAAGGTTTCACATTTCCTTGCCACAAAACCAAGGTCCCCACCGTACCAAGGTCAAAAAGCGCAATTGTGACCCAAATGCATATCATTACCACAAAACCAAGGTCAAAACCCCTTTCCTGTTCCACTACTACAAGGCCATCACTGTGACCTACTTTAAAACCACGCTTTCCTGTTCCACAATTACAAGGCTATCCGTGTGACATATCATTACCACAAAACCAAGGTCACAAACCCCGCTTGTCTGTTCCACAACTACAAGGCCATCTGTGCGACCTAACGCGCTTTCCTGTTCCACAAGAACATCCGTGTGACCTGGTTGCTACTCTATACCCCACTTGTATGTTTGTTGCTCACTTGTATGTTTTTTGCCCACCCACAAAAGAAAAGAAAACGATATGTTAATATATTTAATTAATGTAGAAACATGTACAAATGTATTACTCAGATATATGATTTTCTTTAGGAATAAAACATTTTGATTTAGTACAAGTGCAGAAGGTCCTCTCCACTTCCGTTTCAGTACATCTGCGCGGACGTGGTGCGAGGAGCTGAGCATACGTGCAATGTGGTGCCCATCGTAGATGTTCCTGTAACGGATTGACATCTGGCTGCCATCGGTTTATTCTAACCCCACACATGAAACATTCAACCGTATCGTCTGAAGATGTGGAAATGAATCCTGCTGCAGCAAGCGATGAGGGTGAGTGAACTCCAGACCATGTTCGATACGTTAGTAATCGTTTATCGAAACAGTTGTAATACTGAGGATAATAAAAGTTTGGGTCCACATGTTAACATCAGCGAAAACAGTATGATACTGACAGGAAATAATGTATTCTATGCAATATATACAACATATATACAAATATATACAATATGTACAATATGTACAATATATACAATAGATAAAATAGATACAGTAAAAAAGACTACTCGTAGCACACCTCATCACACAGTATACATGAGTCATCATCGTACACATCGTATAACTGTGTGAGAGGCGCCTACGACGAGCACCAATAATATTCGTACGACAGGTGGTATCGCGCAGTCCAGCGCTCCATATGCATATGATGGTCCACTACGCGGTAATCTCCTGGTTTCAATCGGGCGAAACAGCAATACACAAATTCATGAAGTCCACCAGATGGTATCGAACATATATTGATACAATGTGAGCATATGCTGTTACACGGCTTGCCGAAAAGTGCTCGCGTATTACCTTGCTCATTTCGGTATACCACGCTGAATTCCACTGAACCAGTTCATAATTATTTCGTAGCACTTTGGTTATGGAAGCGGTAGTATTCCTTCCTTTTCAAAATTTACCCAGTTCGGAATTAATTGACAGTCCGTCGCGTACTAATTTGAAATAGGGTTTGTGGTTGGTACATTGTAGGAGTCTTCCAATCGTCTTGCACTGGAGTAACTGACATAGTGAAGATCGGTAACTATAGTATATGTAAAAACCCTTCCTTTAAGTATACGAATAATACTGAGTGGGGTATGTAACCTTGGGTAGTGAACTTGTTGTGGCAAAGTGGAACAACCTTGGAAATAAGTATGCCTAGGAATCCTTGAAGTAGTGGTGAATACAAGGTTGGAAAAAAATCAAAATGAGTAACAGTCTTGAACGAAAAAAACCTTGAAAAGGTGTAACCGACAAGACCGCTAAAGCAATGTGTGGTATAATCGTGAAGGTCACGTAAGTAGCCTTGAGGAGGGTACATAGTGGGAGAGTGTCATATATAAAAGAGAGGAATGTATGTAAAGCCAGTATCGTATATAATGGATAACATCGTACGTCAAGCCATAGAAAAGGCGAAGATTATCGGTGCTATAAGTTCAAGTAAATATTGCGATATTTTGCTTAATAATGTGCATTATTTCTTAAATAAAAGTAAAACAAAGTTTGTTAGTGTCGGTCTATCACCCAAATTTGGATTTGAGCCAGTCGTAAAACTAGGTGGAACGAAGAGTGGTGGAGTGGTGTTTGACAAGCAGGAATGGCGTATACTTATGGATAATCAAGGGTGATTACTAATTATTTCTACAGTCCTGAAGGAACATGGCTACCTACCAAACTGGGATCGAAGACTGTCTCGTACGAAAATATTAACAAGAAAAAAATTATACGCCTCTGTGATAGTGACGAAATTGATATCTATTTAGGATGGGAGTCTATAGAACAGTTATGGAAGCTTTTGAAGATAATATATTACCGATTGGAGTTGGCAGATACTGTGAACTTTCCAGAGTTTTATAAAAACCTAATAAAGTCGGCAGCGGTAATTCCTGAATGTAACATTCACCAAGTTATAGGTCCATTGCATGATGTATTTGAGGTCAACATAGCCTGCCTTCTGGAAATGGAAGCATTTGCCAAGGAGAAACTATATATGGATATGGATCTTACCAATCCTATAACTCAAAGGGGGGGGGGGGGGTAACGCGCTTGTAGTCAATAGTGGATAGTATTAGATGTTAGTCAATATGTGGATGTGTTATAGTGCGGAGTCGTGGCCTAAAGCTGTAGATAGTGTTAGTGCAGTCCAAAGACTAATATGCCAGTTACAATCATTAGAATTCGATGCTGATCATGAAAAAGTGTATGGAATGGGTAGATTTAGTGATGACTATTTAAATAATCTAGTTAATAAGTATGGGGGAGGAATACGCCTTTGTGAAAAATACTTAACATCGCATGTAGGTGATATAGAGTGTATTTGTTGTATAAAGCGATTAATAGAAGACCTTAAAGAAATATCATTGGAGCAATTTATACACGAAATAGAAAGATATTTACCGAATTTTGAGCCAACAGATGACGACTCACCCAGTGAAGAAGGTGTGCATTAATGAGTCCAAAACGTAGTTCACTACATAGTAGTATGGGAGTTGGCACAGACATGCGCGAAAAGGAGAATGGGAACAAATAGCTAGAGATTCTGCACGATTTAAAAAAAGAATAGATGACTGTGGTAATATAATTTCACCAATTCTCGAAAAACAGCATCGTGAATGTGTGTTTGTCAGACGCTTGAGTAGTATGTAGTGATATATATGTATAGGATAGTATTAATAAAAAAAGTAAAAAAGATCTGTTTATTGCATATTAATATTACAGTATATATAATTAAGGTTAATTAGCGTATTACACAATGTCTTTGGTAGAAATCCAGGAATTGTGAGAAGTATCAAAACCCAACCACTTAACGAGAGCTTTATTCCTTGACGTCGGATGACACGTTCAACTAGATGAATGTCTGGATGTTTAACACTTTGTAGTTCGGGCTCATAGAAGCGACCTTCAATCTCTTCATCTCGACTATCACGTAATGTGTAGGTGAGTGGGCTTGAACGTTTAACTGTTGATATTCGAAAGACTTCGTAACTCCAATTAGGTGTGTACCCTTAGAGAATATGCTTCTATGTTTGCTAATGCGTACATGTTCCCCACTTTAAATTTAGGTGTTTTACGGTCAAGAATTTTTGACATTTTAAATGTTTTGAAATAGATGCACTATTTTTTCCGATACATCTACCGGTTTGTATCCAGTTGTTCTATGCTTTCTTGAATTATACTCGGCGACAATGTGCGGTAATATTGATAGCCACTTATAGGATCCTTGCATGCTGAAGGTTTTCCACATTATAGCTTTAAGGGTGCGATTTACACGTTCGACTATGCTACTTTTCAAGGTGGAATAACTACTGTAATGATTGATATTAAATTTTTCATTACTTTTTGAATTCAGCATTATAGAACTCAGTTCCCATATCAGTTTGTATATGTGTAGGTATCCTTTTCAAACCAGACAAAAGTTTATCCATTACATCCGCGACCAGTTTACCATTCTTGCGTTTGATGGGAAAAGCCCAGACATATTTAGAGAATGCATTTATTATTACTAAAATGTATCGAAATCCTTTATTCATCCGAGCATATGGTATCATTTCCACTAAATCAGCTTGAAATAGATCATTTAAACCTTTTAGTACAACACAACGCCGCGGAAAATTTCTTCTTGCAGGTTTGTGCAGTTCTTCGACAACATCGGCTTTACTCATTTTTTTGTGCTTTGGATTTTACTACGAACTCTACGTTGAATATCGTTGCAGTTGAAAACTTTACAAACGTCGGCATGGTTACACGAATTACATCGTTCCTCTTAAGAGGTTGACCAATTACATCCTTTGCCAGCTCAAATTTTGTACCATCTATGTTAAGCTCAAGATTTGGATGACTCCACCTGCAATGTACTATGGTACCGTCGTTGCAGGGATAGGTATATTGATCACCTACGCCGGTACATACACTAATTGTCTTCTTTGCGGCGATTCCAGAAAATGAAATGAAAGTTTCATAAGACAGATCGCTATGATGAACAATATGTTTCCCAAATTTATCCACATATAGTACTATCTGTAGTGATAGTCGTAGTAACAATGAAAGGAAATGACTATAGTGGTAGGTTTATAACAAGTTCTGTTACTTTATTACTTTTGCGTTACGTAGTTCATCAATTATATATATTATTTCGTTGTGATTGCTAGTATTTCCTGCCGACATTGATCCTAATAATTCCCTTAACCAATCGACTAACTTATTCGGATTATTCCACGGTACAAACTCAATAGGTTTATTATTGTATCGCAATAGCTGCAGTCCACCACCTCTTTTGGATATAGAAGTTGTTCGAGATCTGGTGGCTGGAGGTGCAATAGATGATGTGGCAGAACGTTTTCTAGGTTGAAGTAATGGTTTAATGATTTCAAGGTACTTCTTACTATTAGTTCCTCGGATTTGATCATCAGGGTTATAATTACGTCGGGCAGCATGCGTACGACGCAAAATGTCATTGTATTGCTGTAGATCCCTCTTTTTGTATCCCGTAGGAACTTTTTTAAAAAGTAGTTCATATAATCCCGGTGTTCCCTCATAGTCTAGGGATGATCCATCGGGAAGAGCGATTCGCAAATTTTCTCCAACAAAATCTAGTTCAGCATCGCCAATAAAAAATTTCTCTTCTTCAGGAATAAAATGCACACCGTACGTTAAGTCATATTCATCTTCGGTATCTCTAAAGATACCTTCGACGTAGTATTTCGCTAATCCTTGGTATTGATTAAGATACTCTTCAAAGGCGGGTTGAGATCCAGCAGCTAGTAGTTCCGATTTCAATTGTTGTAGAGTAGGAATTTCCACCTCGTCGTCATGTGTGACATCAGCAACTACAGATTCTTGTAGAGGTGTGGGAATGGTGTCAGGAACAATAGCACGCGTGCAATGGACTCCTTTTTTCCGACTTCTGGCGTAAGGGGTTCAGCTTTGATGAGAGAACCATCATTTTTAGTAATTAATTGTTTTAATGGTTGTGTAATAGGTTTAAAGTGTACCTCCATTGCACGTTCTGTAAGTGCAGTATCTTCTTTCAAACTAGCATATTTCTGTTGCACACTCTTGCGAGCACGCAAAATGCCTTGTACTAAGCGCTCCTCCATTACGACTGTACGTTGACAGTCCTAGTAGATTATTTATACTGCAATGAAATAGTCAAATCTCTTACGGTAACGACCGTTATTAACATCGCTTTCTTTATCAATCACAAGAAATCCGAATTTATCACGCCAGCAACAGCAACACAAGTCTTTAAATTTATCAAATGACATATCAACATTAACGTGATCATCATACACATGCTTGAGATTAGTGTGATCTTGTTGAAAAGAACAAGTAAATTCGCATTATCACGTATAAGCTGTTTTGGAATTGAAGAATACGTTTGACACAGATAGAAACAATCATTATTTCGATGTCTGCCAAAACAAAATGATCTCTAATTTCATTTTGTTTATGACATGCTACATCATCAAAAATCATTATTGAATTTTTACGGGACTCACTAGGAGGTATAACATCACTATTATCACTGTATTCGAAATACCTAATTTCCTTTATGGGTGCCAGTAACTCCGCAGGTACTGGTATTTAGGTTGATATAGAGATTTGCAATATATATAGACATTTTCAAAACGTAAGCAATTTGGATGTTCTAATAAGCTAATCATAACATTGGTTTTTCCACAGCCGGATGGTCCGACGATTATACCTCGTTTACATCCCCCTCTTAGTAAACCGCGGTGTTTAGAGTACTGCTCCTTGTTAGGAGTAATGTCATAATTTTTGATAGGTAATTCTGTATCTTGATGAATGAAACGGATGTCACCCATTATGGTACTAAACCACGACTTATATGACGCGTCTATATATATACACCACGTGCAGAAAGTAGTTTAGTAGTGAAGTGTCAGTCAGTGTGGTATGAAGTATACATCCCAGCGTCAGAGGAAAAAAAAAGGTTCAGGATTAATTAATACTTTAATAAATAAATTACCCGTGGAGTTGCATATACCCGGATATCGATATTGTGGGCCAGGTACCCGTTTACAAAAACGATTAGCTCGTGGCGACAAAGGTATTAACGCATTGGACGAAGCGTGTAAAGAACACGATATTGCATACTCCCAGTCAAACGATCTAGGACAACGACACATAGCAGATAAGACTTTACAACAAAAAGCTTGGAATAGATTTCGTTCTACCGACGCTACCTTTGGAGAAAGGGCAGCTGCATTAACCATAGCTGGTATAATGAAAGGAAAACGGACAATGGGAATGGGTGGCAAATCAGGGAAAGGACAAAGAAATTGGGAATAGGAAACAAATCACGACGAAGGAAGCATTCTTGCAGAGCAATTTCGTTTAACAAAGCAGTCCTTCTAGCCCGACGTAGTGTTGGTGGTAAACCTCGATCATCTTTAAAATCGACAATACAACAAGCCTTGAGCGCTCTAAAACACAAAAAATTATGTCACCCAAGAGCAGAATATTGCCAATACCAAAACGTGGGGATTCATACCTCTTATTCCCTCTTTGCAGCATTAGGAGCTTTAGGGTCTCTAGGTGGCGGTGCTGCGCAGTCGCAAAAGCGGTAACTGACGCAAAAGCTGCGACAAAAACGTTAGACGAAACCAAACGACACAACCAAGCAATGGAAGCAGCTGCATTAGGAAAAGGTTTATACATAAAGCCATATAAACGAGGGTTAGGTATATATTTACAACCGTATTCAAAAACTCCCACTGAAGCTACCACGTCACGCCTTAAGTAATGTTGAGCTATCAAAATTTGTGGAGCAATTACAGATTCCCTATTTTAGAGGGATATATATGCGAGATAACTTACCTACACGAATCCATGCGAACGAATGTGGTATTGTGAATCTGGATGATCAAACTAACAAGGGTACACACTGGACAGCTTACATTAAGCGTAACAGGCATATTACATATTTTGATAGCATAGGACATATTAAACCACCCTTTGAATTACTCCACTATTTTAAAAGTGATGGTAGCAGAAACACAATTGAGTATAACTTTACCAAGGTTCAAGAGTTTGATACATACAACTGCGGTCATTTAGTCTTACACTTTTTATACGACTACTCGTACTGATTTTCAGTAGTCGTTACGTGATCGTAATGTCGTACACATTTACATTTACCGGAAAAAAGTGTATCTTGCAAGCAACCTTTAATCCACCGATTTTTCTTGAGAATGAGTCGGAATACGTAATGGGATTGACTAGTTTTGAATCTTTCAATACTATACAGAATGTTACTTCAAAGAATAACCAACTCGTATTTGGAAACGATAAAATTACAATACCACCAGGATCATACGAAATCGCGGATGTGAATAAATATATTAATGAGTTAGTGAAAGATCGAGAGCATTATGCATTTACAAGCGAATAATAATACTATGAAAGCAAGTATGAAAGCAACCCATGACATTAACTTCAATGTGGAAAATTCGATAGGACCTATGCTGGGATTTAATAAAACTGTTTACCAGGCTCAAAAGTGCATACCTCTGATAGTCCTATTAACATTATCAAAATTAACTCATTAATTATCGAGTGCAATATAACAAGTGGTAGTTTTAAGAATGGTGAAACATCACACAGAATTCATCAGTTCTTTCCCAGTGTACCAGCGGAGTATAAAATAATAGAGTCCCCTCAACATGTCATCTATCTACCTATCAATACATCTACCATTTCGACAATAACACTTAAAATAGTAGACCAAGACGGAGATCTCGTCAATTTTAACGGGAAGTCATAACGATAGGACTACATTTAAAGAAAATATGGTGACGCGCTATAACACATGTGCATGTACCAGTGCAAATCAAACTATAAAAGATCAAAGTGTGGAAAGGTGAGAGTCAGTAAGCGTTCAGCGCCCAAAGCATTGACACCGCAGAACAAAGCATTATTGGAAAGTCTCGGCTTTACTGTACTACAATGAGTATATTAAATGTTAATGAAAAAGTTGTCGTTGATAATGCTATCGTTAATTCCGAACTGCACACCCATCAGCCATACACTACCAGATTTGGAAACAATGATGAAATCAGGATACCCATTCAGGAAGACGTGCACTCTACCATCAGAAAGTTATGTTTATGTAGAGGGACGATTATTACGTCAGGATGGTACTGTCTCTAACACCGCAAGGTTCGTTAATAACGGTATCGCATTTTTATTCAGTGAAATTAGATATGAAATGAATGGAATAGTGGTAGATTCCGTAACGAAAGTAGGATTAACGTCAACAATGAAAGGATTGGTATCATTGACGTCCAATGATCTCGCCCGGCATGAAAATGCAGGTTGGTTTCCTGCAAACAGTACACTAACAAATGCTCAAGGATACTTTAACGTTTGTATACCGTTGAGAATGCTACTTGGCTTTGCCGAAGATTACAATAAAGTGATTTTGAACATTAGACAAGAACTGGTATTAATTCGTGGTAACATTGGTACCGACGCAGTAATTTCAACTGTAGAAGAAGCATTAAAAGTTAACATAGATAAGATATATTGGAAAGTTCCACATCATTCCAGCATCAGCAGAGGAGTTGGCGTTAACGAAATACATTGATAAAAATGTAAATACGCCAGTAGCATTTAGAAATTGGGAAACCCACATATATCCCGCGGTTCCAGCAACAGATAAGCATACATGGGCAATCAAAACATCTACTAGTATAGAAACACCTAGATACATTATTATAGGATTTCAAACTGGGCGAGAGAATAATGTTATGCAGATACGAGCAGATTCGATAAATGTGCACTAAATAATATTCGCGTGTTCCTGAACACGGATCGTTATCCGTATGACAATCTCAACGTTAATTATGATAACAATTGCTTTGCTACGTTGTATGAAATGTTTGCTAAATTCCAAATGTCGTATTACCAAAGAGAGGGCAACCATTACTCACCCCACGCAATTTACCACAGCTGCACCGTTGATTGTCGTAGATTGCTCAAATCAAAAGAAGCATTACACTCTAAAGCAGTAGTTCTTCGTGTGGAGTTTGAAACAGCGGCAAACATAGCTGCAAATACGACAGCATACTGTGTTATACTCCACGATCGTTTAGTTACATACAACGCGTTAACCAAATCAGTACGACAGTTGTAATACAATGTCCGTCATAGTCGACGTACAAGGGTTTAAAATTTCAAAAGCTTTTAAACCAAAGGAACTCGCCATTTATAATGGGAAGCAAATTGCCCATTTTATCTTTAAATCGCCGTATCCCTGGCATACATTGGATGCAGAGAGTCGTCGTCAAGCTACTTGGTTAATACATAACCAGCACTGTATTAAATGGGAAGAAGGGTATACACCACCACACCACTTTCGAAGAATACTCGAGAGATTGATTCAGCCAACAGATTCTGTCTATGTCAAGGGCAGAGAGAAAGCAGATTACATCAGAAAATTTGTGACCCACCCTGTTATTGAACTTGAGGAAAGTCCACCTCTTCCTGCTATGCAACCCGTTTGTTACTTTCATTGTAAATCATTATGCCACTGTGCTTTGAGTAAGGTATATTATTTATATAATATATATATATAATGCAATAAGTCTTGTACATATTTTTTTAATAAAAAAAATAGTAGTCATTCTCGTTTTTTTTTTTTATTTATATCACACAGTATTTGTATAGCATATATTCTCATACTAACGAATTAATACATAATATTAATATATGTTAAACAACTAAAGGAATAATACAACTTATTATTAATATAAGTTTCATTATGGAGAGAATATAGGAAAGAAACTAGCAAGTGTCAGTACCCAAACTATTCTTCTTCCGGTTAATATAAATTCATTTGCTTAGCAACCTGCAATAGTTCGCTCAACGGATCAGCATTCTCCAATTCCGGTATTCGCCAATGCCCCACGCCAATGTAGAACACGTATCACGTAGTCGATATCGTTTGTCATCCTGGGACCTAAAGGCAATTTTGTTTAACATTTCGGTATATATATCATGTAAGGTTGATCGAAACACAAGCATTTTACACATTACTGTTTTATCAGACCCTCCGCAACCGCTTTGTAGTCTACTTCCGTCAACACTTTCTGAATAACAACTTTCTTAACACCTTTCGCTTTCTTAACAACTTCATTATCAGCAAGCTTCAGACAGTATGACTTCGATCCAGCACCATAAAAAAATGAATCGCTTTCCTGCGTACTCATCTTTCATTCGTCCAACGACGGAAGCAGTCGTAGGAATACCATGCAACTCATTATGATAGTTGGAGTATCATATTCGTCTAAATTATTTCGCATGTGTGCATACATATCATCAGTTACTATCTCAACAATCAAAGAATCCGTGTCAGTATAGAGCAACGTGACATTCTTGCCATAATGAGCTCGTAAGATATAAAAAACCGATACATTATAATTTTGGAAAGATCTAAAATACTGAATCCGACATAGACGGGTTTGTCGTACGTAACTACCTGTTTCGACAATTCCGCCGCAAACAATTTATCAGTGAATTGAATAAAATTTTAAATTGCGGTTTTGCAACGTACCGTGCTAGACCTACCCGACGACCGTTATTTTCCCAATGTGTTAACAGTTTAATAACTCTTCGTTTATCGACATTTTCCATTGTTTTACCAAACACGCCATTATTCATAATTTTATAGAAATCCTTTTCGAACTTGTTCTGTGCTGTGTTGCGGAGAGCGTATTAAGGTCTACGTATGGTATTAGCCACGGACTCTGACGAAAGCGTAAAACCCTATGAATACGAGTAACAATTAAGCCATGCTCTATACATTGTTTTAAATAGCGGTAATGTATAACGTAGTTGGTCTTATCACACAGGTTCGGGATTAACTTCTCCTCCTGGGAATGTGGTGCGCAGATCATTTCAGGACAAAACGGATAATCGTTGTGTTCGTCATGCAGATGGTGGGGATAATGTATATCAACCTCCAGTACAAATCCAACATCGGCGTCATCATCAATCTTTACTACGTCAAAGTGTTCTATTTCCTCTTGAGGTAACCACATAAACCCATCGTGGGCAGGTATTGCTTCATACTCCAGCCGTATAAATTCGTGGCATCTAAATATTGTAAAAACACTTTCGGTTGTTTAGGATCATAGTTTGGAACAAACTCGTTATTAGCGATGCTTCTCCGCTTGATACAAGTACTTACTCCACCCCGAATACCTTGTTTAAAAAGTGATACATATCCATATCCGTCAGTAATTCTAGCTCTACTTTCGTACATTTCAACATGGCATCCCACGCCAATCCAGGTAAAGTGACATACTGTGCAGGTTCTAACCCATACACACCCATACATAATCTCCTAAAGTTTTCAAACACGTCAGCCAATAACAACACATCTGATTTTAAATAAATATCAGCATAATCACCTAGTGTATTACACTTAAAGTGATCCCATACCAGTAGAACGCGACAGTATTCGTCATCGGAAATATTTGCATCGCGCATTTTATCATAGAATTTGTCATATGATGGCACCGTGACGTCGTTCAATTTACTAAAGCTGTCTACGTACGCATAAGGAAACTACCTTTCTTTCTCACTAAGTTGAAGTCGCTATCATTACTAAAATATTTCTGTACCTCCATACATTGATCATCTGATAAATTCTGAGATAGAGTATCTAAGGATGCAGCCATGAATCTACAACTATCGACGAAACGTAAATTAATGTATTTCTTTTCCCTGATACCATGACTGTTTACATATTCATCAACAAAATATGCTTACCAAACGTTATATATTTTCACTGTTAACCGGAAGTACGGTAATTTCTTCCGTTTCACTCGCTAACTGTTTAATGAACAGATGAACATCATAACCACTGAGATTATGTAGAAAAACGGGGAGAAATGTAGGTACCTGATAGTTTAAGTTACACGTTGAATGTGCTGCACCACGATACTTACCAGTAACGTGACAGTGATCTCGTACTTTCGGATTTGTCGGATCACCCGTAAAGTGCTTGCCGCATATGTAACAACATACACTGCGTTCATACGTAACCTGTTGTTCATCCGTTAATGGTGTCATTGGAACAATAGCTTTGAAATGTTCATTATATATCCGTTTTACATAACTTTCCAGTCGTCTTATAAATATCTCCCTTGCATTACTCCCTCTATACAGCTCTAACTTAGACCACGCATCGTTTACACTACACTTAACGTAATAACTAAACGAGTATGGTTCGTGTTTACACGTTTTTATCGTGAACGGTTTTAGGGATCTGGTTCAGCCGTATCTACCGGTACTAAGAGCGCTTCAAAATCTGCATATATTACGAATGGTAGAACCATTTGTTTCTGATAGTTCCGAAGCGCGAGTATATTTTCCGCGTAGAATTCCCCGGTTATGTCTTTTTTTTGTTTCACGCCCGGTAATTTTGTATATACGAAGTTACAGTCGTGTGACACGTGTCGGGTTAATTGCTCCTGGGATCTAAAGTAATACAAGCATGCATCACAAAAATACATTGCTCCGTTCCGCCGAGTTATTTGGTTGCTAAGTAAACGAGAAAAATTTTTTATCCATACATAATGCTGATTATCTGTTTGGTTACTGACTAATAATAATAAATTGACATGAACTGCCTGTTTGGCTTTGGTATAATACAGAGGCCCCACTACCTCTGTGACACGCTGACCATCACGATATGTATCGTCTAACCCATAAACATTGATGGAAATGTTGTTATTGCTCTCAAACGTTGAAATATTCGTCAGCTTAACAGGGAACTGTACACCATTCCAGTTGAATAACGTCTGGAAATCAGGGTAAGAAGATGTGCGTTGTGGTACTCCCGTTGGTGTCACTAGTGCCGATACAACAGCCCATGCAAAGCAGCAATTATCATTATTTTTTACATTGACTATGGCGTGTTTCTGTGCGATTTCGGCGGGGACAGCCATATAGGATGAACCAGTGGTGGGAGAAAATTTAAGCAGGTTTACCTCTATATACACGAATTGTACCAGGGACCACCCTAAAACAGTTGTTACTAATCGATTACACCATTAGTCACACTTACCAGAATCTTTATGTTGAAATTCGGATTGCTTTGCATCCAATATTTTACTTATTCTTTGGAAATACTCTTCTAACACCGTCCCTACACTGAGAATATCATACTTAGTCTGAAAGGATTTCAGTTCTGTGCTTTCCCTACTGTTCAAAAAGTATAAACCAAACAGCTCAACATTACATTTTAATGAGTAGTGTTTCTGCAACTGATTTTGTACTACCTTCAATACGTTCCCTTTAACCTCTGCCATAAAGGTGGACACATCAGTATGAATATTGCATGGTGACAGGCGGTACGACACAATGCGTTGTTTAAACGCATTTCGAATCACTTCAACACCAGTATCGACAAGCAAACATACATTTGCTTTGTGCCTATTGCTTCTGAGGTGTCCTTGGAATGCATACCTAGGTACATCCATTGAACAATCTGTGCAGTGCACTCTTTCACCACTTTTTTTCGGTTGTACCGGTTTATCGCGTTGGTCAGACTTCCGCTTCCTTGAGTTGCTCAACCCTGATGGTTCGGGTTTCGCATTATCCTTCACATAGTTTACCCCAGATGGTCCTGGTTGCAAAGGAATCAGTAACATGTCCATGTACTGCTTTGTTATCGTCGAAGCGCTCCTTGCACCACATTGCTCCCTGTGGTTTGGTTTTGTAACGAAACCTCCTGCATGCCAGATGGTGAGTAGATACTGACATCCAGCATGCTGTTTTTGATGTCTCAGTAAAGAATCCTTTCGAGAAAATTTCTTGAGACATTCACATTGGAACATTTTGCTGCAACAAAGAAAGAATAATAACTATATGCTGAAGTGTAGGTTGATGTGAATAAGGGTACTATACGTGTTGGATAGGAAGGGTAGCCGGGAGAGATGCAATACGAAACTAACACTTACTATTCTTTGCAGACATGATGTAACACCGCTTTATCAGACTTGAAACTTTACTTGGTGGCGCATAGAGACGGACTGACACTGTAGTGGAACCGTCCCGTCTTAAATACAAAATTTGAAGTGTTGGGCGGAGTGGGGGGAATTGGAATGAGGGGCAGAAGTGGTGAATCCGGACTCCCCCTCACCCCAGATAACCGAGTTGCTACCTAAATTAAAAATATCATTGTTCACATTAGAAATTCTTCTTTACTTCTATATATAAGTTCCAACATAATCCTTGTTACACCATTGAAAATCATTTTTTTCCTTCCAACCTACATATACATATGTAGGTATAAAAGGTTATGAAATCGACTTTTTTTCCACTATCGCTAAATCGAATTATTAGCTCATTTTACAACTTTTGACCAAGTTTCGTCAAGATCGGTCATGATGTCTGGATGTCTTATCTGTATGTGTATGCATGTATGTTCATATCCACGATAACTCCAGTAGGTATGTTGGACATTGGGCCAGACAGTTGCGTGCGCAACTGTCTGGAAATCCCATACTACTCCAGAACGAAAAGACCTACTTGCCTAAAATTTCTATTTAAGCTTCTTCTCATTTGGAATAGAACTGATTAAATTTTTGGCAGAACTCCAGCGACGGAGAGGGGGAGTTTCTTAGGGTTATTTTTTTTTGTTTCTATCAAAAATAGTTCTAAAGCAGTTGCATACTTCCAAGTAATACAAATACTCACACATAGACCTTAAACGTATAGACAAATTATATTCTATACATTTTTTTTATGCAATGCACAATTTAGCTGCAAAAATAATCCTACGGTAAAATTTTAATGTTAGTTCAACTTTTTTTCAATATCTAAATAACAATTAGTTTCATAAGAAAAGGTGTGTACATATTTTTAAAGAAAATTTACTTCTAGATAAGTTTTATCTATAAAGTTGTGTACTCCAACCAAGAAGAGGCGCAAGGGTATATGACTTTGTGTCATATGCGTATGTTGGGTTGCCTAATCGCACTTTCTGTAATGACTTGTAAACGCGTGATTATGGAAAGCCAGCTTTACCAGATAGTTGAAAAAAAAACAAGATTTGGTTTACCTGCTGGGTGCGTCATTGCTGCTATGTAGGTATATATTACCACCTCGTGTTTACTTTATTACAGGTATTAAACATATAATTCTGATTTTCCTGCTTACTGGCAAAATCAATAAAAACACTATATACTAATAAAAATACTTTCTTTCCCACAGGAAAACGGAATTACGCGTTATAATTACTAAATGAGTTTGTATAAGCGTGCCACTAATGAAAAAAAATATAGAAATAACAATACAAATGCATAAATAAGGAAAATGTTTAACTGAATAACATATATATAGAAAAACCAGTTTATGCAGAACTGTTAATGCGTCTGATGACATGTAATTAATTATCTTTTGTCAGATCCTAATTAACTTTTTTATTGTCAGCAAAATTACTTTTTAAACATATTGAAAATAAAACATGATTTCCTTTTATTGCTTCTTCATTATAAGTACACATACCATTAATTAAAAGCGTTCAATAAGAAATGTATTTGTACCTTCACCACTATAACATCAAATTAATTGAAAGGTCATCTCTCTGATTTCAAGTATACCAAAACCGGATATAGCGGAGAATGAACTGATGTAGTTCTCACGATACTAATTGATATATCTTGTAATTTACATACGCTCTTTAATAATAATAACAGAAAAAAATATTTCAGCAATAATTAGGAAACTAACGTTCATGTTTTTTGCTGTTTTATATATTTAAACAACTTAGATGTATACATAAATAGCTATTACTACATTATTATACAATTGTTTCTGCATTTTGTAAAAATATGTAATACCACATTGCAATTTTATAAGAGGACAGCATCTACTTCTGAAACAAATAAGATAACTTGCTGTATTCCTTCATAATAAAAAGAACTACTACAACTGGGTTGACCTTTGTACGTTAAATTTATACAAATATAAAAACGATGTAAGTACAGGTTTAGAACTCTGATCGTGAATATATAGCTACATTCCTTTAGCTTTAATAATTAAAATGAAATTTTAAAAAATTGAGAACATTATTTGCATTTTTTATATAAACAAGAATGTATTTATAGATTCTATAACGAAATGATGTTATTAGTAATACGTACTTAACATACGCTCTTCAGTAACACCAAAAAAATTTTATTATTTACTAGTTATAAATTATACTTGCAGTATAATTAGCTAAATAAATTGTATTGTTTTTCAAGTCATAGTAAATAAACTAATAAATATTGTTTACAAATTCTACTGCAATATTCGCCTGTTACAATGTATACGAAGGTTACCTGTCTAGACAACATCCCGCATTTTTTTTTTGTAATACTCGTAGTTGATCTAGGTCACTGCCAGACACCTCTACCAATCAGGAAACAGTTTAAATCGTTTCTGGGTATATAAGAGGTGCATAAAACGCATTTACGTTATGTTCTCGAGTACTCCAAGTCTATCACGTCAAGTATGGGTTGTTGAGGCTGACAATCTAGCTCGAGATCCAACACTTCCTTGGGGTGTGCAAATCTAACTTTGCACCCCAAAGGCCTTCTCAGCAGCATCCACTTCGAGTAAGTTATACCCGCACCTACTCCGTCGTCGGTAAGCATAATGTTCGAGTGAATGTGTGAGTGTGTGAGTGTGAGTGTGTGTGTTTGAGTGTGTGAGTGTGTGTGTTTGAGTGTGTGAGAGCGCTGAACGGCTTGGTACCACCTGTCACACGGTGAATACTGGTGTTCCTCATGTTGAGCACCCCTAACACAACTTTTTTTATGTGTACGATGACGACTATTTTATATATTATGTGATGAAGTATGTTATATTGACTCTTTTTTTGTATCTCTTGACTATAGTGTCTAGACTAATTATTTCCTGTCAGTCTAGTAGTGTGTTTATCGCTGCTAACATGTGTAACCTAAACTTTTATCATCCTCAGTATTACAACTGTTTTGATAAAGCTTACTAACGTATATACTAAATCAACATGTTTTATTCCTACAGCAAATCATATATCTGAGTAATACATGTTTCTATATAATTTATATGTCTTGCTTTCTACATGAATTAAAATATAATTTGACGTCTTTATTTCTATATACAATTTGTACATGTCTGTCTTTCTACATGATTAAATATATAATTTGTACATGTCTTTATTTCTATATACAATTTGTACATGTCTTTCTTTCTACATGATTCAATATATAATTTGTACATGTCTTTCTTTCTACATCAATTAAATATATTAACATATCGTTTTCTTTTATTTTGGTAAATAAAGTGAGGGTGAGCAAAAAAAACATACAAGTGGGCAAAAAACATACAAGTGGGAAAAACACATAAAAGCATACAAGTGGACAAAAAACATACAAGTGGGCAAAAAAACATACAAGTGGGTAAGAGTGGCAACCAGGTCACACGGATGTTCTTGTGGAACATGAACGCGCGTTAGGTCGCACGGCTGGCCTTGTAATTGTGGAACAGACGAGCGAGGTTTGTGACCTTGGTTTTGTGGTAATGATATGTCACACGGATGGCCTTGTAGTAGTGGAACAGGAAAGCGGGGTTTTCGACCTTGGTTTTGTGGTAATGATATGCATTTGGGTCACACATTGCGCTTTTTTGACCTTGGTACGGTGAGGACCTTGGTTTTGTGGCAACCTTGGAAATGTGGGACCTTGGAAATGTGGTGGTGTTCGAGAAGTCTCCAATCTTACCTACTTATAGTGCAAAGATTCAGGTCACACTCATCTATCTCAATTTGTGATAGTGTTGCGGTTTTGATGACTGATCATCTACAATACACTCAGTTGTCATAATACTCTGAGACTCATCTAATGTCATCGCCGGTTGTGTTACTAGACTAGGAATAAATCCGTTTTATCAATTGGAGACCATCCATCCCCAAATGCAGTAACCTAGCTTAACATATAATACCTGATCTGTCACAGGTGGAGGTTGTGGTCCTTTTTTAGACGGCTCACTCACAGGATGTAACGGGAGCAGTACTCCGTTTGCGTCGCTTAATCGTCGTTGCGGTACAATACTTCATCCAAGTCATCCACTAGAGGTGGTGGTGATTCAGAAACCGCAACGTTATTTTGCAGTCACCCTAGTCAAAATACAGCTAGCCCTCCTCCAAACCTTGAAGACTTTTAAATTTTCTTTTAATAATGGGTGACAAACGTTTTGAACAGCAGAAACAGTTAAGTGACGCAAAAATTATTTTTTATCAAGTAAGTACAAAACTCGCAAATATGACTTTCTTGCACCTTACCTTTTTTGGGTTTATATACACCTCATTAACATCGCCTGAGGCAATTGACTGTTTCCTTTATTCTACTGATGTTGCTTTTTCTACACCGCTTACCTTTATCGAACCTACTCCACCGCCTCATACTATACTAGTTTCTTTTTTGTCTTATTATGTTAGTAATGTGATGGTAACACATAACTCAACACTGAGTATAAGTGAGATTGTTAGGGATCTTGCAGATAAGAAAAGTAACAACATTAGGGACGTGTGAAACTTTTTGGATCGACCATTGCGGTGACGACACCCACGACGGCAGAGACATGAAATCTAGTAATTCGACGAGCACTCGTTTTTGGTAACTCACATTCCTGTGACTATCGGCAACACTACCTTACCTTCTCTCTCAAACGTGATGAGAGCGATGACATCGTAGGACAGGACCACCCAGAGTAACTACGCTTTCGTCATAATCGCTGGGTAGTACTGTCATATCTACCCTCATCGCCTTGTAAGTTGGGCGCAACTGACACTCACGGTTTGTATTATCTGTGTAATTTTTTCTCTTACAAAGTATTTCTTCTTGATTTCAGCGAACCTTTACTGGAATAATACCATGAGCGTAGTCCAACTGAGTGGATACAATCGTGTAGAAACGATACTTAAACTACGAAAGAGATTGCAGGGATTTACGAACTTATCAAGGTTCGCTGTGCAGCTCTTTGAGAGATTGTGTTTGTGGGTGATGGAGAGAAGCATAATAATCACAACTTCGAACATATCTACCATCCACTTTTCTTTTTACAGAAAAACATGGCAAGTAGTGCGGTTGCGGACGAGCACTACAATGTGTAAAGATGTTAATATTCTATCCTCTACATCGCTTGCCGCAACAGGTCTAATTTTGACATCTACCGACACACCGTTGAATATTTTATGTGTAGGGTTAAAATAAACGAATGGTAACCATCTGGCAATCTACAAACAAAGGTATCTAGGTTGATCATCACACTGTACCTTCACTTGATTACTTGCACAAGGTCCACGCAGGTGTAATGATACTGAAGTGCAAAGGACCTTTACACTAGTACAAAATCAAATTGTTTTGTTACTAAAGCAAACAATATAAATAAAAACATTTATTTAAAACTTTTTTCCTAGTTTCAAGGCAAGAAGTTTAGTATGAGACGTGTGACTTCAATTCAAGTTTAGATTGGTAGAACTAGAAGTTTGCGATTGAAATTTATGAGATTGTGACTGTGATCTTGACGCATTTCGGCCCTGTCTACAAAAGCTTGAAATTGTGGAAACTTGTAAATGTAAAACCGTGGAAATATAGGACCTTGGAAATGTGGTTCTTGTAAGCGTGTCAGTAGGTAAGATTGGAAACTTTTAGAACATACCACATTTCCAAGGTCCCACATTTCCAAGGTTACCACAATCTCAAGGTCCCACCCGCCCAAGGTTACGCAATAAGTAGTTCATGTTTACATAGAACTTTCCCAAGGGGGCACATTTTTAAGAATACCACACTATAAGTTGTAAAAAATGCGATGGTCACTAACACTCAACACATTCACAAGGCTATTTGCGCACCCTACCTACTCAGATAGACATCTCACTTTTTTAAGGCTTCCTCATGCAATTTTTTACACGTCTCTGATACCACACTTAGAACCAAATTAAAAAAAGATAATGATATGCTAATATATTTATTTGTTGTATGTACAAATGTAATCAGAGTATTATTCAGAAATAAGATTTTCTCTAGGAATAAAACATTTTGATTTAGTACAAGTGCAGAAGGTCCTTTCCACTTGTGCATCATTACATATGCGAGGACGTGGTGCAATTAATTGAGCGTATGTGCAGTGTGGCGCCTATCCGAGTGGCAGATGATCGCTATTGGTTTGTTCGAACTCCACACATGAAGCATTCAACCGTATCGTCTGAAGATATGAAATAAACTCTGCTGCAGCAAGCGATGTAGGTGAGTGAACTCCAGACCATGTTCGATACGTTTGTCGAAACAATTGTAATACTGAGGATAATAAAAGGTTAGTGTCAGGTCGCACATCTTCTCACCGTAGAACACAGTAAGATACTAACAGGAAATAATTTATTATGTACAATATATACATTATAAAAAAACTAATTGTCCAAATAATACACTTTTCCGCTGAGTATGCATGAATCTTCTTTATATACCTCGTGCAGCATTGTTAGGGGCGCTCTATACGATGAGCACCAGTATTCTTGGTGTGGCATGTGGAAAATTGCGATCCATCTGTCCGTATGTGTATGATGGTCAATAACTCGGTAATCACATGGTTGCAATGCTTTGTAGCAGTCATAGCATAAATGCATATGTCCAGCAGGATGATAACGATTACGAAGAGCAAATGTGTGTGAATAATATCCCTAATTACCCATGAAGGCATGATTGTGGAAGTAGCGATTCCTTTTATCTAGATTGGCAAACCATTCACTGTTCCATTGCACACCTTCATATGTATTCTTTAATACTTCTAATGTCGTAGAAGGCAGTAGCCCTTTTTTCAAATTGCGCCAACTTGGGAATTAGTTCCCATGCTCGCCGCAAACTTAGATTAAAAAGTTATAATGGTTGGTAGCACTCCCTATCATCCCAATTGTTCTGTACTGGGCTAGCAGACATACTGACACTGGTGGAAATAACACGATACTATATGTGTAGTTATCCCTACTTTTAAAAAAAGAAAGACCATGTGAAAACATATGTGTAGTTAACCTTGAAGAATGACGTGATTGATATCGGCATTCTGTAACCTTGGAGAAGTGGAGGACATTGTAAGTGTGGGAACCTTGAGGTTGTGACGACCTTGAGGGCGTGCGAACCTCGAAAATGGTAGCCTTGGGATAGTGGTAAACTTGAGAATGGAGGACATTGTAATGGAGTGAACCTGGATAATGGGAGACCTTGAAACTGTGGGGGGCCGGATAGGTGAAGGAGACATCCTTGAAGTGATTTGTAAGTCCCGCCAACTTTGCGGAAACGTCGTGAGTAAAGGCCTTGAAACTGTAGGATTGCTGAAGTAACTTCCGGTGTGGCGGTCAAGGTGAAGCAGGTAAGCTTGACAGTAGAAATAGTGGGGAAATTAGGATATAAATTCAGAGGGAGTATATGTGAAACCAGTATTTTATGTAATGGAGAACATATTACGTCAAGCGGTAGAAAAGGCGAAGATTGTGAGTGTTACGGATTCAAGTGGATGCCGTGATATTTTAGTTAACATTGTGCAGTATCTTTTAAATAAAAGTAAATCGAAGTACGTTAGTGTCGGTTTGTCACCCTAATTCAATTTTGAACGTCTTGAAACTTGGTGGATCTAGGAGTAATGGAGTGGCAGTAATGGCACATACTTATGGATAATCAAGGGATAATTACAAATTATTTCTACACACCTGAAGGGCTACCTACTAAGATAGGTTCGAAAACGATATCGTATGAAACTATTAACAAGACGAAGATTATACGCATCTCTAATCGTGAATAATCAGAAATCTATTTAGGAGTCTATAGAATAGTTATGGAGACTTCTTAAGATAGTCAGTTACCGATTGGATTTAGTACCTACTATGGAATTTCCTGCATTCTATAATAAAATAATACATGCAGAAGTGGAAATGCCTGATGTTGACATACACAGGTTAATATGTGTTAAAGTGCAGAGTTGTGGCCTAAGGCAATGGATTGTGTTAGTGCAGTGCAAAGACTAATATGCCAATTTCAATCACTAGAATTTGAAGCTGAAAATGAAAAAGTGTATAGGCGGGGTACGTTTAGTGACGTCTATTTAGATAATTTAGTTTATAAGTATGGTAGTGAAATGCTTTCTATCGAATGACGATGGTGTAGAGCGCATTTGTTGTATTAAGCGGTTAATAGAAGACCTTAGAAAAATATCTCTGGAAAAATTTGTGCATGAAATAGAGTGTCATTTACCGAATTATATTTCCACAGATGGAAATGCGACAAGTGAAGTAGGTCAGCATTAATGAGCTCAAAAACGTGGTTCACGATGTAGTAGAATGGGAGCGCAAAGGGGAATGGGAACAGTTAGCAAGAGACTCTGCACGCTTTAGGAAAAAAAAACTTTCAGCTGTCCTACAAAAGCAACATGGTGATTACGTATTTATGAAACGCTGTAGTAGTGTATAGTATTGTATGTATTAATAATAAATAAAAAAAATAAAAAAAGAATTATTTATTACATCATAATATTGCAATATGTAAAAGGAATCGTAAGGAGCGTATTATATAGTGTCTTTGTTAGAAATCCATGATTTGCGAGAGACATATTTCCTCGACGTCTTATTACACGTTCAACTAGGTGAATGTCAGGATGTTTAATACTTTGAAATTCTGGTTCATAGAAACTTCCCTGTATCTCTTCATCTCGACTATCACACAATGTGTAGGTAACTGGACTGGAACGTTCCACTGCTGATATTCGAAAGACTTCGTAACTCCAATTAGGTGTGTAACCCTTAGAGAATATGCTTCTGTATTTGCTAGTACGTACATAATCCCCCACTTTAAATTCAGGTGTGCTACCGTTAAGAACTTTATGACATGTTAAATGTTTCAAAATGGAGGTAGCATCATTTTCCGTTACTTCTATAGGTTTGTATCCGATGGTTCTATGCTTTCTTGAATTATAATCCACAACAATTTGAGGTAATATTGATAACAATTTATAGGAACCTTGTATACTGAATGTTTTCCACATTATCGCTTTAAGAGTGCGATTTACACGTTCCACTATACTACTCCTCAAGTTGGAATAACTACTGTAATGATTAATATTAAATTCTCTCATAACTTTTTTAAATTCAGCATTATAAAACTCCATTCCCATGTCAGTTTGTATATGTGTAGGCGTCCTTGGAAAACCAGACAAAAATTTATTAATAACATCTGCGACTAGTTTACCATCCTTTCGTTTGATGGGAAAAGCCCAGACTTATCCAGAGAAAGCATATATTATCAATAAAATGTATCGAAATCCTTTATTTACCCGAGCGTAAGGTATCATTTCCACTAAATCATCTTGAAAGAGATCATTTAAACCTTTTAGTACCACACAACGCCGCGGAAAATTTCGCCTTACTGGTTTGTGCCGTTCGTCAACAATATCTGCTTTACTCATTTTATCGCTTTCGATTTTAGTAGAATGTCTATGATGTATGGTGGTTCTTAAATTTGACACCGTCTGGTATTATAGGTTGAACCACGGTTTCCTTACGTATAGTTTGTCTAATTAGAAGCATCGGTGTCGTATACATTAGATCATCCACTTCAAGATGAAGAACTTCAGGTGACCACATACAATGCTCTATTGTACACTCTGTATAAGGAAACAAATATTTGCCATCTGCACTTACCCAATGGGATATCTACTGTCTTGTGATGCAATAAACATTGTAAGGTAAAATAAGTTTCGTAATATACATCACCTTGTTTCGTGGCATCACTATGATAAGTAATATGTTTACCGAATTTATCTATTGTCATTTGATGATGAAGGTGTCCACCAAATTTATCTATTGACATCAGTGTTAGATATGTGGTAGTACCTATAGTGATGGTCGTTGTAACAATGAAATGAAATGAATATAGTAATAGGTTTAAAACCAGAGATCCTACTTTATTATTTTCACTTTACGTAATTTGCCAAGTATATATATTATTTCGTTGTGATTGATAGGATTTCCTGCCGACATTGATCCCAATAACTTCCGCAACCAATTCAGTGATTTATTCGGATCATTCCAAGGTACAAACTCAATCGCTTTGTTATTATATCGTAATAGTTGCATTCCACCCCCTCTTTTGGAGATAGAAGTTGTGCGAGATCTTTTAGCAGGAGGTGCCATAGCTGATGTAGCGGGTCGTTTTTTAGAGTGAAGTAATGATTGAATGATTTCAATGTATTTCCTGCTATTAGTTCCTTGGATTCGGTCATCTGGGTTATAACCACGTCGAGCAGCATTTGTGCGGCGCAACATGTCATTGTATTGCTGCATATCACTCTTTTTGTATCCCGTACGAGCTTTTTTGAATAGTAGCTCATATAATCCCGGAGTTCCATCATAGTATAATGATGATCCATCAGGAAGAGCGATAAGAAAATTCTCTCCACCAAGGTCTAGTTCAGCATCACCAATAAAAAATTTCTCTTTTTTGGGAAGAAAGTATACACCGTATGTTAAATCATACTCGTCTTCGGGATACCTTCCACATTATATTTGGCTAATCCTTCATACTGACTAAGGTACTCTTCAAAGACCGGTCAATATCCAGCAGCTAACGGTTCTGATTTCAATTGTTGTAAAGTAGGAATCTCCCTATCGTCATCATGTGTGGTATGAGCAATCACAGTTTCCTCCAAAACTTTTGGAATGGCGCCAGGAACAAGAATACGTGGTACCTTCCGAGTTCCAGATGTTTTAGGCGCATGATGTAAAAAAAACTTCCTTTTCATGTGCAATAGGCTCAGTTTTTCCGAAGTCTGATGTAAATGGTTCACCTTTGACGAGAGAACCATATTGCCTAGTAATCCATTGTTTTAATGGTTGTGTTACAGGTTTAAGGTGCGCCTCCATTGCATGCCCTGTAAGTGCAGTATCTTCCTTTAAACTAGCATATTGTTGCACACTCTTGCGAGCGGGCAATATGTCTTGTACTAAGCGCTCCTCCATTACTACTGCATGTTTACATATCAAGTGCAGTACCTATAGTGCAATGTACAGTCAAATCCTTTACGGAAACGACCTGCATTAACGTCACTCTCCTTATCAATCACAAGAAATCCAAATTTGTCACGCCAGCAACAGAAACACAAGTCCTCAAATCTATCAAATGGCATATCTACATTAACTTGATCACCATACACATGCTTAAGATTGGTACTATCTTGTTGAAACAGAACTAGTAGATTCGCATTATCACGTATAAGCTGTTTTGGAATAGAAGAATAGGTTTGGCACAGATAGAAACAATCATTATTTTGGTGTCTGCGAAAACCGAAAAGATCCCTTATTTCAATCTGTTTATGGAATGCTGCATCATGAAAAATCATTACTGAATGTTATGTGAACCACTAGGGGATATAACTGTTATCACTGTATTCGAAATACCCGATAATTTTTAAAGCTGTAAGTAAATTTCGTAGGTGCTGATTTGCGTTGATATAAAGATTTGCAGTATAGATAAACATTTTCTAAACGTAAACCATTTGGATGTTCTAATAAGGTAATCATAACATTTGTTTTTCCCCACGCTGATGGACAGACGATTATATCTTGTTTACATCTCCTTTTAGTAGACCACTATGTTCTGAGTAGTGATTATTGTTAAAAGTGATCTCATAATTTTTTATAGGTAATACAGTATCTTGTGGAATGAAACGGATGTCAACCATTGCAGTATGAACTATAACTTGTATGGTGGTAATATATATATATATATATATATATATATATATATATATATATATATATATATATATATATATATATATATATATATATTATGGTCCTTTTAAAGTGTTACAAAGCGATATTGAGAAAATGGCTGAGCGAAAATAAATGAAATATCTAGGGATACAATGGGTCGTTGGGGACACTTTTGACAGAGTAAGTAATGTTTTAACCCTTTCCACTTTTTAGGGGTGGGGGGTAACTTTTAAATGTTAAATGGAAAGGTGCAGTTTCCTTTCCAGATTCGTAATCTCCAGAAAAACTACGTTATAATCAATGAATAATTTAATGCCAATGTCAATGTCACTACGCTAAATTTAACAAAATTAAAAATAAAATCAACTAAAGAAAAAACTGATATTAGGTACATTATTTTATTATAATAGGTGTTCAAAATGACGACCATTTTGTTCTAAACATTTATCAACCCTCTTTCGAAAAGAATTCCGCACTCAGAATAACATATCTGGTGTGATTTCACGAACTGCACGCGTAATACTTTTTCTCATGTCTTCGGCTGTAGTTAGAGCAGTCACCATGACTTTCTTTGACGAAACCCCACAAGAAAAAATCAAGAAGGGTTAAGTCTGGCGATCTTGCAGGTCAATTTATTGGTCACTCAATATAGCACGTGCTTCTCGACAGAAATGTGGTGGTGCGCCGTCTTGCTGGAACCAAATTGCTTCACGTTGTTGCTCTGGAATATTTGGCATCATTATTTGCAAGTCATTTCGAAGGAAATCGCAGTATCGCTGTCCATTAAGATAACCATCGAAAAAATGAGGTCCAATAACAACATCGCCAAATATCCCACACCAGGTATTTATCGACGAAGGGTGTTGATTAGCAACTGTTCGCATCCAGTGTGGATTTTCTTGACCCCAATAATCTATGTATTATAATAAAATAATGTACCTAATATCAGTTTTTTCTTTACTTAATTTTATTTTTAATTTTGTTAAATTTAGCGTAGTGACATTGACATTGGCATTAAATTATTCATTGATTATAACGCAGTTTTTTCTGGAGATTACGAATCTGGAAAGAAAACTCCACGTTTCCATTTAACATTTAAAAGTTACCCCCCACCCCTAAAATGTGGAAAAGGTTCAAACATTACTTACTCTGTCAAAAAGTGTCCCCCAACGACCCATTGTATCCCTAGATATTTCATTTATTTTCATTCATCCATTTTCTCAATATCGCTTTGTAACGCTGTAAAAGGACCACCCTGCACATATAGAACTATACTTCATACCACACTGACTGACAATTCACTACTAAACTATTTAATGTTATGTCACATATATATATATATATATATATATATATATATATATATATATATATATATATATATATATATATATATATATACACATATATGACATACACATTAAATCTACATAGAAATTTCTTTTCCAAACGTATATATTTCTCATCATTAACAGGGAGTACGGTAATTTCTTCAGTGCCACTCGCTAACTGTTTGATGAACAGGTGGACATCATAACCACTGAGATTATGGAAAAAACTGGGATAAATATAGGTAATTGATAGTTTAAATTGCAATTTGAATGTGCCGTACCACAATATTTACCAGTAACATGGCAGTGATCTCGTACTTTGGTATTTGTAAGATCATACATAAAAGCTTGTCGCATATATAACAATTACGACTTTGCTCATGTATCACAAGTTGTTCATCAGTTAGTGATAACATTGAAACAACAGTTTTCAAATACTCATTATATATCCGTTTCACATCACTCTCGAGTCGTGTAATAAATACCTCCGCGGCATTAACCCCCCTATAAATTACTAATTTAGACCAAGCATCATTTACACCGCACTTAATATAATAACTGAATGCGTATGGTTCATGTTTGCACGTTTTTATCGTACTTACCGGTACTAATAGCACTTCAAAATCTGCATATATTCGAACGGTTGATAGTTTCGAAACCGAAGGATATTTTCCGCATAGAATTCCCCGGTCTTGTCTTTTCTTTGCATTACGCCAGGTAATTTAGTGTATACGAAATTACAATCATAAGACACGTGTCGAGTTAATTACTCCTGTGTTCTAAAGTAATGAATACATGAATCACAAAAATATGTTACCGCACTACGTCGACTTTTTTGGTTGCTAAGTAAACGAGAAAATTTTTTTATCCCTACATAATGCTGATTATCCGTTTGGTTACTGACTAATAGCAACAAATTAGCATGAATAGGATGTTTAGCTCTTGTATAGTAGAGAGGACCCACTACCTCAGGAATACGATGACCATCACGATATGTATCCTCCAGTCCATAAACATTGATGGAGATATTATTGTTGGACTCGAACGTTGAGATGTTTGTCAGCTTAACAGGAAATTCTACACCGTTCCAGTTGAATAACGTCCTGAAATCAGGGTAAGGGTAAGGTGGTAGGCATGTATAATCCATGCCAGCAGGGGAGGTACCACCACCCTTACCATGGGTTCCTTAATATTGGATCTCCGATTTTCTGAGCTCGGTAAGGGCCGCCGGTTGACTTTTCCATCACTGTCTTCCTATCGGATTAAAAGTCCCAAATTAAAAAATAAGATGGCTGTGATTTCTAGGGTTATAAATTCCGGACGTAAAATCCTGCCCCATTCGGATGTCCGGGAGGGCAGGGCCCAAGCGACCTCGGTCATCGAAAGTATCAACTTTCTGACTCCAACATCCGCTGTATCAGGTCTAATCTTAATGTTATTCACCAACATCTTGAACAATTACAACCTGATATTTTGTTTCTATCTGAAACACAAGTCTCCTCTGAAAGCTCCGAGTCACCCGACTTGCAATTTCCTCAATACCACCTTCACTCTAACTTTCGATATGTGCCTACATCAAGGACAGAATTGCTTCCAAGAGGGTTTCTTCCTTAGAAAATAAAAATTTTGACGTGATTTGGTTTAAACATTCTGGTCCTACTTTTGTGAAATTCTACTGTTGCATGTATAGGTCTCTTAATGACAGCAACTTTCAAGAATACTTCGATTACCTTAGTATGAAAGCTGACTATCTCCTGTCTCAGTTTCCATCTTGCGATATCTCATTTGTAGGCGATTTCAATGTTCATAACTCTAATTAGCTTCAATTTTCATCTCCTACAAATCCCGCTGGTCATAGTACAGAAACATTTGCTATTTCATGTGATCTCACACAAATGATTTCTGAACCCACAAGAATCCCTGATAACCCTAACCATACTCCACATCTTCTAGATCTCTTTCTTACATCAAACCCTCTTGTTTATAAAACTTCCGTTCTTTCGCCTTTAGGCCTTTCCGACCATTGTCTAATAAAATCATTTCTACTGTACCTAATTCCACTGTTGTTCGCAAAACCGATAGAACTTCGATGGAGTGATTTACGGGATTTCTTTGCAACCGTTCCATGGCGTGAATATTGTTTTAAGTCGTTCTCTTCTTCGGATATCGCTCTTTCAGTATCTGAAGTCATCCTCATGGGAATGGAGTTATACATTCCCAAAAAACAGTACCGTATCACGTTCCCAGCCCTGGTTCAATAAGGCTTGTGCTGATGCAATATCTTTAAAAAATAAATATCACATTAAATGGAAATCTAATAAATCGGTCGACAGTCATGTAGAATACGTTGGTGCTAGAAATATCTGCAAAAGTGTCATCACTAAAACTAAAAAGTTGTTCGAACAACTTTTGGTCTTTAGCTAAAGCCATTAGTAGAAACTTTGATTCTGTAGACAAAGCCAACGTTTTTGTGGATTTGTTTGCATCAAACTCGTCTCTCAATGATTCTGGAAAAGATGTGCCCCTAGTCAACTCTTCTTCATACGCTATGAAACCAATTCATTTTGGGCACAAGCTCTTGGGATCGATCATCAGTAGGCTTAATCTCAATAAGGCAACTGGCCCAGACGGTATCCCAGCTATTGTCTTAAAGAAATGTTCCCCCGAACTAGTACCAGTCCTATCTAAGCTCTATACGATCTCTGTCTTCTGGGGAATTCCCTTCATCATGGAAGTTAGCAAATTTTCAACCTATTCCCAAAAAAGGTGATAATACCGATCCCTCAAATTACCGACCAATTGCCATCACTTCCATTTTGTCTAAAGTTATGGAAAAAGCCATCAATCAGCAACTGCCCACGTTCCTTGAAACTAACAAGCTCATTAGTGACCACCAATATGGGTTTAGGCAAAGTCGTTCAACAGGCGATCTTCTTTCATATGTGACCCCAGTTTGTAACAATACAGTAGAGCAGTCCGGTGAAGCAGTTGTAGTCGCTTTAGAAATCTCAAAGGCATTTGACCAAGTTTGGCATAAGTGTTTACTTGCCAAACCTCGTTTGGGTTAAATGATACGCTCATCAACTGGGTTCCTAGTTTCCTCGATAAAAGACGAATACGTGTCGTAGTTAATGGCTTTTTTTCAAAAGAATTAGCATTAACGCGGACGTACCACAGGGATCCGTTATAGCGCCTACACTTTTTCTACTGTACATAAATGACATTATTTTTTCAACAACTAACCCCATCCATTGTTTTGCTGACGATAGCACTCTTCACTGTAGTTCATCTCTGTCTACTCGTAGTGATAATCCACCTTCTATGCCAATCAAGAAATTAAAGCTGAAATGGCAAATTCAATCAACAAAGATATTCAACGTATTCTCGAATGGGGAAGCAATAATCTAGTTAAATTTAATGCTATCAAAACTCAGCGTTGGCTTATGTACGCCAAAAAAGATCGATCATTTCCTGTTCTAAGTATGAATGGCTCAGTTCTTAAGTTTTCAGACTCTATTACTCTGTTGGGTATGACTGTATCTTCAAATGTCTCACGGGTTGACCATCTTCTGTCAGCTACCAAAACAGCTGCTCGTAAAATAGGCTTTTTGTACAGACCTAAGCAGTACTTTACCTCTCGACAACTCCTTCTGCTGTACAAGGCCCAAATTCGGCCTAATGTGGAATATAATTCTCACCTTTGGGTTAGTTCTCTCCAATACGCTCTCGATATCGTTGATCGCATTCAAAAGAGAGCGATTAGGCTTATAAATGACCAGTCCTTAACTTCTCACATACAGTCCATTGAGCATAGAAGGATGGTTCCGGTTCTTTCTTTGTATCATCGTTATTACAACGACTATTGTGCTGTTGAATTATATTCTTTAATACCACACTGGCTATCTTTGCGAGAAATACTCGGTTCGCTCATTCACATCATCAGTATGCAGTACAAATCTCCACTTGTCGTACCGAACGGGCGTAATCTACATTTTTCTACACGGCTTCTAAAATCTGGAATGATCTCCCTAGTCCCTGTTTTCATCTCACTTATGATATGAGAAAATTTAGGGTAGCTGTTCATAGGCATCTATTGGCAATTTATTATCCCTCTATCCATCCTCCTAAGTGTTCCTGAGTTCTTTAGCACGATAGGCCTAATTTAGCCTGTTCAGGTCCGCAATCATAAAAAAAAAGAAGTCGTCCGTTGTGGTAACCCCGTCGATGTCACTCTACCCTTCTTTTCATAACTCTCACTTACCAGAATCCTTATGCTGAAATTCTGATTGATTAGCATCCAAGATTTTCACTACTCTTTGAAAATGCTCTTCCATCCCTAACACTCACCATCCCGACACCCAATATATCATATTTCGTTTGAAAGGGCTTTAATTAGGTACTTTCTCTACTGTTGAGAAGGTACAACCCCAATAACTCGGCATTACATTTCAACGCGAAGTGTTTCTGCAACTGAATTTGTATTAGTTTCAAAACATTCACTTTAACGTCACCCATAAACGTCTGTACATCCGTATGGGTATTGCATGGTGATAGTCTATACAAAACAATGCGTTGTTTAGAAGCATTGCAAATCACTTCAACCCCAGTATCAAAGAGTAGACACACATTTGATTTGTACCTATTGCTTCTAAGGTGTCTTTGATAAGCATATTGAGGAACATCAATCGAACAATCAGTGCAGCGCACAATTTCAACACTTTTACTACTTTTATTTTGTGCTGGTTCGCTGCTTTGGTCTGACTTGTTCAAACCTGATGGTCCTGGTTCTGCAAATAAATCATCAGCATGTTTGTGTTGCACATTATTGTTTAATTTGTTTAACCCTGATGGTCCAGGTTGTGCAAGACATTCAGCAGTATGGCTATATTCCGTTCTGCTCGCATCGGAAATACATGGTTGTATAACATTCTTAAGTGCGGTACAATTTTGCGGTACAGCCTGCGGCATCTCTGAAGATGGCGTAGTTGGAATACTTATCCAACACTCAGTTCTTTGATGTCGCACTAAAGTGTATTTTCTTGAAAATTTCTTCAGACATTCACATTGAAACGTTTTATTGCGATCTGTAACAGAGAGAGTGTATAAACAATGTATAAGTGAACGGGTAGAGTTACGTGTTTTGTTATAATTCCCTTTTTTAACAGTTTATTGCTCTTCATTAGTTTTGCAGAATTACTATCATGTATTACAACTGTTAAGAAAAAAAGTTATATCCAGCGATGCGAACGAGGACGCAACGTAACATATCGCCAGGGTAAGGGAGCAATAACAATGATAGTCTGGATAGTTGTTGCTGGGAACACATATTCTACCCAGCATTGTATCTCACCCGGCTATGAGCTTTGAGATGAAAGCAAGGTATTACCCCCACATGTTTTCCATAAACTCCGCAGCACATGTAGGGGTCAATACACTCTAGGGAGAAGATACTGCATTTTTCACTATATCCCTCGCCTGTGATTGCGCAGGTAAGTACTGTATCTATAAAATCAGCAGTACACATAGGACTGGTGAATCATCCATTCGCTCCACTTGTATCGAAGAGTTCATAGGACTCCACTCTTCAGCGAACTCTGCAATACAAGTACGGCTCAGGATACTTTCAGAAGTGGGTCCCCTGACCTCTCCTTCTACCGTAGAACTACTGCACGACCACTCCTCCATAAATTCTACGGTTGAAGCAGGGCTCAGCAAACCTTCTAGTGGATTCCCTAATATTCTGCCATCTGCAATGTTCCAGATGTGGAGCATGCAGGTGTCAGAGTAATCAGAGATTCCTTTTTCCCCAGCACCGGCTGCGTCACAGAGCTTGACGAAGAGCGGTCTGCCGCAAGTGGAGACCATTCATCCCCAAACTCTGAAACGCAGTCAGGACTTAGGACATGATGCAATACTACCTGATCTTCACTCACGGGTGACTGAATCCTAACATACGGCTCACGAACATGTTGTAGGGTGAGCAGTATTTCGTCCACGTCTGCCTGCTCCTACGTGCATGATAATACATCATTCAAATCGTCCGCTGTAGGTGGTGTATCCAAAAACCGCAACGCTACTGCACAGTCATCCTGGTCGAAATACTGCTCGCTCTCCACCCGGTCACCGACAGCACCTCCTTCATGGAGCAGCTCCATCACATCCTGTGCGTGATTCGCATGAGACCGTTCTCCCACAAACGTCCTCAGCATGGGAGTGTTATCCCGCGGTAGTATCACAATGTGGCTTAGGATGTTAACTCGTCCACCCACCGCTACGGGACGATCATAAGCCACGCAAGCTCGAGATCTATCTAAAAGCAAAAAAAAATTAATTACTCATCTGTGGCAATAATATACGAAAACGCTTTCTTACCTACGGCTACGCTTGGGTTTACAGCATCGAAAAGTGGTTACTATTATTAATATAAAAAAGATGAAAGCCAACAAAAATAACGTTTGCTCATTTTATAAGTCCCTTAAAGATTTTATTGAAAATTATTCCAAGTTCACAAATCACTTTTGAAATTGAAAATTAGTCCACAAAATAAAAAAAAAACCTTGAAAAGTGTCCTCTAGAAATGCATGAAAAACGTTGTTTTTAGTGGGGGAACACCTATATTTAGCGAAACAAAAACAGTACAAATTGTTCGTACAACTGATTCTATAGCTGACACATCGAACATACAATGTCTTCAAGAGCAAGTTCCTCATCATCTTCCCAGGTAAAAACCTCCAAATTTTATGTTTTTTAATTTTTTTTTCATGGTTGGTACATTTGTAACGTTTGATTTCCTTTTTTACAGGTTTCTGTTACCCCCCGTTCTCCATCACCTGGGGAACTACTATATCCCTTCAACTTTATCCCTCTAGCGTCCTCAACTCCTATCCCCGATGTCCCGCCAACCCTTATTCCTCTGGTTTCCTATCCAATTGACTTTGACCTCCCTTCAGAGTCCACACCTCAGGATTCCTCCCCCTCTTCGCCTGAGGTACTGTGCATCCCGCCCTCTGCGTCCTCTGCTATTATAGTTGACGCCCAATCCAGAGACGATGAAATTTATGAACTGACGACCGTAGTCCTGGACTGTCTACAAGATTACAAACCTGATGCGGATTCAGTACTCTTTGACATGATCAATGCCGAAATCATTACTATCAGTGACGAGGACACACCACTAATTATTGACATAGACGAATATAACGATGATAGTAATGACTTCCTCACCTAGTGCTGAGGGAGTATGTTCTTCCTGTGCTGGGAACTATTACCTCAACACTGGCAACCACGACTCCGATGTAGACATGGAGTCTGCCTACCGATATGATTCTGACGACTATGACAATGACGCATTACAACAGCGTCTACTTCGCGAAACATACTTGAGAAATCATCGTTGAAGAGAGTAGCGATGAGGAGAACTTTATGAACACTCTCACTAACAATATGCAACCACTGGAACGTAGCGTTCATGAATTGTCAGACGTAGTACAACAACTGAGTGCACAGGAACAGTCACATAACAGCATACAGGACGAGACCAGTGACAATGGCAGTGACCCAGACGTAGCTCCGCAGGTCCAGGGTCACGGAAATGACGAAAGCACTGACGACGTGCAAGACAATGACGACGAAGAACTTGACGATGACTGGTTTGTGGCTATACATATTCCTATGACCATTGGTCACACTATGCTTCCACCCTTATGCAACGTAATGTGTGCGATGGCGTCGGGAGACAGAACCACTCAACGCAATTCTGCGTTTCTAAGTATTGCCGGGTGGTACTAGCTATTTTACGTACATCGCATCATTACATGGGACCGTCTCATGTTCACGGTATATATTGTCTAAATGTTGCTTTATTTATGTTTATAATTCTTTTTTTAACTACAGCTGACAACCATAGTGTCATTCGTCCGGTATTATGTTGTCGTGATTACGAAGAGCTCTCTAGAAGAGCAGCTCGATCGGGCCCACACTAGGCTTGTAACATTATTCCTTGACTGGCATAGTGTTATAAGCCGAGCTATGCTAAGTGGGTATTATCACGCCAATGTACATCTGGAGATGACACTGGAAATTGTCGAAGAGATTGGTGACTTTACGAACTCATCCGAGTAATGAACATCTGCTAGTCCTCTAGAGGAGCATCTTCAGACGATAAGGTTAAATGCTTCATGTGTGGAGTTCGAATAAACCATTGGCGGTCATCTGACACTCCGCTACAAGAGCATCTCCGATGGGCACCACACTGCATGTACGCTCAATTACTTGCACCACGTCGTCGGAGGTGTAATGATACAGACGTGGAAAGGACCTTTTGCACTTATACTAAATCCACATGTTTTATTCCTAGAGAAAATCATATGTCTGAATAATACACTGATTACATTTGTACATACAACAAATACATATATTAGCATATCATTTTTTTTTTAATTTGGTTCTAAGTGAGGTATAAGAGAAGTGTAAGAAATTACATCACCAAGTCTTGAAGAAGTGAGATGTCTATCTGAGTAGGTAGGGTGTGCAAATAGCCTTGTGAATGTGTTGAGTGTTAGTGACCTTCGTATTTTTTACACCTTACAGTGTGGTATTCTTAGAAATGTGCGACCTTGGGAAAGTTCTACGTAAACATGACCTACTTATTGCGTAACCTTGGACGGGTGAGACCTTGAGATTGTGGTAACCTTGGAAATGTGGTGTGTTCCAAAAGTCTACAATCTTACCAGTTCTTACGTACTTATGAAAACTGAACATTTAGACAAGTTGCTCAATATACATTAAAATACACTATTACCACCTGGCTTTAAATGGATACATTACAGCTTTTGAGTCTGCAAAATCTGCAAGGGAATCAATTTCGTTGGATAGTAATAGGTATCTGTGAGGCATTTAAACTATACGTTTAAATTAGCAGACCTTGGTAAGGCGAATTTGTTAGATATCAATGCAATTGGAGGTTAAATTTTGTAGTTCCCGTTGTCTCTTGAGTGAGGGAATTATGAGACTGCTTATATATGTGACAACTTCTTATTGCTCAATGTGAAATAAAAAATATAATTCACGTTGACATCATTATTGGACACTAATAATGCTAAACAAAAATAAGCTTTAATTAAAAGTTTTTTATAAAAAGGGCCAAATATTAAAGCTCAAATAAACGTAAACAATGATGGTATTTCTTTATCTAGAATTCAATCTGGCTGTTCTCTCTCGGAAAATAAGGTTGGGTAACTTTATTTTATTTATTTAGCGTGTTTTATCTGAAAAACGTGAGAAACCGGATTAATTAAAGAATTTCTAATTTACAACCATGCTAATGTCAATCAAATGCTAAACAAGGGTTTACTAAAAATACAAGAAACTTTCCTTGTATAATTAGTAATTTCTGAAAAGTTCTATTTTTATTTAGATAGAGTTTCTTAGCACATAAGAGTTTATAACTTTATCCTTATATTAGATTGCTGTGTTGCATTCTATTAACTCAGTTAATTTGCATGCCGTTCATGTGTTTTAGACAAATCTTTTAAAATGCGTTTTAATTGTAGATTAGGTGTATGTTGCAAGTGCTGAAGCTAATAATTTTTTTAGTTTGTTATTGACCATATTGTTATCCAAACCAGCGCATTATTAAGTAGTGACATCTAAATAATGAAGTTGTCAATAATTTTCTTATTGATAAACTAACCTGACCACCACCAGATTTACATACAACACGTTCAAAGCTTTATTCAATAAAGATAGGGTAACTGTAAAGTTGGTTTCCTTACTGGTGGAATCTACACATTAGAGGAGCTAGGTCTAGGTTGTGTAACCCCAGCAACATTAGGGTTACTGGCCTGGCCTTGATTCAATGGATTGGTTCTAAAATACTGGTTCCTCTTACATTTTCTTCCTTTAAAAACTCCTTTTGGCTTTGTCATAGCACAATAATTTGCAATACACAAATATGTAATCAACATCACTTCACAACTATACTTCTAAACAAAAACAAAATTTAGAAGAAAAATCAACTATTATATGCTAAAGGGTGTTGTTCTCAGCAACAAATTATCACCGCAGATTGTGCTTCGTTCTAAAATCAGGTTCAACTTCTGAATTATCGGCCAATTTCTATCTATTCTAATTTTTTCAAAGTGTATGAAATTGTATTGCACGATAAACTAGCTTAGTGAATCGATTTGACTCACAATTATTATCAGAATATCAACATCGAAAGCAAAAAGATCAACTAATCAGATCCAGCTTGTTTTATACGTTATTATTCGGAGATTCTAGATGTAGAAATTCAAGTTGGCGCCATCTACACAGACTTTCATAAAGCCTTCGATCAATTTACCACCATGTAATATTAAGTAAGGTGACTTCTTACGGTTTTAGCTCTTCTTTGGTGCAGCTGATTAAATCATATATAACTAACCGACAGCAATGCATCTCGCATAATGGATACAATTTCAAGTTATTTATTCTCTTTTTAATATTTACAAACGGCTTGTCCGCAACAATATCAGTTCAAAAATTGTGATCCCCCCTTTGTGTTCGGGTCAATATGACCTAGATGGATATTAGAAAATTATAACTAGTTTTTTTTTAATGCATTTATTACACTCACTGTGTTTGGGTCTATATGATCTGGTGATTTAAGTGGTTCAAATTAGAAGAAACAGAAGTAGATTATTATCATAGACGAACGCATTGTATTAGTTTCGTTTTATTTTGATAAATATAAATAACTTACATAATACTGCCACATTATTGCGCATATTGCATGCGTTATTTGGGTACCAGTAAACAAGTTTATTCCTGTTGAAACCTAACTGTGGCTCCGCGTGTAAATGCAGCCAGTGAATATCTGTGTGTTAGTTTCGTAGTAAATATCAAACTTGATGCTATACTATAATAAGAAATACGTAACAATTGAAATTTATTAGTTGAAAATGTGTAGTAGAGGAGTGCTTACGGATAGCAAACCTTTGTGTGCTTCTGATGCTTCTGAAGAAGACCATTTGTCCGAAACCGAGATATATAATAGCGAATCGAATGATGCAAGCTACGATTTCAGATGAAAAATGGATACGGATAATTACATAACTTCAAAAGATGGCAATATGGTATGGAATGAAAAGAAACATTAATCGGGAAGGTTATCAGTAGTAAATATTATTTCGTTGATTCCTGGGCCAACGAGGTATGTTACGTCGAGAATAATTGATATAAAATCCGCGTACTTCTTATATTTCACACCCAGAATTGTAAACCTAATTTTGAAAATGGCAAATTTAGAGAAATTTAGAGACTTTGTGCGACACGTTTCAAGAACTAACATTAGTTGAACTAGAAGCATGTTTTGGCGTACTGTTTATGGTTGGTGTGCATAAATCTCATGGAGAGGCAACAGCTAATCTGTGGGATGGAAATGTAGGTCGTCCAATATTCAGAGCAACGATACCCCTACAACTATTTCATGTAGTTGCACGAATAATTCGCTTTGACGATATAAACAACTCGACAACAACGACGCCAAACTGATAAATTAGCTCCAATACGGGACTTGTGGGATGCATGGGTTGAAATTCTACCTAAGCTCTACAATGTTCACGAAAATGTAACAGTAGATAGCAATTGGTACCTTTTAGAGGCCGGTGTCCTTTTAGACAATACATCGCGAATAAACCTGCTAAAGGCGGAATCAAGATTTGGACTTCATGCCATTCTGTAACTGCTTATGCATATAACATATAAGTTTACCTCGGGAAAAAAGGTGAACCTCCAGAGAGAGGTCAAGGTATAAGGGTTGTGCTAGATCTTACTTATAGTGTGAAAAGTCACAACGTACCTCGTACGATCTGGGGTAGATGATATTGAAAAGAAAAATAACCATGGTTGGCACTATTCGCAGAAATAAGTCGAATTGGTCTATAACAGGAAAGAAGTTCTTCCTTAAAAATTTAAATTTACCAAGGACACGTCGATAGTTCCCTATATTCCGAAACGGAATAAAAATGTTACATTCATGATTTTAGATTACAACAAAACTAAAGGTACTTTAGACAAGTTAGACAAGTTAATAATAACATACACATGCAGACGGCAAACTAAAATTTGGCCAATGACTATGTTTTTCAATATCATGGACGTTTCAGCTCACAACACTTATGTTCTGTGGTGCGAAGTAACTCCAACCCGGATTGCCTGAAAACTTGCAAGACGGCGACTATTTCTTGAAGAACTGGGTAATTTCTAGATCACTCCATTATTGCAAGAAAGAAAACGCTCCCATCCTGCAGCTGAAATGGTTATCAAGTCACGTTCTTCAACCAGTAATACTGAAGTAAGGGAACAATCAATCACATCCAAGCGTAAAAGATATAATTTTTGTCCCTCTTCAAATGATAATAACGCTAACATGGTACATTGTAATTACTCAAAATGCCTATGTAAAGCTCATGTGTATTACTACTGAGAATACTGTAACAAATAAATGTATATACCTAACTACTACGCCTTTCAGGTGTTCCTTACAATAACGTAATAAAATGTAATAAATAATAAACACTACATCTTATTTCTTATTATCATTTACTGTTATATTAATTTAACGACAAAAAACGACAACTATAGGCTCTCGAGTCATAACCACCCGAACACAATAAGTGAAACCAAAATATTAACACAATGAGAACGTTATGCACTGATTACATGAAGATGATATGCTAAAATAAACAGTATAAGCGATTGTGAATCTTCAAAATGACAAAGAATATTTAAATCTGGTGTAACAAAAATAAACTGGATTTGAATATTTCTAAAGTTGAGCCATTTTCACGCAAACTGAAATCAATTCAGTTTTATTCCTCAAATGAACTAATGGATTGAACAGGTATACCATGATCAGAGTTTTAGAGATAACGTTCGACACTGTGTTGACTTTTTCATTTCACATAAACGAAATAGTTGACTGCTTTTAAAGTGCTAGAGTTATAATACGGATCTTCAGAATTAAATCATTGCACTTTGCATTGGTTAGGTCAAAATTAGAATATGGAGCAATAATGTGGGTCCCTCCTATAAAATTATCCAAATGACATCGAATTTGTACAAAGACGTTTTCTTAAATACTTATGCTTTCGAAGCAATGGATATTATCCAAACGGAGGCTATTCACAAACAAATATGCTTGTGCTCTATACATCAGAAAAAAACGTATCTCTGTATCATTTCTATACAACTGGTTGTATAACAAATTCGATTGTAATTTTCTTCACTGTTCTTTACCATTTACGGTACCACACTCTACATTCAATCATAAACGTACATTCCATCTATCAATATTCAGAACAAATGTTATGCAATAATCACCTGTTTATATTATGTGTTATAATTACAAGTGTATATCAAACCGTGCTGACATTTTCAATGTAACTTTGAATTATGTATTAGATAACGTCATAGGATTATTATTATTTTTTTTTGTTTGCATTTGGATTATTTGGCTGTATTAACATTATCATTATTGATTATGCTTATCAGGTATTTTTTCTATCTATTCATTTTCATTTACTCTCTATCTTAATTAATTAAATGTAATTTTGTCTCCTGTATGGCTTATCTGTTGGGACAATAAAACAATTATTGTTATTATTAAACCGTGGTGTAATTAATAAGTTTGTAAAAGCCATCACTTTAGGGAAAACGTAGTTAGCGCATTTTTTAGGGAACGAAATGTTTTTTTTTTTGATAAGCAAATAAAAGTTTGAACTTTTACGCTGTTGCCAAATTTATTTTTATTAGACAACTCAAAGTAAAAAATGTCTAAATAATTGCATTAGTAGGTTGAATGCATTGTATCAATACTGAATTTGTTCACTAAATAGTAAATAAAAACTTAATTGAATGTATTCCGTAAAAGGAAATGTTACCAATGTATTAACATAAAAGCGAAAACTGAGCATCAGAAAATCAATAACACGATATATTAAACACCGACATTACAAAATTCAAATCTGGCGGTACAATAACCAATACGGGTAAGACAAGATATATGATAAGGCCGACCTAGATTAAGAAGGGAAAGAAGAAGAGAAAGATGACGAGTAAAAAGAAGCCTGATATTCTTCATGGCTACTATGTGTATAATGATCATTATTTGTTAGACCACGTTACAGAATCATCGATAGATATACTTTTTATTATATAATTCGATAAACTATAGTAACGTGTTGGAGAATGGGGGATAATAACAGAATTTTTTAAATAATTCTATTTCGAACACACGCTAATGTTGAAGGAAGTAACTTGCATATTGAATATGAGGTAAGTGCTGAGTGAACTACGATTTACATTACATTATATATCACCAGCAAATATTGTATTTCACGTTATACAGAGATAGTATGAGGTAAGTCCCCACTCCCACCCGTACCTGATTTTTCGAACCATTATAGTATAATAAACAATAGGACTTTTTGTGCTGTTCTGACAACGTCAACATTCCAGGCGGCGCTATTTCTTTAAATCGAATGGGGTGTTGAAATTAGTCTCATTCGAAAGGTATTTACTATTATTTTGAATTGTTTTGAGTTTGTTACGTGTTTAATTCGAAAACGTTTTTTTTTTTGATAACGTTCGTTATTTTGTCAAATTTACTTACTAAAAACAGCAGTTTATTCTTAAGTTGAATGCTTCCAATTCACTATTTCGCAAATTTTTACGCATCTCTAATTGCATTTAAATTAACGTATGTAACTTTTGTACACATCTCTTACTTAGTTAAAATAAGTCAAATTTAATACCTTCAGCGACATCTCTGAGATTTCGGATCATTTAATATAAAGTAGTTAAAAAGGAACCTGGGCTCTATTAGGGTCAAATAATACATATACATGTAATAAATACTTATTTTCTACACATTTTAACTTTTGGCAACAATGATTAAATGCAAATCTTCTTAAGTTTGTAAAATTGATTTTAAGGTGTTGGCCAATTTTTCTTTCTTCCTTTTTAAGAACGCCCTTGATGGTGGATGTTGAGTTTCTAGAGAATTTTTCGTTTCTGGCTCTGGATGCTGAAGCATCATTTTTTTGGAAAATTCTCACTTAAAGTAATACTTGGTTAAGTAAAAGTATTACTAACGCTTTTAAAAGGCGGACATAATTGAAACTATTCATTGATCCACATCTTAGGTAAGTGGCACATGTTTCGATAACCTCATGGTAATTAAAATCGTTTTCAGGTTTTCGAATATAAAAGCATTCAATACTAATTTTTTACGTACACCTCAATCGAAATTACGTTGAATGTTCACTACCGGCTCGTTTGTCATCTGTAAGACGTATGAACGGTCATAATTAATTAAACATCGTACTTATATTTACCTTCTTTTGGCATCTCCGTACTACCTACATTTCTAACGGCATTCCTTCTTAAATTTTCTGCCTACATTTTACTGCTACGTTACATCCAAAGTACATGATTATCGCTGGAAGGCGTAAAAGCCTTGCTGACATCCATTACCATATACGTGAAGGTTGCTGGATCATTGGAATAGTACCCGAAATTTGCAAGATCAAATAAGTAGTTTCAACATTAAAGGTCAGACCTTCTTTATCACCTGGTTACACGATTATGTTTCCAAATTTCAAATACACCTAGGAGGTTCTTAGTGAATTTCTACAACGAAAATAAATGTACTGATATTAATTTTGTAATAAAATAATTGACAATATATATATACTATATATATATATATATATTCACTAATAAAGTTTTGAATATTTTGCATCTTATCACAAGTAAAACTTTAATTGAATCACTAAAGGGACTGGATAGACTGCATCTAACAAGTTGTAGCTTCCATTTTAACCTAATTAATTCTAGCTTCTGTGCTACATTCACCCAAGGATTTAACTCCTGTTTTGATTGAAATGTACCGGGTGTAACGATTATTTATATTACCGTGAACTACTGCAAAAGTTAAACATTTATTTTCATATGAATTTGTAATTTTGTCTCCTAATATTTATGTGTTATCTACATTACTTTTCATGTGGACAAGGTTGTTCGGGCCAGTGTCAATTCTTCTAAATTTCTTGATTACTTTAATTGTTACTGTAGTTATTTAATGTGGACCAAACAAACTATTCAACTTACTGTATACTGTGTGAAGCGTAAGGCAACAAGTTCATTAATTAAAATTTTCTTTACTTTATTTTACTAAACATCCCAATGGGATTATGTGTTAAACTAGCCAATTCGAATACGAACAGTAAGATCTTACAGCGGCCGGAAGGGGCATATAATAATTTTATTATTTTTTTTAATTGAAATTTAAATTGTAATTGCCGTGGGCACAAGCTGAGGCACAATGTTTGCCATTGTGGGCTTTGGTGGAATGTTAATTTATTTTTTTTCTTTTGTCAGTATATCGACAATAAAATTATTTTATCGAGGAATTGTTAACCTATTTCTATTTCTTCCTTTCATTTCTATTTCTGTTTTTTGGTAAATCCTGTTTCAGGCTTTACAGGGTTTACTCTCCTTTCAGCCTGTGGCGCCTACATGTATTCGGTTCCTGTCTAACCATATTACTATCAATTTAAGCTATACCTCCAAAAAACCACGCATCCGAATGTTCTGCGGTCTTCCGACCGTACGCCTGAGCTTAGTCGAGCCCATTCTTTTTTTGCCATATGATGGTTAGACACGTGGCAAGTTATTTAAATATTTATGAAGGTTATATCCATTTGAATATTAAAACTATTTTAATTAACTATGACCTTTTGACATTAAAAGTTTTGCTAAAATAAAGGCGTGCACTATTCTATTTCGTACATTTATAAATGTTTCCAGTGGAATATTTTGGCACTCTAAAATTATTGGTTTGCCTTAATTCTTCAAAACAGATTTGAAATATCCCACAAGAATAAATCAAGTTGGATGAAATCGGATGAACGGGTCTCTGTGACCTATCCATCTATTTGGAAAACATTCGGACAAATCATGCCGCTCGAAAATAGCGAAGAGGAACGCCATCTTGTTGAAATCATACCTAATACCTTCATAAAGCTGTTCCGGATTGTCCTCCACTACTTGTTCAATTTTGGTATACTTTTATTTGGAAATAATTGTGAATACAATGAATCGTCCAAATTTTATTCTGTAAAGAATGGACCAATAATATGGTCACCAAACATTTAGCTTTTGGATACTGGCTACCCCTCGAATCAGTAACGGGTTCTTATTACTCCAATTCAAAGTACTCAATTACTTTGATTAGGATTATGTTTATTTATTTCTGTTTGTAAAGTGGTACTCTAACGGTCCAACAATATTTAGACGTAATAGCCTACCTGTACGTCCCAGAGACATATAAAAAACTTGACAATAACATTTTAAAGCACCAATGAAAGGTTTTATTAACATATTCTGAATATCTTTTATGCTGTTATTGCAAGAGTCGCATCTCATTTTCGACATTCTCTTTTTCTTGTAATTGTAGAACCTGCAGTTCTTTTTTGTAGTTATGATCACCTGCTTGGTAAAACATCAGTGGCAACAGTAGTTTCGGCAGCATCTTGTTGTAGTTTTTTACTTGCAGAAGGGACGCACCTTTCAACACATTGTCTTAGTTCCTTTGGTATTTTGTCTGAAGCTATACGTTTTCTCATCCACGGTTCCTTTATCTGTTCGCTCAACTTCACCATGAAGTTGAAACGATTCATTGGCTGTTCTCTCACATGTGTCCATCTGTTCATTTTATTGTTACTGTTGTGTAGATATATTACAAATGAGTTGATATTGGTAATGTTTACCCTATTTTAAAATACGCACACTGGCCAGCGCTTAGTTTTTCTGTTAGCGTTGGCAAATCTGATCAAATGTGACCACCGATGCTTTGGTGTCGCTATAATCTAGAATAATTTCAGTTTTACCTGACAATTCATTAACTGAGTTATCGTCATGTAACGAGGAAATTAGAGTTACTATTCTATTTGGTTCCGCTTTGTATGATACAACTGCTAAACGCTCCCTAAATATAAATAACGACGATAAAGGCTGGCCGTTCTTGAATTGCACATTTATAAAATCTGGTGGAATCTGCGGATCATTTTTTTTCAAGAAAGTATGACGCTGCTGGCTGATTAGGTGGAGAGGACTCCTTACCTAAGTGAGATATAGAATTCATCATATACCTTGTTGCACTGTCGCACATCAAGAAAATCTTTGGGCCGTATTTATTAGGTTACTTCATCGCTGTCAAATGAAATTGTTGACACATTCTGATCACTGCATGTGGTTTTTGTTACTGGTTTCATTGCTTGTCGATTTTCCCTTCCATCTTTTGGATGTAGAAGGTTAAGAAATCTCTTCATTCCTCTCTTCAATCTCTTGATTAATCTCATCCAATCTTAGTTCATGGTCATCCACACTGGCAGCAGTCGGCTCATGATCTGGATCTTCAACTGAGTCATCTGAATCAAAATCTGATTCCTGTTCGGGCTCAGCATTTAGATCACCCTTTGCTTCATCATCTAATTCCAATTCAGTCCAAGCGTCCGGATTGGTATCGAATCTTCCAAACTCCTCCAACATTTTAATTTTTCGCACCTAAAAATGGAAAATAGAATTATACACAACCAACTAGTATAATATACAAATCATTTTTTATATATGTGAAAATACGACTTGCCTGTTTTATTGAGAAATCGAAAAATATACGTATATAAAGTTGACGTGATGTCCCACCTCTACGTCCCGGAAGCGTATACAAAATTGACGTGATAGCACACCTATATGTCTCACAGACGACTTTTATAAAAACTGTTGTAACTTATACACAAAACACGTGGAAGATCCAAATCAGACGAGGCCAGACAGTACACTAGTCAGTAGAGGAATACTTAAGAAGTGGGGAGTCTGGAATATTTAGAGGAGTGGGAAGAGAACAAAATGTAAGGCGATACGTCTAGGAGACGTATAGGTGGGCTGTCAGGATTAAGAGCTGTGTTAACTGTTTTTGTGTACAAATCTCTTGGTTTTCAGCAATGATTCGCGTTGGTAAATAATGGTTTTCTTCAATTACAGTTAAAATGTCAATTTATTATGCTCAGAAATTGGGGGCCTACCTGAGCGGCGCTCATGAATCTTCGGCGAACGCGATTTGCTGGATTTGCATATATTCCATTGCATGATAATTTCTATTATTTTCAAAGAATAATGAGAGTAATAGTATTTTTTCTTCCAGATTTCCTGGCATTTTATAGTTATCAAACTTTTGTTAACATTAAAAAACAACGTAGGTTTAACAGCCAATAATTCGTTTTAAACTTGATAGCAAAACCTTCTTTCTAAAGGTTATGTACTCGCATAAGAAATGAAAATTGAAATCGTCAACCTCTAGAAAGATTGGATTAAATAAAAAATATTTTAGGTGAGTATAATACATTGAAATACCTTTCAAATTAGCCTAACTTCAGTATTCCATTTCATATAAAAAAATGGAGTCACTTGGCTTAAAAAGCCCTAAACCTATTGTATACTATATTCCCAAGATTTTATTTTGATATCTCCAATATTTTAATAAATAGGGGGGGGGGGCATAGATTTACTTTATATCATCTGTGAATATTTTGTTCTCAATAATTGCAAATTACAAATCTTATTAAATGTAAGTACGATCATGATTTATATTATATAGTGCTTAACTGTTCCTATAAACATGTACTGTGCTTTTAATTAGTTAGATTGTACGAATTTGAATTACATCTGAACAACTTGAAATGATGACAACATGTGTGGTATGATATAAGGACTCTTGAAAATAATGTATCAAAAACAAGGGTAGATGCTTGTTACAGAAGTTAAACTTACCTAATTTTCATTCATCTAATAAGTTTCCGTTTTAAGAGATTTTATTCCAGTTTGTTTGAAAGTTATCACACAATAAATTGAAGTAGAATACCTAGTTTGAATGGCTCAGTCCTTCAAAACTGTTATATAAAGCCAAAACATGTTTAAACTCATACATTCATACTGATTAATATGAAAGCATCGTGTAACCGATTAACCATTGTTCAATTTAAAATCTTCGAAATATACTATTTCATATTTATTACTAAAAACATTATAACATTAATGCAGTGAGGTTTTCGTGCAGAATATGGCAATACTACATATTGAATAAAGGTATCTTAACAGCTTTTGATAAAAGTAAATATTTTTGTTTTTATTTAGATTTTATATTCTGAGCATGACATGGTCGCCAACATAACGCTGCAGAAGATGATACAGTAGGTTTAAGCACAATTCTAAGGTTTGTTACAGGCTAAATGCTCACTAAGCATCCAGCCCGTAAAAGACAATTTGTGCCACGGCATAGCTCTGTGGTGTGGGCGGGGTTCTTACTTAAAGATCGTAACAGGCACTCGTAGTAACTCCAAAAATCGTCAAAATGGGTAGATAAAGTCAAAAAGTCGCCACCTGTTAATATCATTTATAGCGGGAAAACGTCATGAACTGATGTTATATTGGTCTAACAGGAAACAAAAGCGTTCACTCAAAAATCTACTACTTCTACAATGTCTACTCCAAAAATATTAACGCTAGGTTCACCTAAACTTCAACAAAATCTTTAAATATAAAAGCCGCAATATGCGAAATGAAACCTAAAACTCACTAAATATTTCAATAAACCTATGTTAAAAATAACTGATCGAACTGTAATATAATTCTACAAATTAACACGAAAAATACTTCACCACAAAACAGTTCGTCTTCAAACAATTAACAGACTGCTTACCTTTTGGCAAATCAGGCATCAGCATATGCAAGTTTGAAATAAAAAACCCAAAAATAACAAACATTATAACCAATAAGCGGCGTTCTCTTGTAATGCATAACAACATGTAATTTTGCTACAATTCATAATTCATCATAATTAAAAAAAAACATTAAGATAAATTTAAAATTCATAAAACGAATGAGTACGTATGCATTAATTGCAAAAAGGCAGCGTATCCAATCTTTCACATATAACACAAAAAAAACACCAGAATTCATCAAAATTTGCCATCTACAGCAAAACAAAATGCACAAAAAAATTTACGTTAAATTTGTTATACAAACATCTTTGGTAACTAGAAAAGGCCTCGATGGCGACGGAAATGTCAACGGGATTGGTACTACACTCGCTTCTTCCAGCATAGCTTCAATCGTGAATCCTCCTTTCCATACATTTGATTGATATTATAATTGATTGCAATTGCGCTAATACTTACAACTTCGATTACGCTACTATGCACATGTACTAACTATCACTTATTAATTTAAAATAACGAAAAACGAAAAGCTTATATTTACAACAGTTTGTTTGATGTCGGTAATATACCCAAAGGTTATCATTTTAAAGAGGAACGTGTTACTTTAAAATCGACAAAAAAATACAAATTGCGAAACTGCAGGTCCATAGAACAAGGCTAAGCACTTTATAAAAAACACGAAATCCACTTCTACGTCCAAATATGTCACTACGACAAACGATACACAGGGTGGGTGTCTACTGCGAGGACGGAGGATTTCTCCTTAACTATTAGAGCTATCAAAACCAATTTTGGTGTGATAATACACGATCATTGGATCTACATTTTAAAAATATTTAGGTGTATACAAGGTGATGACAAAAATATGCCAACCCAAACCTGTGTTTTTTAAATGGATCACCCTGTATATTTTTAAATTTTTGGATTCACTGTTACATTTAGAATAAAAGTATAGAAATTTGTATCTGTATCATTTTAGTACCAAAATAGAGTTAACTTTTGAACCACGATGTGAGCGTTGTCACCACGTTTTTGTAAATCTTTTTATACCACCAAATATTAATAATAGTCTACTAACAAACAAACATGTAAATCTATACAGAACGATTAAATTTTTTTTCTCAATTTTTTCAAATTCAACACCCTGTATATTTTTTCACATTTCGATTCCCGGTGAAAATGAGATACTAATTGATAATAGGTTTCATAGCCATAAGGTGGACCCTTCTTGACATAATGACGCTTTATGAAAATGTAAACTTTCACCTTTATCACTCATAATAAAATACTTATCTTTTTTGGGGATTTTAAAGGTGCATCTTAAATTATACAATCTAAACGTTTCGATAACACTTACAGTTATCTTCGTCAGTAGTAATATTTGTTAAAAATTGTTAAAGATGTTGTAAACAATTCTGTCAAACTTGACAACAAGTTTGACAAAAACAAAAACATGTTTTGATTTTTCAAGTTTGACAAAATTGTTTACAACATCTTTAACAATTTTTAACAGATATTACTACTGACGAAGATAACTGTAAGTGTTATCGAAACGTTTAGATTGCATAATTTAAAATACACCATTAAAAACCCCCAAAAAGATAAGTATTTTAATATTGACGCTTTATTTGAAAATATTGATATACAGAAGAACAAATAAAGTAAAATCCAGAGCAAATAAGAAAATACGAATGGCAAATAAATTCTTTAACTGATAGGAAAACTTAATTAATAACTAACAATAAAATAATTATCTACACCTAAAAATAAGTTGATCAACTATACATAAACGAATAAAACTATACATTCAAGTTAAATATTCAAGACCACGCCTAGCTAAACACTTCGCAATTCGCTTGGTTAAGGAAGGATTCACTCGCAACAACATTAGGGGCGAAATGGATTGAAACGCAGCCATCGATGCTAATGTTCAACATCTCTTAAGATGTGTGGATTAGTATCTGAATAGTGATGATAGTTATGTGTATTAATATTGCTATTATTGTGAAAAGTTGCCTCATCCGTAAATAGAATGTTATTAACAAAATTGGGTTTTCATTTACTTTAGTAGTTGCCCATTGGCAGAAAGAATCACGATTTTGAAAATCTCTTTCACTTAAAGCTTGATGTTGCTCGATATGATAAGGATGCAATTTTAAGCCGTGAACTGTATTTCTATTTAGGTTGTAACGAAATAATTTCGGTTTTGTATATTTAAGTTACTTTGTTATTTCACTGTAAATTTCTGTACAAGTTGTACATGTTTACTCAAACCTTCTTTCTAGGAATACTTACGTTGTTTCTGTTCATAACCTGAACTACAGAATATGAAAAATGTAAACTTTACTAATATCCATTTAATTTAAACATCATTTTAATATTAAATTAATTTTTTCTAATATTTAAATTTAAATATTTTAAACTATTTTTATATTTCAGCAAAGATTATCCAAAGTTTTTAATTAAAAGAAATTTAACAAGCAGGAATAATATTTACAGAAGAACTGAAAATGCTTTACGTAATCAAATACATATTACTAGGAAGTTACTGGATAACACCGATAAAAATCTTTTATATTTACATTTAGAAATTTCATCTATTTTGAATAAAGAAGATTGGGATAAAATTGATTCTATAACGTTTAAATCTATGGAAATAAATTTTGACATCTCATGTCAACGTCAAAAAGAAAATTTAATAAATTATACAAACAACAAAATAATAGACCATCTATTGATTGTAAAAACAGTTATAAACCTTTCTGATAATGTTGTTTCAGATTATGCTATTGAAGCGCTTTCTAAAGGAGGAAATTTTGATAACACCAAGAGTAATACCTTTTGAAGATATAATTTCCAACATCGAAAACTCCATTAGATTATTACCTTTTGATGCTGCTAATGAAGTTAGATATAACACCGTTAACATATTACGTAAAACAAAACCTCCAAAGACAACTTATCCTTTCGTCAACGACATGCTTTACTTGATCTTAAACGCAATGAATTAATATTATATTAAAATCAGATAAAGTGTAATGCAACTGTTATATTAAAATATGAACGATTATAACACTAAGATAGAACAATTGTTGGGACCAGAAACTTATCATGAAATCCAGAAAGATCCAACAAAAGTTTCTTTATAAAACTAAAGAGCTGATTAAATTATCATCTATTCCTGAAGAAATAAAGAAGAAACTATCTAACTCTGAAGCTTATTTCACCAAAACTATATGGTTTACCAAAATTCATAAACCTAATATTCCTTTAAGGCCTATTGTTAGTGCAATTGGAATTCTCTACATATCACCTTGCAAAACATCTTACATTGTTATTACAACCTCATATAGGAAAAACACCCATTACATTAAAAATTCTAGCGACCTTTGTTGAAAAATGCATAGTTTCAAAATTGAAGGGTGATATAATGGTTAGTTTTGATGTTATTTCACTTTTACAAAAGTACCTCTAAAAGAAACTATTGAATACATAGATCATCTTTCCAAAGGACATAACCATTCTTTTCAGCACTGTCTTACTACAACTTATTTTCAGTGGAATAATAAATTTATGAACAGATTGAAGGTGTAGCAATGGGTAGTCCCTTAGTCCTGTTATAGCTAATTTTATATGGAAAATTTGAAACATTAACGTTACAAAATACACCTAAAAACCTTCAGTTTGGTCATAGATATGTAGATGTCATGATTTAAATTATTCAGGAGACATGGAGAAGAAGCACTGCATGACGTCTCTGGTTTATAAATGGTATACATCCTAGTATTCAGTTTACCATGGAAAGAAACTAATGGAAGTTTACCATTTCTTGACATATTAATATCAAAAATAATTCACTATCTTGTTAAGGTTTACAGAAAGCCGACACACTGATAGATACCTTCATAAATTATCCAACCACCATCCACGTCAAAAATTAGTGTAATTAAATCTTTAGTGAGGATCGAGCATTAAACGAATTTGTGACGCTTCTGAATTTTGAATGATGAATATAAATATTTTAAGAATAATCCTTACAAGATAATGGATATTCACTTACAGATATTAATAATGTTCATGTACACCTATCTAGGCGTAACCTTTAAAAGAAAAACCAGTTCTTAATGTTGGTACTGCTTTTCTTCCTTTTATAGCTCAATGTTACAAATAGAATTGAAAAATCCTAATCAAACTATGGTCATTAGGACTATTTTTAAACCTACAAGTTAAATATTCAAAGAACATTTAAGATCACCTAAAGATAGTGTCAAACCCTTTATCATCTTCCGGAGTGTATAAGTTATCTTGTTCATGTGGAAAATGTATAACATCGGACCACAAAACGTAGTCTTTGATACAAGACGTCAAAGAACATATGAGATTTTGTAAGATTGGAGTCAACCAGAGAGGTCTAGCTGTGGCTGACCATGCCCTGAATAATTTAAATCATGCATTCAATTTGACAATATGAATTTTAATATGGGTGTTTTCAAGAGTCAAACCATTATTATGTTCGTTTGCAAGCGTGAGAGACTATTGAAATATAGCTAAACGAATATAGTTTTAATTTGTAGACAATTTGAAGAAAATCTCCGTTTAAATAGGTTTTGGCATCTTATAATTAGAAAAGAGCATAATGATACGCCTTGATTTTAATTTGTTTTCAACTTTTGGTATGTCTTAGGTTTTTGCATGATAAGTTTTCCTAGACCTTGAAGCAAATTGCTTCTATCTTAGTGTTATAATCGTTCATATTTAATATAACAGTTGCACTATACCTTTAACTGATTTTAATATTATATATTTAAATTGCGTTTAAGATCAAGTAAACATGTCGTTGACGAAAGGATAAGTTGTTCTTTGCAGGTTGTTGCTTTTACGTAATATGTTAACGTTAACAACTTCCAATTAGCAGCATCAAAGGTAATAATCTAATGGTTTTCGATGTTGAAATTATATCTTCAAAAGGTATTACTCTTGGTGTTATCATAAATTTCCTCCTTTGAAGCGCTTCAATAGCATAATCTGAAAAAATTATCAGAAAGGTTTATAACTGTTTCTTACAATCAATAGATGGTCTATTATTTTGTTAGTTTGTATAATTTGATGTAAATTTTTTTCTTTTGACGTTGACATGAGATGTTCAAAATGTTATTTCATAGATTTAAACGTTATAGAATCAATTTATCCCAATCTTCTTTATTCAAAATAGATGAAATTTCTAAATGTAAATATAAAGATTGTTTATCGGTGTTATCAGTAACTTCCTGTAATATATTTGATTACGTAGAAGAGCATTTCAGTTCTTCTGTAAATATTATTCAATGCTTGTTAAAAATTTCTTTTAATATAGATAAACTTTGGAATAATCTTTTGTTGCAACTAACAATTATAACTGACGAAGAATAACTGTAAGTGTTAATTTAAATACGAAACGATTTAGATTGTATAATTTAAAGTAACCATTAAAAATCCCAAAAGATAAGTATTTTATTATGAACTAAGAATATTTGTAAATAATTTTACTATTAGCCTAATATCAATTTTCGTACCTTTGGTTATTCAAACGTTATAAATTCACATTTAAAATTATTGTTACTCTCTAGTGACTATCCTAAAATATAGGTAATTAAGGTGAACTATATTAAAGCTTTTTAGAATTCCTCTCTAGATGGCGTTAGTAGAGAAATCACAATTTAGAATTTTGTTTTTATTGATATAGATGAATATCGATAACAATAGATTTTGAATAATACAACTTTAACATAAAATTACGTCTTCTTTCTTTCCTGTGCGTCCATTTTGCCAAGCTGAAAATTTTTGATGTCTTCTTGAAAAATTCCTTATATTATTATACGATATAAATAATCGGATATATAAAGAAGTATAATTTGCAATAAAACAACTGGTGCTTTTCTAATCATTATCTGCAAGTTTTGTTGCTTTACATTCGGTTTCAGAAAAATTTTCTTCGGCAAGATCGAGTAAGTTACCGGTGAATTTCTCTGATTTGTTAGTAATACCTGAATATAATATATATATATATATATATATAATATCTAATTTGTCGTCCCAGCCCACAACTTATACCCCCATCGAATGAGCTTTCGCCTAATAAATTGTTTGCAGGAGTGGTGACCATGGCTTGATCAACACTGTAAAATTCTAAGTATGGTGTGCAAACTCCTGCAGTTCTACGTAGAGCATCAAATAATGGTCACATTTTGTAAAATTTATCTTCTCTATCCAAATTATCATTATCGTTGCAGTGTAAGTTGGATATGATAAACTGAGATTTGTCTCGTGAAAATGCGCCTGAGGTTAATTTATTCCGCATTTTGCCAATACATTCTTCTGCCGCTAACTGCACTCACCGTCAAAAACAACCGGCCACCAAGATGACGGAAGCAAATTGACCTCGCTGCCTCAATCACCATTGCATTGACATATGCATGGATATTTCAATCAAAATCAAAATCATAGGAAATACTAGATTCTGCACGTAACTGGTCTCCCGGTAAATTATTGAGGGTGACGCGATCATCCTCTCCAGAATCCTCATAGTATTATCATCGTTAGAATTGTATAGTGGTAATAACGTAATGTTATTTGGCAGTACAGGTGTGTCTGTGTGTGCGACCGTGTGTGTGCGAGTCCGTGTGTGCGTGTGTGCGTGCGTACGTGCGTGCATGCGCGTGTGTGAGTGTTTGTGCGTGTACGTGTTGTGTGTTGTGTGTGCTGTGTGCGTGTGTGTCGTGTGCGTGTGTGTGCGTGTGCGTGTGCGTGTGCGTGTGTGTGCGTGTGCGTGTGCGTGTGCGTGTGCGTGTCGTTGTGTGCGTGTGCGTGTGCGTGTGTTTATTTAATAATGATGTAATATCAAAATTTGGTTACAAATTTTTCAATTCTGTGTTTTAATGTTAAAATAGTATTGACTTTATGGTTAAAAGAACTGATATACGGACCTGAATTCGTAGATTTTCTATCTATACCAAAACCCAATAAATTATCACCCTTTCTTTTAACCATAAAGTTTTAACGTTAAAACAGAACTGAAAAAACTAGTGAACCAGAATTTTTAATTAAAAATTGAACTGGGTTAATAAAGATATTTCTTAACAATGGATATCCTAAACTTATTTTCAGTCATCTGCTCAATTTTCAAAAACCAGGAAACGTTGCAGAGATTATATACAGAAAGCTGCCTTTTATTAACCACTTAACACTGCTTTTAACAAAAATTTCTTAAACAATCTTACATTTTCATAGCAAACAAATTTATAGGAAACTAATTAACTAAACTAAAATATAAAACTCCAAAGTTACTTTTTAGTAATATAGTATATAGTATTCAGAGTAATTGTAATCTTACACATATAGGACAAACTGTCCAATGGTTACGTTCACCGTAGTGACGCCAAAATTGGTAAAAAGGTTTGTGCTCTATCGACTCATCTTCACACCACATCTCACATAGCAAATTTTTAAGAAACCTGTAACGTTATCTTAATTAATTTGGTCACATTTCTAGGATCGCTATTCTATGGAATAAATTGTTTTCATTTTTCTTTAGTGTCGGATAGCGTACGTTTGCAGTCTATTTGATTCTCATTGATGTATTGCGTTCGTTAATCTCGAACCCTTGTTGCCGCTTTTAGTTTCGTTTTTTTGTTTTTCTGTTTCCGTGGTTGCATACACAAAAAAAAGTGAGTTGAATATTTTTTTGCTTCACTTGAACCGCGATTCATTGACATGATTTTCTAATTAAAAATAAAACGGATATTTTCCGGATTTCTCGATCAATGAATAATTAATTTTGTGCCGAACCTGATGCTAGTTCGCGTCACTTAAGTTACGTGATCATTATTACGGTTTTAAGCGTTCAAGAGTGTTGTGTTTCTCCTTATCTAATTCTAACGCTTGTGGTTACCAGCTTACAAGGTCAGTAATTTTGTGAATCATTCCGTCATTTAATGTTATATTTTCATTCGTAGCGTTTTTTTTCCTTTTCGTTTTCGCTTATTTTTCTCCCTCTACGTATATTACCTACCCACTACCACTTCGATTTGATCCAGCGTCGTCAATAGAAAATAACACCGCTGCCATTTTGAATTTTTCTTACGACTGAAGAAATTCTAATTTAATGACTTATAAAGAAAACTACTATCTGCTCACACGAATTTACCTAGTAATTGTTTACTTTCAATATTAGATAACTTGCCTAGCTAAAATTTAGTCATTTCAATAAATTATTATCTTACTTTATAGTCTTAATTTATACGTGAAAATTTCACTGTCACTATTTGCTTATTTGATTTCTTTCTAAATTCATAATTTTGTTTAAGTTTCAATTATTTATCAATATTGTAAACCACTTTACCTTTAACTATGTGTTTGCCTATTGTAACCTAATTTATTAGTGTACCTTCAGTATTCGAATTTGTTGTTAATCAAGTAATTAATGTATCCATTTTCTAGGGCCAACCTATTGTTTAAGGTCCGAATTATTATTGTTTTCTTTTCCATTTAGCTTCTGTAATTTCGGACGTTACTTTGCAAGGAAACGACACCGGAAAGAAGTTATTTTCAGGTGAGATTATTGATATACTTGATCGCTTGTTTACTTGGTAAACCGAATTCGAAAACTTTGTAAGATTAACGTAACTAATATCAGTTTTCCTCCTTTTTTGTTGCTCGAGGATTAATTTAAGGTAATTTGGATCAATCATTCAATGTTATATTAAAATAATATTTATTTCCTTTTTTATTAATCAATCCTTACGGGTATCTCTATTACTTGTCAAATTTATGTTACCATTTAGACCATTTATCTGTTTTTGATGGCGATTATAATTTTGTGACCCCATTGTGTCTATTTATTCATAATTTTTCTATGATTTATTTAGTTTTCGTACTTCGAACTAAGGTAAATTACAAATATAACTATCTTGGAAGTACGTGGCGTCCATTTTCCTGATTATTATTTTATTTTATTTCTGTATATAATATTATGTATAATTATTTAACTGTATTAACCCACCCCAATGCCTACTAGCACTGAACCACCGAGCCTTGGCTTTATAAATTTTGTTACCAATTAAAGTTACCGTAACAAACCAAAATACTAGAAATAGAGTCCACCTATAAAAAAAATTATTCTTAGATTATACTACATTAAAATAAAGCAAAACATTTTAAATAAACAAGACATTGATAACCTTAATATGATTTACTCTTACTTATATCATTTTAACCTACAATGAAATATAGTTAACAAAATGTTTGCAATGGACCTGTGATTGTAATTTTTTGTTAACGTATCATGTGTCCTAATCCTCCTTGTTTGTTTACAGTTTGAATTGAATGGAGTAAGATGTTGTCAACTGAATAGTATAAATTGTAATGTCAATTTAATGATTTTGGTAGTTTTATATAATTTTAGACTTTATTAATGTTTAAATACTTATTTTGATTATATTTACTTAAATTATACAATCTAAACGTTTCGATAATAAATTAAAATAAACATAAGCCTGCTATTAATATACAGGCTTATGTTTATGTTTGAATTCAAATTTGACAAAATTGTTTACTACATCTTTAACAATTTTTAACAAACATTACTACTGACGAAGATAACTGTAAGTGTTATCGAAACGTTTAGATTGTATAATTTAAAGTACACCATTAAAAATCCCAAAAGATAAGTATTTTATTATGAGTGTTAATGGTAAAGTTTACATTTTCATATTTATTAATGTTGATTTACTTTGGCTTTTGTATTCGACAGACTTCTTTGTATTGTTAATTGTAGTTAACCTTTAATCAAGCTGTTCTGTAAGTAGCATCACTTTATCAGTGTTTGTAATTTTCTTAGTTCATATTCAGCTTCTTGAAAATGATTTAAATAAATCGAAACGTAAAGGTGTTATCTGCAAATGATTTATTTTTAACTATATCTTTCGAGCGAGTTTATCCCAAAATAACACAACTTGTTATTCTTATTATATATATATATATATATATATATATATATATATATATATATACTGACTTCCGTAAAATTGCAACACCTAGAATTTATTGAACGATTTGATTGAAAATTTCGTCAACGGTCTTTCATTAGAACAAACAAACGGTTAAAATTTGAAAACAGAAGAACAGAAACTACAATTGTTTTTTTCAATAATGGGTTACTCCGCCACAATTTGTAATGCACTCATTTAGACGGCGTGGCCATGCTATCACTCAAGTGTTCAATAGCTGCCTGTGGTATATCAACCCAAGCTTCTTGAATCCGTAGCCGGAGATCGTGTAAGTTATCTTTAGGGTGTGGTAAATTACCCAGTCGCCTACCGGCCACATCCACACATGTTCAATGGGCGACAAATCAGGCCACCGAGCAGGCCATGGAGGACGGCAATGTTAGATTCTTCCAAAAACGTGTTGTAGCCCTTGCCGTATGAGGCGCGCTTTATCCTGTTGGAAAATGGAATTTTCAGCCCTGAAGATATGGAAGCGCAACGGGTTCTAGCACATTGGCAATATAACCAGCGGCGTTTAAGTTGTCATCAACGAAGACCAAGGGTGATCTGCTACCGTAACATGTTGCACCCTATATCATCACTCCTTGCATGAGGGCTGTGTTGCGTTCCACAAAAAATGTTGGATTTTTACGTTCTCCACGCATCCGTATGACCCTCATACGACCATCGTGGGCCCACAAGTAAAATCGGGACTCGTCACTAAACACCTTTCGATTTCATTCTTGCGCCTTATTCGCTCTTTCGTTACTCCATTCTAGCCTGCTTAGATAGTGAAGTGGTGTAAGAGGAAGACAAAAATGGACGATATGAACGCAGCCCATAGGACCTTACCCGGCGATAAACAGATGACATTGACATTCTGGGTCCTACACCTCTCGTCCAATCATTTGCGATCGATCGAGTTGTTGAAAATCTGTCTCTCGTGGCCAAAAGTCTTAAGCGACGTTCTTCACGATCTGTAGTCCTGCGGGGACGTCCAGATCCAGGGCGACGTTGTTGCACCCCTTCCTCTGACCATTTGGACCAACATCTCAATACCGTTGTAACATTTCGGTTAACACGACGAGCAATTTCTCTTAGCGAAAGTCCGGCCTCTTTCATGCCAATAATGCGGCCACGTTGAAAATCAGTCAATTGGGAAAAATGTTGATGTTGACGTATTCTTGGCATTGTTCACAAGTTCAGAACGAAATTGTGAATAAGGAATTTGCAAAATTGACAGTTAATTACACACTGATTGGTTTATTCCTTCAAACTTATTGTTACTAAATGCAAAAGAAAAAACAAAAAAACTACTAGCTAAATTTTATTCAAATTTTAATCGTTTGTTTGTTCTAATGAAGGACATCGTTGACGAAAATTTCAATAAAATCGTTCAACAAATTCTAGGTGTTTCAATTTTTATGGAAGTCAGTATATATATATATATATATATATATATATATATATATATATATATATATATATATATATATTGTATTCTGACATATTTTCATCTTTATACCAACTTTTGTCGCATAGCTTCTAAGACGTAATCTATATTATGTATCCCACTGACAAACACAAAAAAAAAACTACGTGTGTATGTGTATATGCGTTGAAAAGATTGCATTAAAGTTACTGTAAGCGTTTATTATCGAAGTATTTTTTTGTTTTTGTCCAGGATAACTCATAACACTGAAAGAAAATTACACGAGTTTTTATCACCTATATATTTAGATACCATAGTTATTTCTTGTAATGAAGGTATGGGTACGGAGAAGTAGATTTTATTCTTTTTCGTTCGCAACAACTCAAAAGCTAGTAATGCGGTAGCATTAAGTTTTTATATAAATATCAAAATTTTTTTATCATAACGTAGGCAGCTTCCATAATTACCCCATTAAACTTTTAGTAATTTCTCGGTTCACTGCTTAGCCGGCATTCTTTGATACCATCAACTGAAGCAATTGTTTACAATTGCCAACCATGCAAATTTTTAGGCAAGCTGCAGTAAACGCAACCAACTTTGATATTGACCCATTACGAAAGTGTTGTTGAACCGAATGTGTTTTCTAGTCATAATTAAAAATGTTTAAGTTTTCATTTAAAAAACATTAAAGACAATGATTATATATCTATGTAGGGGAAGGAAAGGACATTTGCCATCAGAATTAGGAGCTATTTAAACAAAACGATTAAAATAAACAAAAGAGGAGATTAAAGATAAATACAACAAGGATATGTGATAATTTAGGAAAAATAGCAGTGTTGTTTGACATTACCTCCTACAGTTTATGTTTGTAAAATATAATATCAATATAAAACTGAAATATGTAAATTTATTAAATTTGTTGTGTTGTTTGATGTTACCGCCTAGGGCTCTGTTTTTATCCATATCGTGCAAATTAGGAATGTTAATTTTAACTTCTTGGCAGAACACAAATAACAGTCCGGAATTTGTTTACAAATTACCTAAAATTTTAATCTATTGCAACAAAATGGAATTAATATATCTGCGATATTAGAATTAAAGACATCTACCTATTTTACTAAATCATGTGTTTCTGCTTTAACATTTAAGATCTAGTTTAATGTGTGGCTATTGCATACTAGAATTTAACTTTGATTTGTGCAGTGCTGTGGTCAAATCAGATATTCCTTTGAATAAATTACAAAGTAGCTCTTTTAGACAATTTGTAGAGAAATGCCGTAAAAACAGCATTCCAGATGAAAGTACTCCTCGCAAAAACTATGTCGTCCCAGTTTATGACGTGTGCAAGATATATAGCCAACCTAATTATAGGAGTCTTGAATGAATCAATTGTCACAGAAGGATTTTTAATAAGTTCGAAAGAATTAACAAACACAATAGTAATACTATTTCTAGACTTGTCCTTGAAGAGTTGAACAAGTTTTTTTTACCCGAGGTGGCTCCAAACGAAAATTCTTATTATTGCTTTCCGACGCTGCAACGTACATAATAAAAACTGTGTCCAATATTAAAAAGTTTTACTATAATTTTATACATTGCACCTGCTTAGCTCATGAGCTTAACCGCGTAGCTGAAACGATAAGATTGCAATATCGGTTGGTCAATAAATTAATAAAAAATGGCAAAAAATATTTATCAAAGCTCCATTGAAAGTGCAACTTTTTATCTATGCCTATAATTTTAGATTATTTAGAAGCTTGATACTTGAATTTTAAGGTACCCAAAAGAAAAGTAATCCGAGAGCGTCAGAAATTTTTACAAATACCTTAGCTTTCATATAATTTGGCATTTATTAAAACTCATTTTAAAATTTGTCAGTCCAAGTATTCAATTTTTTGGAAAAATAGCAACTACCATTAGTGGAATCCGTAAATGTTTAAGCTATAGCAAATAGTATTCCAGGATATATTTGTCATACAATAAAAGAAAAATTGGTTTAAGCTCTATCAAAGAAAGAACGCTTCCAAATATTGCAAAAAAATCTATTACTTTGAGTGGTAGGCAAGATTCCGATTTTAAAATAGATCCAGCAATTACCAAAATTTAAACATGTCGATTTTCTGCATACAAAAGCATTTTACAACGGAAAATTTACAGAAACATGTTTTTGTCACTCCTATTTGCTTACAATTTATCCTATTGGATAATAACTAATTAGTGTGTTTAGTTTTATATACATATAGACATTACTGATATGCTTCCAGTGAAGTCACTTCTTTAATTAAGATAATATTATAATATTAGTATGATTATGCTACTCCTAATTGAATCTGTCTATTAGGTCACTTGACTTGAATTTTATTAGTCTGCGCACTTTACCAGTATTGTCCGAGAATAAATTTCTTGCTAGTACATTCAGCATTTCAGTACTGGGACTGTAGTATACATTAAAACGTTGGACATCGTCCTTGATCGATAATACGTGCAGGTCTCTGGAAATTGTTGCATTGGTATTATACCAAGGGACATAGGCTATGATTCGTACTACATTATTTTGGCATCTTTGAAGCATTTCTAGATTACAATTACTTGCTGTGCCCCACAGTTGCACGCGATTGGTCCATATCGGCTTCAGAACTGCCTTATATATCAGTAATTTGTTGCTTAGCGTTAGCTGAGATTTCCTGCCAGTCAGTCAACACATTTTTTGTAGTTTGTTACCAAGCTGTTTTCTTTTTGTGAATAAACGTTTCTTCCAAATTAGACGTCTGTCTATGTGTATTCCCAAGTATTTTATGTCATCTGTTTGACTCAACTGTTTACAACTTATTGTGACAGAAGAGCATGTTTCTCTATTTAAAGTGTACGTTACATGCTTAAATTAAATCTTCCTGAAAATATTCTAAAGCAATCGTTGAGCTAGTGTGTACTGCAAGCACTGCAGTATCGTCTGTATATGTGGTTATTGCGGTTCTGTTAGGAAGATCTGACGTATATAAAATACATAAGAAGGGCTGTAAAACACTCCCTCCTCCTGACTGCATTGGCATCAATGCAGTACATTCATCCTGATACTTCACTAGAAATTGTCTATCCGCTAGGTTTGATTTGATAACGATCACAAAGCTGTAGGGTAGTTTTTCTTTAAGCTTGTACAGAAGTCCTTCATGCCAGACTTTAGCGAAGGTCTGGCTGATGTCAAGAAAGGCTGCCGAACAGTACGTTTTCCTTCGAATGCATTATTTATCAGGATGACTATTCTATGTACTTGTTCTAAAGTACCGTGTTGGCTTCTAAAACCAACAGGTGATTTGGAATAAGGTTGTGCCCTGTATGGGTTTTAGTTGCTTTAAAATAATTTTTCAAAAACTTTTGACAGAATTGGATTAAACTTATTGGACGATTTGAAATTGTTTCGTGTGGATTCTTGAATTTAATCAAAAAAAAATTATAAGGTACGGTAACTTTCACATACAACGACACAGACACAGACACAGGCACAGGCACAGACACAGACACAGACACAGACACAGACACAGACACAGACACAGACACAGACGCAAACACATATACAGACACAGACACAGACACAGACACAGACACAGACACAGACACAGACACAGACACAGACACAGACACAGACACAGACACAGACACAGACACAGACACAGACACAGACACAGACACAGACACAGACACAGACACAGACACAGACACAGACACAGACACAGACACAGACACAGACACAGACACAGACACAGACACAGACAAGACACAGACACAGACACAGACACAGACACAGACACAGACACAGACACAGACACAGACACAGACACAGACACAGACACAGACACAGACACAGACACAGACACAGACACAGACACAGACACAGACACAGACACAGACACACACACAGACACAGACAGAGACAAATACACAGACAGAAACAGACACAGACACAGACACAGACAGAGGCAAAGACACAGACAGACACAGACACAGACACAGACACAGACACAGACACAGACACAGACACAGACACAGACACAGACACAGACACAGACACAGACACAGACACAGACACAGACACAGACACAGACACAGACACAGACACACAGACACAGACACAGACACAGACACAGACACAGACACAGACACAGACACAGACACAGACACAGACACAGACACAGACACAGACACAGACACAGACACAGACACAGACACAGACACAGACACAGACACAGACACAGACACAGACACGACACAGACACAGACACAGACACACACAGACACAGACACAGACACAGACACAGACACAGACACAGACACAGACACAGACACAAGACACAGCACAGACACAGACACAGACACAGACACAGACACAGACACAGACAAGACACAGACACAGACACAGACACAGACACAGACACAGACACAGACACGACACAGACACAGACACAGACACAGACACAGACACAGACACAGACACAGACACAGACACAGACAGACACAGACACAGACACAGACACAGACACAGACACAGCACGACACAGACACAGACACAGACAGACAAGACACAGAACAGACACAGACACAGACACAGACACAGACAGAGGCAAAGACACAGACACAGACACAGACACAGACACAGACACAGACACAGACACAGACACAGACACAGACACAGACACAGACACAGACACAGACAGAACAGACACAGACACAGACACAACACGACACAGAACAGACACAGACACAGAAACAGACACACACAGGCACAGACACAGGCACAGGCACGACACAGACACAGACACAGGCACAGGACACAGCACAGACACAGACACAGACACAGAACAGACACAGACACAGACACAGACACAGACACAGACACAGACACAGACACAGACACAGACACAGACACAGACACAGACACAGACACAGACACAGACACAGACGCGGACACAGACACAGACACAGACACAGACACAGACACAGACACAGACACAGACACAGACACAGACACAGACACAGACACAGACACAGACACAGACACAGACACAGACACAGACACAGGCACAGACACAGACACAGGCACAGACACAGACACTAGCACGGCACAGGCACAGGACTACAGACACAGAACAGACACAGACACAGACACGACACAGACACAGACGCAGACACAGACACAGACTGAGACGCAGACACAGCACAGACACAGACACAGGTACAGACACAGACACAGACACAGACACAGACACAGACACAGACACAGACACAGACACAGACACAGACACAGACACAGACACAGACACAGACACAGACACAGACACTGACACAGACATTGTCACAGACACAAACACAGACACAGACACAGACAGAGACGCAGAGACAGACACAGACACAGACACTGGCACAGACACAGGCGCATACACACACAGACACAGACACCGGTACAGACAGAGACACAGACACAAACGCAGACACAGACACATACATAGATACAGATACAGATACAGACACTGACACAGACAGTGGCACAGACACAAACACAGACACAGACACAGACAGAGACGCATACACAGACACAGACACAGATACAGGCACAGACACAGGCACATACACAGACACAGACACAGACACAGACACAGACACAGACACAGACACAGACACAGACACAGACACAGACACAGACACAGACACAGACACAGACACAGACACAGACACAGACACAGACACAGACACAGACACAGACACAGACACAGACACAGACACAGACACAGACACAGACACAGGCACATACACACACACAGACACAGACACAGGCACAGACACAGACACGGGCACAGGTACACACTGACACAGACACTGGCAGACAGGCACAAACGCAAACACAGACACAGACACGGGCACAGGTACACACTGACACAGACACTGGCAGACAGGCACAAACGCAAACACAGACACAGACACAGACACAGACACTGACAGAGACGCAGACACAGACGCAGACACCCTCACGCACTCACTCTCACGCCCACACTTACACCCATACCCACAACGCACACTTCATGACCGTTCTAAGTGAAATTTGGTCGATCGTCGTAAGATGAGGTAATATGTCGGTTTAGGGATAGGGGAAAGGGGTCGATTGCGTATACTTCTATACCTACATATTTATATGTGGGTTTCAAGGTAAAAAACCATTTATATTTATTTTGTTTTTATTCAAAATTAGCCTTGGTAATACTACTAACGCACGTATGTGATCTACAAAGGAGAAAGGGATGGAATGAGCAAGGATTAAAATGGAAATCAAATTATTACTTTCGTAATTAAGATTCACAGAACAAGCTTTAAAATTTATATTTTTATAAAGGCTGAGATATGAAATTTATGCTTAGCGAAATAAGAGTATGAAAATTTATTACTGTTTTTACATAGAAATTAACTCATACCTCCGTTAACGTTTGAGAACCGTGAATTAGCTACTGACAAATAATTTGAAACAGTTTTCATTCAGAAAATCTACAGCATGCGCAGTCCTTGACAAAAGCGCACAATTTCCCAGTTTGCTTATATCCGGAAAAGTGAGTAGTCGCGAATAATAATATTATGGGGCGTTTAAGAGTTTCGCTGTACGATACAATAAGATGATAAGATACATTTTTGTAAGTATAAAACTTGAAATTATGTAATGCATGCTTTAATAATTTTTAAACACTGTCGTGCGGGATAAATCGTCATTAACGTGCTGAGCATTAAAAGTCGACAAGCAGTGAAAAGTTTTGCTTTGAAGGTCTATAAAAACCTAAAGAAGGGAAATAAAATGTTATTTGGGAACACTTGTATATCCCGAAATTTTTTATATTAAACTTTTTTATTAAATTTTATGAGAGTAAGTTTTTGCAATGTCACATGCGATTATAAAACTGTTTATTATCGTTCCTTGCACACCCTTGTACATGTTCACATCAAATCAAAACTTTGCAACTATTAAGTTTTGTCCTACATATGCAAAACCAAATAAGAGCATAATCAACCAATACCTATTTTATCAGAGATGCATTTATTCTCGGGATAGAAAGTATAATCTAAAAGACTACTGTAACCGCCATATAAACAAATACTTTAAAGTCCTAGCATTAAGATAACCCGTTCAGAGGTATTAATTATATTATTTCAAATATTAATTAGGATACTCAAAAGGTTTCTGGAAAAATCGGACATGAACGCTCCATTTTCGTATGGAATTAATAACAGTAAAATAATAATATATAATTATAGTCAAATCGATATCTGTGGATAAACATTTTTACCTTCCAACCTAAATATACATAATATGTAGGTAGAGAAGGTTATGCAATCGCCTTTTTTTTTCACTATCGGTAAATCGACGTATTACCTCATTTTACACCTTTTGGCGAAGTTTCGCAAAGATCGGCAATGATGTCTGATGTGTGTCTGTGTCTTCATTTTGATTGGAGCTAATTAGGTTTTGGGAGAAATGCAGCGGAGGAGTTTTAGTTTTTATCAAATATTTCTAAAACAGCTGGATGTTTTAAGGATATAAAAACACCTAGATATAGACCTTAAACATATGTTTCATTAAGATCTCCGCAATTGTTTGATAAGACGCTTAATCTAGCGGCAAAAAATTTCCTAAGGTAGAATTTTAAGTGTTCAAATTTTTTCAATACCTGAATTACGTTTAATTTTATAACAAAAACTGTAGGCATTTTAAAAAAAAAATTAATTTTACGTAACTTTTCTTTACCAAGTTTCTTAATATAGCGCAAGATAAGTATAAAATTAACTAAATATGAATGAAAATGGTTAAACTGTATTATTGATATGAAAATGTAAACTTTCACCATTAACACTCATAATAAAATACTTATCTTTTGGGATTTTTAATTCAAACATGTTTGAATTTTCAAATTTGACAAAATTGTTTACTACATCTTTAACAATTTTAACATACATTGCTACTGACGAAGATAACTGTAAGTGTTATCGAAACGTTTAGATTGTATAATTTAAAGTACACCATTAAAAATCCCAAAAGATAAGTATTTTATTATGTATTATTGATAACTTATAAAAGCGGGCGGCTTAGGAATTTTTTTTTAATGTATTTATGTCTATTAATCTCTATCTGACCTGAAGTTTTAAACGTCATTCTGACGTAGCTTGTTTTTGTTTCTACAATGTTGCATGTTTTCATTATGAACGTATAAAAAAGGAGTTGCATAGTAATCCACCAGATATTTTAAATCAAGCTGAAATCGGTTTAGCAAAACATTCTTGAGTTATTCTCTTGTTTATTTAAAAGAAAAATAAAAATGTTTACTTTACTGTGTTATATTCCGAAGGAAGGCTTTTATTTTTGTTCATAATTTTGTACCCTGGAAAATTAAATGTGTAACTTAGATTTTTTGGATTTTGCTTAAAGATTTCGGAAATCAAGGATTTGATAAACCTACATGCATCTATAAATGAAAAATGTACATGTTAACATTTATTTATAATAAATATTAAGTTTACTATGAATATTTTATTTTTTTATTTTAATTTCATTGAGCGGGTTAGAAATTATTATTTTCTATTTTATGTATATAAATGTGTTAACAGCTTTTGTGGTTGGTTATAAGAATATTTGTCAATGCTACTACGAAACGTGATCATTCGTATAACGATAAGCAAACTAAAGCAATACAAGAGCAATATTACAAAAAAATGTGGAGAAAATGAAAGCTTTCACGAATTATGTTCACACTAAGGTTACTTAGTTTTTTGCATGAATATCGTAAATTTTACATAAATCTTTTGACAAATTGTACACGTTGCATGAGCAATTCCAGCTGATATTTTTAGTAATATTCGAAACATTGGTAAAAACTGGTTTTTATAAAAAATATGTGTATTTAGACGAACAGTAATGAATGAAAGTAAATTATAATGTGGGTTATAGCAAATTTTCTTGAATACGTCGATTAAATGAAAAACGATCAACGAAATAAAACACCCTATTCGAAAAATAGCTTATTGTTTACGGATGTTTTCTAACAGCATTATTGGATAGAGTACATAGTGTGTTGACTTAAGTTGCCACCTTACCAACTTAATTTTAGAATATCTGATACCCCAAATTAAACATGTTCATTTGCTCAAGAAAACTCAAAATTAATTCATATCTGGTCAAATTATAGTGTCTGGAACTTAAAACTATCCTTTTTGGCAATCTACTAAGACTTATGCGTTTCTCCATGTAACGTTATGGGTTAGGTTTTTTAAACCTTGATTTTTTCACATCAATCTCTTCCCTTAATTTATCGCACTGGAAAATTACCACTCAGACACTGCTGGTTAACCATAATGGGGTGGTTGTTAAAATAGGATAACTTGTTTAAAAAAAATAATAGAAATATGGCTGCGATAAAATATTGAATTTTAGTAGTTAATGTAAAAAGTCTTAAAAAACTAAAAATAAAATAAAAAAGAATGTTAAACGTCTTTTTTATAATAATTAATAAAACAGTATTTACAAACAATAAAATTATTGAAAGGCACATTTTTACTGGCAACCTATAAGCATCGAAGGAAACGCTTATGTCTGTTCCTTCAATAAAAATAAAACTGGTGAAGACATATTTTTTAATGAAAACCAATAAGCCTTTCTTAACATAATTTTGGTCCTTCGAGCCGGATATAAAAATTGATGATTTATTTTTCAGAATCAAAATAAGTGTACTGACGTTTGTCAAATAATACTCGTCAAGATAAATTCTGAAAATACAATTCTAATCAATTTTTGCTCCCAGGTTATTAACAAAGTATAATTAAATATGTTAAATCTGAAGCAATAAACATGTAAATAAATAGAAGAGGGATGGTTTTGAATTTTTAAAGCCGAATAAATAAACAAGAAGCAGTTCAAAGTCATTCCATTAAATTAAAAGAAAAAGTTGATCAAGAGGAAATCCAATTTCATAAAATTAAAATAGGAATCAGTTGTGTACGAAAATACAAAAGAATCGGTAACTTAACAACTGAACGGAGTGCTAATTTTGTACCTGTAACTAAATTTGTTGTGAGTTTCCATGTTATTAATCAATTTAAAATAGAAGATTTAAAGAAACTCCAAGCATCTACGAAAATAATTAGAAATAACATTTTAAACTTTGAACAAATCATAATTAATTTTATTTTTTCAAATGAAAAAATCAACAGTGTTGAACATTTAATTGTTCGAAAAGAATAAATAATTTCTGAATGTAAAAATTAGATGTCAATTATGACATTTGTGCACGTAATGCAACTGATGAAGATAACTATGATGAAATTTTAAATATTTATTGTGACACTCTGGTAAAATCAATGAACTTCGAAGTAGTTTTAACAAAAAAACAAGTCAATTCCTCTTAGGTGAAATTTCAAATGAGGAAGAATGTAACTCTATTATCAATGTTTGTAATTTAGATCGTTCAGTGAAATTTCCTAATTTAGAAGTACCTACTTTCACTGGAAATAGCATAACATAATTTAAAGCATTTGCATCAATGGTGCAAAGATTATTTTACTTATTGAAATACCTTAAAGGAGATGCAAGAACATTAATATATAAACTTTCCTTAATTCGTGATAGCTATGATAAAGCTTTAAATGTTAAATGAACGTTTTGATGACGATTCAATTCATACTCCTCAATACATTTACTCCTTAATTGATTTGCCTGTAGTTACTAAAGGTAGTTCATAACAATTAAGTGACTCTATTAATCATGCTGAATACTTAACTGGTGCACTTGGAAACTTAAATCAATCTGTTTCGGATTGGAGTCTCATATTAGCTCACATGTTTTTAAGGAAATTAGATAATAATACTAAACGGGCATATCAATTGAAGAATTATTCTAAATAAATACCTTCAATGGATAAAGTTATAACGTGTAAAAATCGATATCGGATACTTTCTGATCGATGCTATAAACTTTCCCAGATTATTACTGCTTGGAAAAACAAAATTTATCTATAACCTGATTGGTTAGGGGTGTTATTTACTTAAGTATACTCGTTAATTATGTCTCTACCTTAATGCTTTAACTTTTCTGTATTTACTGCATTTACCATTTAGTATAATGGATTGAATTATTTTTTTTTTATTACGTTTACTTTTCTACGTTATAAAGGAATTATTTCTTTTGGTATTTAACTTTGTATTCCGTAACAATAATTCTTAAAATAAACCTGCTATAGTGCGAGTCACACCGAAAATACAGTGTAGTGGGGTATAGGCAATGTATTTGTAATGGGAGGCCGGCACACTGTGTTGCCGGTTGTCCGATGGCTGTGACAGGGTCCACGGTCTGTATACTACTACGGTTGCCTCATGGAAAAGGAAAAGTCAACGTATTTCATTCCCTCCCAAGGGAGGGCGGCTGCTCGAGCTTGAGCTCCTTCAGCCACAATCATGGATTCCCAGCATACATACATACGTTACGTATATATGCACGGTGGGATTAAGGATAGGTGTGGTCAGGATAGGATCGGAAGGAACGGAGTTAGGGTTCTGAGGGGAAAATACTACCCCAGCATTCGCCTAAGTAGCCGCACATGGTGTGCATATACGCAGTGACCATGTCGCTACATGTGTATGAGGAAACCCCCTGAAAAACCTCATACAAGGTAGACGGTAACGGAATCGAACCCATTACCCTGAATGCTAAGCAGATCGTGTCACCACTACAATACCAGCTCGGTATTGCCTCATCGGCTGAGAACCCTCTTATAGGTCAACACCGTGTGACGTCGGTCAGCGACTTTTAAGCTAGGCGTTAGAGCACTGTTATGGGAATAACAATAACCAGTATATAAATTATCATTGCGTTAATGTAAAAGCAACTTAGTAATAATTAATTAATTAAAAGAACAAGCAATATTTATCTTAACTAAATGTAGCAGTTCCGTAATTCATATGTTATTGTGGTAAACAGAGGTATGCTGTTTTCAAACGAAAATGACACAATAAAGCAAACCATTATTATTATTATTAAGGACATACGTAAGTATATTACAAACAACAACGCAGGTTAATAATAAATATTATTTAACCATATTAATTAAAAATGTACATTTTTAAAAATTAAGTAGTTCATTATTCAATTTCAATTTATCTGCTTAGCAGCAACGCAAAAGATACTAAAAATGAATTTTTGAATTTAGTTTGGTTTGAATTACCTACTACTACCTTTTAATTTGTATTAGACTGGAATTACAATTGACGTTTGTAATGTTGTGACTTCTGAATTACAAATTTGAATTGAAATGTCAGAACTCGTTTAAATTCTCGATGTTTCTCTACTATTTGTTTAGCTAAGAAGTTATTTACCAATTTTTCTTAGTTTGCGTTGCACTTTGTCGGTAATTAAATCACCACTTCTTTTTCGGCTAATCATGCTAACCTTCTTTTTATGATTTAAATATTTCATTCGAATATAGGTACGCTGCTGAAAAAAACATTTTAATTACTTCTTCTGGTATATCTGTGTTGAGTTCCAAAATTTTTCATCTTCTTAATTATTTGTTTGATTTTAACAATATAACTTTAATTTCACGAAAATAATGTAATAACTAATATAACAAATACTCTCTGCAACTGCGAACGGCATGCACTCACAGGCTTTCACTATACACCGGTCGCTCAAACAGTCACTGAGTGACGTAGGCTTTCCCCCTGCTCGCTTGTAACGTAACGCCTACAAGCCGGGTTATGGGGCAACCGTAGTAGTATACAGACCGTGGACAGGGTCGGCTCTGAAGTTATAATGCAGTGCCGCCAAAAAGTTGGACACAAATGAAAAACTTTTTTATTTTTTGCGAACTATGCGTAAGAGTAAACTGCCCTTATTTTTAAAAAAATTGGAAAATTTTAGTTGAAAAAATCACTCAAAATTCTCAAATATGAATTTTCAAGACGATCTAAATATCGTTAAACAATTGTATTAATTAGAAAGTTACTTAACATGCATTTACGTCATTTCAAACCAAGCTTATGCGGGAAGATATATTAATGAGATTTTAATGTAACTGAAAAGTAAACAAACAACCCTAAATGTAATACTGATTTTCAGTGTAAATATTTTATTTGTTTATACATGTACAATTAATTCTCTGTTTATTTTTTCTTATATTAACTTTGCCTGAAATAATTCTTTTGTAATTTTGAAATTTATTGTACATAATTATTAATTATTGAAAACATAGTAAACGTCGAGTGTAAATAGTACCATCTATACGTAGGTTCGGGTTATTCTGAAATTCTTTTATAGGTACCTGTCACTTTGCTAAATCACAAGTAGATGGTGATACCATTGAATAATTGCATATGACTAATCAGCTTTTATTTGAAAACAAACATCTGTTTAACATTTTTATAAAATTTGAAAAAGGACAATTCTGTTGAATACCTTCTTCCGAAGGTGTGGCTCTTTTAACACGGCCATTTTGCTGTGGTGTATAATTCTATTTTAGAAACTTTCTCTGATTTCTGTTTTCTCGGTATAAATCACCATTTCTAGAGGACAAGTACTTCTTCAAAAATTATTTATTCATTTGATGAAGTAATAGAATCGCTATTGATTGCGGATATAAAAAAATATGTTGCTTACACCCATGTGGTGCGTTGGTCGATTTTCTTCAAGCTCGTTATAATTAGAATCCTTCTTTTAAGCATAAACTACGATATGTAAATTGAAGGAAATTGATTTACCCAGTTCGTGGTAAATTATCACAATATAGCGCTCGTCTTCGACCTATAGAGGTAAAATAACCTTAGATGAATAAACTGATATTATATCCCTTACCTTTTTCTAGCTTTTTCGTTTTGGGTCTTTTCGTTCTGCGTTTTCCTTCTTCGTGTACTGGTTGCTGAGAAGATTATATGTTAGGTACCTTTCGTCTCGCTTTTGGGTTGCTACGATGTACCTTTAACAGGAAATGCTCGTAAATGGCTACTAGTAACCGGACTGTAATTATGAGGATGGAATTTAAGCTGTATAACTAAAGCACATCCGATAAGCAGATCAGAGCTTTCCCTATCACTTGTATCAATAAATATTACATTTTCAAGTTTATTTCCTAATTGGTTACGTATTAAACCTTGAAGTTCCTACAAAAGATTAAATGCATTTGAATTAACCATATTATAAATTATTTTGAGTGGACTGTTTACCTGTATTACAATTTCACGGTCATATTACTATCCGAAAACCTTTCACTTTTATACAAACTTCGCTAACGTAGAATTGTTATAACGGGACCGATCCATTAGTAAATAATTTGTGCACATACTTGACCAATTTTGAGGTAATTGCTATTGAACTTTTAAATAAAACACACTGTGATGTGTTAGCATTTCGCTTCCATTATTGATACCATCTCAAGAGCTACTGTTTACGCTATCGTGCGCAGGAGCAATAACTGAAAGCATAAATTGTTATATATATATATATATATATATATATATATATATATATATATATATATATATATATACAGGTGTCTGTGTCATATTAGTTATACTAGGTGTGTTAGCTATTAAGTATAGATTTGCTTGCATTAAGGAAAAGTGTTCAGATCATTGGTATCTAATCTTATTTGATGAGTTACTTGTATATCCATACTAAAACTTATAGAATGAACTAAACAAGCTTCTCCGATTAATTATATATCTATCTACTTGAATTTATCACAATTACGGTTGTTTATGTATATAAATATTCCTTTCCAGGGAATGCGTATCAAGGACCTTTCAGCGTCCCAGACGGGAACTACGTGTTATTAATAATTTTAGATAATTTAAAGGTGAATTTATCCCAAGTAAATGTCGCGACTTGCCCTCGTCAGTGTCAATATTAGTACCTCAATTACGCAGTCTCACTATTTTCGGTGTTCTTATTGTGAAATTAGCATAATTTATATTTAGTAGTATATAATATGTTTTGATACGCATGCATTATAAAATCATTTATATATATATATATATATATATATATATATATATATACAGGTGATTTTAAAGTGATGCTTTTTTAAACTGTATATAGAACTAATTAAAATAAACAACTTTTTCAAATAACATTTTTTAATTAACTCAAAAATAAAAGAGATATTTCGTTTTAAAGGAATATGCAGTCAAGTTCTAATTCAAATGACATGTTCAATGTTGTCACCATTCTGTTCTACACAACGCTGTGTGCGATGTAACCACTGTTCGGTGACAGCGCGTAATAACGAAATTCGTTTTGTTTTAATTGTTGCTGCTGCCTATTCTATGCGCCCAATTAAGTCTTCCCGCGTATTTTCGGGTGTTTTAAGTAACCCCACAGAAAAAAATCGCATGGTGTAAGGTCTGGTGAGCGAGGTGGCCACGCAACTGGCCCATTTCGACCAATCCACCTGGTGGAAAAGTATAATCCAAGAACTCCCGCACTTCTCGTCTAAAATGAGGTGCATAGAACAGGTAGCAGCAACAATTAAAACAAAACGAATTTCGTTATCACGCGCTGTCACCGAACAGAGGTTACATCGCGCACATCGTTGTGTCGAACAGAATGGTGACAACATTGAACATGTCATTTGAAATAGAACTTGACTGCATACTCCTTTAAAACGAAATATCTCTTTTATTTTTGAGTTAATTAAAAATGTTATTTAAAAAGTTGTTTATTTTAATTAGTTCTATACACATGATTAAAATATATATATATATAAATATATATATATATATATATATATATATATATATATATATATATGTAGGTACAGGGTGAGTTTTTTTATGGGAGCGGAAACCATAAGATTGATATATTTGCTTAAATAGGAAAAGATTTGCTTCTTTAGAAGACTAATCCAGATACGCTTTTGTTGATTAGTTCGTTTATTTCTAAAGATAGATACCATTTTTTTAATTTTGCTTAGCATTTTGAACTTATGAAGCAAAGATGAAGTTTTTTAAATGGAAACCATAGTTGCCTATGACATATTTTAATAGTGTATTTGTTTCTGATTGTAATGGTGTAAGGGTTGTATCACTTATTTAAAAAATAAAAGCACAATACACGCTTTTCTATGATTAGGTTTAACAAAAATCATATTTTGCCTTGGAAAACAAAATAAATTTACAGTAAGTGTTCGAAATGTCCACGATTATTATTGACACACATGCGACACTTTTTCAATACTTCCTAATTTTACGCCCATCTAATCATTAATAACAGCTTCCTGTAGCTCCTGCTGGGTTGCATGTGATCTCACATATACGAGATCTTTTATTACTCCAAATAAAGAAAGTCTAAAGGTCAAAGATCATGGGAACATGCATCCCATAAAACAGGACTACACCGTCGTGTTGATACCACTGTATGTTTGCACGGGTTAAAAACCTAATTCATCTAGGATATTGCTAAAATCTTCCATAAGAAATTGCAAATATCGATTTCCAATTCAAGTCCCATTAAAAATAAATGGCCCAACTAGCTGCGAACTAATAACACCGCACCATAAATTGAATCCAAACTTAATCTGAGGTCGCATTTCTTGTAAACGCTGAGGATATGCTTGGGCCCACAGGCGTTCATTGTGGCGATTGAACATACTATAGTTTGTAAAATGTGTTTCGTCGATCCATAAGATCTGCATCGGGAAGTTGTTATTTTCATGGCGTGTATTTATGGACCAATTTACAAAAATTTAACCTTCTTTTATCATCACCAGGGTGCAAAGTTTGCCCAACTGAATATTTATAAGGACGGTATTTATATTTGCTAAATTTCGCACTACTGTGAGATTGCAGCGTCTAGTGCAACTTGCGGTGTTGATGTAGATGGATTTTGATTAACAACAGCTAGAACATTTATGTGCACGTCTACATCAATACTACCCCTACCTCTAGATTCATAAAACTCCCAAACTTCTTTAAAATGTTATACAAATTCTTGAACGTGTCTAAAGATGGTTCGGGGCGACCAAAATACAATAAAAAATAGTGTGGGGCCACCGGTTGAATGTTTTTGTTACAAATGATGTGCCTTTCGATCATATAAGTTTATCAAAATTTTCGTACACCATAATTAATTTTCTAAAGCAACTACACACTGACAAAATCGGTAAGAGTTACACTAACGAACTAACCGTCAAATATAAAGATAAACAATTCTTCAGTTGCTTTACTCTTGTTTTTCATGGAAAGATATTATTTTTGTTAAACCTAGTAATAGAAACACTTGTATTGTGCTTTTATCTACTATAACTGATACAACCCTTACATCAATACAATCATTAAAAAATGCACTATTAAAGTATGACATAACCAACAGTGATTCCATTTAAAAAATTTCAAAATTAAAAAAAACTAGTACGGAGACGTTATCCGGCGTATCTGCAAATCTTTTCTCATTTAAGCAAATGTGTAACTATTACGGTTTCCGAAATCCCCATACATTAAACACTCTTACCTTTTCAAAAATTTGCAATAACTTCAAAATTCCATTTAATAATGCTTTGTTTTCATTAGATGTTGTCTCTTTGTGCACCAATAAACCATTGAACTTAATTTTAGGAATTATTAATAAAAGATGAACAGTTATCCCGACTAACTGTAACATTCCCCATAAAACTTTCATTAACATAATTAAATTTATTTTTGATAACCTTTCAAAAAAAAAAAAACAAAAATGTAGAAAATGGTGAAAACCACAAGTCGATATCTTCCCTTGTTACAAAGGATAAAAATAATAACAGAATTAGAGAACACGTTTAACAATCACTAATTATTAAAGTTTATTAATTATTAAACTATTAAAACATTAGGAATAAGATTTAAATATTATATGTCTCGTAGTGGGCGTATCTTTAATTTAGAGCGGATATTAAAATCTAGTTTTTAGATTATTATGTTGCATTATCAAATGTACTATGAACTTCATTGGATGAACGAGGTGGAACATCAAGGCAGGTGGAGCGTAAACGTTTGTTGTGGTATATTGGGAGGAATGATCATTGAGCCATTTATATGTAATGAAAAACTGACAGGTGCAATTTACCTCAATTTTCTGACCTACGAATGACCTCTGCTTTTAGAAAGGGTGCCAGTAGAAACACGCAAAACATGTTTTTCTAGTGTCCGACCTATTTTTCGGCAAATGTCCGTCAATTCTTGGACAGGTTTCCTGACAGATGGATAGGAAGAGGCAGTTTATTTTCGTGGCTAGCCATATATTTATATTAAAAGAAACGTTTCAATTTCTAGGTCACCTGATCTGACTTGTTTGGATTTTTATTTTTGGGGGATGTTGAAAGATATTGTTTATTTAACCAAACCAATAACCAGGGAGAATATGGTAGAGCCAATAAGGAACGGTATTCGCCGTATTCTAATGGCAGAAGTAGAGTCTGTTGTGTCTACGCGTGAGAGATTGCAGCTCTGTATTAAGCAGGACGGGCGACAATTTGAAAACTTTTTGGCGTCATTAGTTCTTCAGTACTAGGTCTCTTGCTCACTATTAACTTGTAATATAGGCCCCTTTTCAGGGCCACAAATAATATAGAAAGGAAATTCTTAATGCGATATACGCTCTAAATTAATCATACGCCTTCTAGGGGATATTCTATATACTAGATTCTGTTCGTATTGTTGAAATTGTTTAGTAATTAATAAAGTTTAATAAATAATGCCAGTTAAACGAGTTCTCTAATTCTGTTACGTGCAAAATTGTATTTTTACATTCATTTTTACATCTTTGTAACGCGAGAAGATAACGGCTTGCGGTTTTCATCAATTTCGGTATTTCTTCGTGCGCTTTTTCGTGAGTTAAAAATAATTAAAGCCTTACATTTAAAATTTTTAAGAAAATTTCAAAAAGTTACGGCTGTCATAGAACAATATCTACCGTCTTGAAAGAACTAAACCGGCAATGCTAATACTTTAATAGAACCACCCAAGGAGAATCTCTCAAACGAGACTCAGTTCATAAAGATCGGTTAAGTTAAGAAGTTATGACATTCTTTTCAAGTGAACATTCACCTCTCCCTGATAACCATATTTAACAAGATAGAGAAAAATGCTAAAAATATTTATAATCTTAATGCGTGCTAATTTTTGGAGAAATCTAGCGGCGGAGAAGAGGGGATTATAAGGAGCAGTTTATTGGTTTTTACCAAACATGTCTGAAACAGCTGTATTTTTCAAAGATATAAAAATATCAACAGATTAGGTTGAATTTAAGTGTAAGTTAAAATTTTTGCAACATCTTAATAACGACTAATTTTGTAAGTAAGTGGATAGGCGTATCTTCTAAAGAAAATTTTATGTTACTTGTCCTTATAATTCTTCCAAACACATAGCCAAACATGTCTAAAAGTTAATTAAATAAGATTGAATATGTTTTAACTGCATTACCGATATTTCTATAGAAGCAAGCGGTTTTCGAATTTTTTAAAGTTAGGATCTAGATGTCTGTTAACCTCTATCTGACATGAAGCTTTCAACGTTCGTCTTACAGATTATGGTTTTTTTTTACAACATTGGCCAATTATGCTAAAAACGTTACTATCAAAATTACTTCATTTATTTTAATTTCCACATGGTAGGTTGGAAGGTCGCCTGTTGTTCCATACCAGATATTTTTTTACTATTAACTATTTGAGTTTAATAAATTGGTCAATCATTAAGCAAGGTTCATTTTATTTATTTACATTTATTTGTCTATAAAGGTGGTGAAAAATCAGCACCAAGTGCAATATATCACACTGCTATAAGTAATTGAGCGGACAGAAAGAAATTTTGCCTCTTCTGCCCTTGGCAACGGACAAGAGTCTATTCTGGATCCACTGTCATTGGAAACTGACGCAAAATTGCATTTTGCGGTCGCTGTGTGGAGTGCAAAGCATTTTGCAGACGGTGGCACACAAATTGTATGTTTCAAAATGTGAAACACATTGAAAGATGCATTTTATGAATGATTTACTGTATTCCCGTTATTATCTAATTCGTTTCTCACAGTTGTCCAAATTAGATCTTCTAATTTTAATTTTCAATGTGTGCTGCACAAACTATCTACAAATGATTTAAATTTTATCAGTCGTGATTTTAAATGACAGCGTTTGAATTTCAACTGTGACAGTTTCTACACGATTACATGATTGGTAGATTAAGAATATCAATGAAATTACTCTAGATACTTTACCCAATTACCCAATTTCATGCAACACAAGCAAGTAAATAAAATTTAAAAAGTAAACTCGCAGATTTGTCATTGAAGTGTATGTTTTTTGAAATTGCTTTGTTATTATTATTGCAATGTTGATGTTTGACTTTGATTGCTTTAAAATTTCCTGTTATCCGAATTAAGTCATACCATGTGTCTTTATTGACGTTTGGTAAATACTATAATTATTTTATATGGCAACATATGAAATTATTAAAAAAAATGGACCACTAGTTTTAAATTATTCAAAGTAAGCAAGTATTAAACAAGTGACATTGGATGGTACGTATAATTTTCATAATTCATTTACTCTGATAAGTAATTGTTGTAATTTTGTGGAGTTGTTAAACAACTTATAAATATCTGGTGTAGAACAACACACGACTTTCCAACCTACAAAATGTAAATTAGACGAAATGGAAAATTTTTTTTAGGATAATTATGCAACCTCTTTCATAATAAGTTCATTATGGAAATAGGCAACGTTGTAAAAGTAAAAACAATAATCCATGTCAAACAGACGTTTAAATTAAAGTATTAAAAGAAATGAATAGTTATTTTTATTATAAGTAAATAAAAGTATTGTTTTTCTTTACGAATCGCGTCCTTTCTAATCGAGGCTCAGCCGAGATTAGAAACGCAATGAGTAAAGAAGAACCTCTTTTCTTTAAGAATAATACATAAAATCGTTTAATAATATTAATTTAAGTAATTTAAAGTTAAAACATTGTACAAGCATAAGTTTTCTAACGGTAATAGTAGTACGTTTAATATTTATTCAATAAATAATTAATAATTCTTTATAAAGAAGTGGTTGCTATAAAGAAAAGAGATACGACTTGTAATAAGGAAATATGGCCCATTTCCATTAAGTGTCCGAAAAATAATTTTAATTACAATTTTTTGAGGGTAACTGCAACTTCTTTCATACGTTCATAACGAAAACAGGCAACATTGTAAAAAGAAAAACAATAATCTATGCCAGAATGACGTTTATAACTTCTTATCAGATAGAGATTAATAGACATAAATAAAAGTAAATAAAAGAAATGAAATAATTTTGATTATAATTTTTACCTTCTAATCTACATATATATATATATATATATATATATATATATATATATATATATATATATATATATATATATATATATATATATATTTTCCAAAACCGCTTCTATAAGATATCAATAATACAGTTTAACCATTTTAAATCATATTTAATTATTTTTTGTAATTTGCTTCCATTTTGATTCTTTAATTGACATATTAAGAAACGCGACGTCATTACAGCCATTAATTCACGGAACATTTTACTAAAATTGTTAGGTTGCCAACGCTTGATTCGGAATTATGTCATGTATGTGACTTACAATATTGATAAAAAAAACAGGATGCGTACAGTGGAAAACTGTGATGTCAGCAAATTCGCGACAGTATTTTTGGCAATTTCGCGTATTTCACAGGGCGTGCATGCAAGATTTGCGTGATTATCTTCCATTTTTGTGTTTTGTGACAGACCATGGAGAAAATAAATGGCGTCTAGCGCAAATTTTTACTTTTTACAATAAGACATTACCATATTACAAAAATAAGACCTTTTAAAAAAATTCGTGTTTCATGTGAAGCTAGTTAATATACTTTTTTAGACTTACCTTGCGTTATATTAAGAAACTTTATAAAGAAAAGTTATGTAACATTAAATTTTCTTTCAAAAATGAGTCTACACTTTTTCTTAGAAAATTAATCGTTACTCAGATATTGAAAAAATTAAATTCTACCTTAGAAATTTTTTTGCCGCTATATTACGCGTCGTATCAAAAAATTGCATAGAACATAATTAATCCATATGTTTAATATCTATATCTAGGTATTTTTATATCTTTGAAATATGCAGCCGTTTTAGAAATATTTGACAGAAACCAAAAACTGACCCTAATAAACCCGCCTCACCGCCGCTGGATTTATCCCTAAATATAATCAGCTCCAAGACACGGACACACGTCTAAACATCATGGCCGATCTTGGCGAAACTTGGCCAAAAGTTGTGAAATGAGCTAATAAGTCGATTTGGCGATAGTGAAAAAAAAAGTCGATTGGATAACCTCCTATATCTACATATGTATATGTAGGTTGGAAGGTAAAGATAATATCTTATCTGCACCAAAAATTACTTGGATCGTCAAATTAGTACTGTGTTATTTCCCTATAAATGTAAGTTACTTACAAGTGAAATTTTTTATCTATACTAGTTTTCGAACCGTTTCCACTGCAACTGTTCAAAATAAAAAACCATATAATGTGGTATGCATCGCGTAAAATATAAACTATCTAATGTAACTAACCTAATAACACTTGTATATGGTGGTTAGATCAATTTTAGCTGGTCAACTAAAGAAAACGAAAGCTTTTCCGAAAGTTTTTGCTAAACGTCGTGCATTAGCTATTATTGAGTTTATATTATCGGCGATTTAAATACAAAAGTGAAAAGATAACATTAAAAATGTTTATCCTATAGAAATATAAGTATAAAATAAAGTAATAGCGTATTAAATACAAAATTCCCTAATATAATATTCTTTTAGACAGTAGCAAAGCGTAATCCAATATTACTAACTTTCAGCGCCATTAATTTTTTTATTTCGAATTCAGCTGCCTGGAATCACAAGCAGAGCAATAAAAATTTCGTTTGATATTTCCATAAGGGATTAAAAAACAAACTTGCTGTTTTTACTGTTCAGACAAATAATTAGATTACACAAAAAAATTAGATACGTAGGCGAACTTTTTCAGGTACTCATTCATTGGTCAACTCTATAAAGCTACTGACCTTACGTTTCTACTTTTATGTGTACTGCTTTACATGCTGCTTTAGAATTAAAAAAATATATTGAAAAAACATTATCAGGAATAATCAACACGTGATTGTGTTATAAATTCATTTTAACATATTTACTGATATAGTTGCACCCATAAATTTGCTTAACATTACATAAATTTTCCAAAACGTGTTTAATAGTAAAAGACACAAAGCTCACTCAAATGGTTCTGAACTGAAAATTTGTTTACTTAACTTACATGTGCCTTGGAGTTTTCCCATCTACCTAATGATTGTATTCCCGTTGGATCCCTAGAAAGACGCTTTACAGAATTTCTATTTGATACAATAAATGGATAGATACACAGGAATGTCAGACAAAGGCTTAATTTTAATTTTATGTTATTATATTACAAGTACAATTACAAGTAAATAACTTCTGCACCAATTATAATATTTGGTATAAATTTTAGGTTGCACACAACTGATCAAACCTGTCCATACAACTTACTAAGTTTACATTTAAAGCGAACGGTTAACCAACGATAATATTCCATAATATAATAGATAACATTGTACAGAATAGCATTGTCATTTCTACTGTTTAAGTACATAGGGGGAAAAGATTACCTCGAGTGGGGTTTGAACTCACGACATGTACTTTGCTACAGTACCGCTCTACCAACTCAGACTCTGAGAAACAAGTTCCCCCGATGTAAACAACATTTATGTATGTACAATAGGTGTAAGTGCTATATACATTGAGAGGATAGTCAACATCTTTGATCTTATGGAACGTGAGTCTGCAATTTGCTAGACACATAGCGCATGGTTGATTGTGAAATTTTCATTAGCTACTACCAATACTCATCTGAGTACTCACGTAAGCACACACGAAAAGCACGCACGCACCCACTCACACGAGCACGCACGCACGCTCGCACGCACACACACACACACACAAACACACGGATACACACAACACACGGACACGGACACACGCACGGACACGGACACGGACACGGACACGGACACGGACACGGACACGGACACGGACACGGACACGGACACGGACACGGACACGGACACGGACACGGACACGGACGCGGACGCGGACGCGGACGCGGACGCAGACGCAGACGCAGACGCAGACAGTGACGCAGACGCAGACGCAGACGCAGACGCAGACGCAGACGCAGACGCAGACGCAGACGCAGACGCAGACGCAGACGCAGACGCAGACGCAGGCGCAGGCGCAGACGCAGACGCGGACGCAGACGCAGACGCAGACGCAGACGCAGACGCAGACGCAGACGCAGACGCAGACGCAGACGCAGACGCAGACGCAGACGCAGACGCAGACGCAGACGCAGACGCAGACGCAGACGCAGACGCAGACGCAGACGCAGACGCAGACGCAGACGCAGACGCAGACGCAGACGCAGACGCAGACGCAGACGCAGACGCAGACGCTGACGCAGACGCAGAGAAACCTTATTAATTTTTATCCAAATTTTCGTTTCATCAGGACTCGATTAATAATAAAAAAAAATTTTTAATTACAAACAAGTAGAATAGCATTGCATAAAAGTAACTGTAACCTGTGAATTAAAAGATACGCTCTAGCAGTTTACAGTTTAGATTTAGACCATAGCATTGAATTTAACGAGGTAAAAATCATTGACAGAAAACTATAATGAGAGACTCTTCTTTGAAATGTTCCATATTAATAATAATGCAAATTGAATTTTAAGTCAGGTATTAACAATTTAAGCAGGTCTGTTTTTAATTTACCAGAACTTAATATCAAATAATTCACTCTATGAAAATCATTCCGGTTTAACCGGAAGTAATGTCTACTTTAAATTGTTTTTATTGCAATTTGTATAAAGTATTTTATTACGATTTCAAACAAAGATATTAACAAAAATTGTACTACTGGAGAAAAAATCAAATTAGATCTTGTAACTCAAACGCAAGAATCACATTATAACACAAATGAAAGTTGTGTAAATAAAACAACAAAATTAAACATGAGTACTACACAAAGTGAAAATAAATTTAACGTGTTGAGTGTTCAAACTATGCACCTTTTACTTGACAGTAAGCTATTTTGTGCGTACATTCCCTTGTAACATTGGCTATTACTTCGGGTGATATTTTTCGAGTCTCCTGGATTATTCTATCGGAACCTCTTGCAGGGTGTTTGGTCCGTGAAAATAAACTTTTGACTTCAAATAACCCCATAGAAAATAGTCTAAAGAAGTACCATTTTTGTCAGTCGGCTTTGAAATAAGATATAGCGAAACCCATATGTTTGAAGGTTAAACCAGAAGCTCAAAATCGTTAAAAATAATCAAAAGAAATGCATAATTTATTGCAATATATTCCTTCCAAATTTCATATTAATCTCTCTAAAAACTCCAGAGATATTTGCTTGGTTTTATATATACATATATATATATATATATATATATATATATATATATATATATATATATATATATATATATATATATATATATATATATATATATATATATATATATATATATATATATATATATATATATATATATATATATATATATATACATATATAGCTACAGGTGTCCATCATAGCATATGCTCTATGACCATTTGTTTCAATACATGAATCTATTCTTTTATGTAAAGATTGTCTAATTCTTGCAAAACACCACGATTAATTCTAATTTCATTGCAAGCATCTTCAGTTCGTTCCGGTAACTGATCACGCGTGTCTATTGGAACTGCATAAACTAATGATTTTAGGTATCCCCGAGTACAATGTGATAGGATTACGATTTTCTAGCGATTTACCGTCAAATTTTTGTTGTCAAGTTGAGCTTTATGAATAAACCTGTTTTACGTGTGTGGCGACCTTTAGGGATGGTGTGTGACGGCTTTAGTTTTTTTGTTTGTGAATTATTATTCCGCAATTTAGATTGTTTTCCTTATTATTCCCCGTTTATTGAATGTTGAGTAGCTATTATTTGTAAATAGTTGTAGATAAGTGTAAATAAGGTTTATTTCGTTTGATTTCCGAAAAATTTAATGGAAAGTTTTGTAAAATTAAGTAACTTAGAGAAAGAACGTAGATTTAAATGCATATGATGTCATGCTGGCGACATAAAGTCGCTTAATTATAGTGGTTCAGATTAATATTGAGTATGTTGGTTTTGAATCGTAGAGGTAGCATGTGGGACTAATTGTTTGTACATAGGATATTTTTCACGTCGATTTTGCTTACGTTTAAAATTTTGAAAACTATCCAGCCCTTACGATTGGAAACGAAGTTTATGTGTTGGGAGTAACTTATCTTCCCTTCCGTTTTTTTGAGTGGGATTCAAAATCCAAGATGGATTTTGGTAATAATTGATTGATTCTGAAACTGATCGCGCTCTCGAGTAGTAGCACGGTGACGTTTGTTGTTACGTAAGGGGTGGTTTAGAACGTTGATATATTGGACCTTTGGTGTTTAACGAACGAACCTTTTGTGTTGTAAGGGTAGTTAGCTACTTCTGAAGAAAACCTGTGAAGGGATTTAAGTAAAACTGTTCAATCACCAAAGGATTATACCTAGTGCCGATTTCGATTTTACGTAATCAAGTACCTAGAGATCATCGTCGTGTTATATTAGTGCTTCGGTGAACTCATTGGTTTATATCGCTTTTGCGGATTTTTTAACATTAACGTTCTTGAAGTGCTACTTAATTGCCGTGCAATGCGTGTTGAAATATAAAGAAACTTTCGCAATATATTAAAATTATAGTTATTTAAATAAAGTTATTTTTGGATTGTTAATGTGAATAAAACTATTTGAAAGATAAAAGTTAACAAGCAAGTTGAGCGCACAAATTACTATTTTGAAAGAAGTTTTTAATTAACGCAGTAATATTTTAACGAGATTCAATCAAGGAATCGTTTGTGTATAAAAGAACAATAGTCAACATTTCATTCATCATTTGTCAGAGCAGAAGATTCCATTCCGTTATAGCTGTAACCGATCACCTGGTTTGTTTTCAATTTCAGGTGTTAATCTAGACATTAAGGTAATATAATATTGTGTTTTTTTGAATATTTTCAAGATTTCTTGTGTGTTTTGAATTATTATTTTTGGTAACGAAGGTTTGAAAGCGGTGTCGTATTTTTTAAGTAGTTGTTTTAAATTTAGTTATTGTAATTAATCATAATTCTAACGCTCCGCTTCACACTTTTTTATTTTTATTTTAGTAGTAAAGGGCAATTGACCCTGAAATAGTGTTGTTACATAATCCACGATATATCTTTAGATTAAGCAATCTAGAACGGCGTTACGCAGAACCCTGGCCAGACATTCTGTCGCCTTTAGGCCTTTGTACTTTTTTGTTTATACGCATTATCGTATAGTTATATTTATCTTATTTTTTTATTTTATTATAGCTTTGTTAGGTTTTATAAATTTGTTTTAATTCTGTGAAAACCCTTTTGTGTTACATAAAATTTTTTTTTTTGCAATTGCAAGTTAATTTATGAGTTTGTTTTAACGTAACGAAGTAGTTTTTTATTATTGAGTAATAGCGTAATGATATTTAGTGTTTTATTTGATTTCTAGTTGAATTTTAATTCATTTAAAGTGCATTCTATAGCTTGTTTTTTTGTTTTGTTTTGATTATTATTTAAAGCCTAATTATTTACACTGAGGTGTAGTAACGTAACTTTATTGAGTGTTGATCACGCTTTTATTTGACAAGCGTGTAGTGCTATTTTGAAGCCCTATTTCAGGTGGTTTGCTGAGTTGCTGTCCAGGACACCTGGAATTGATTTCGGTAGGTAAGCGTATGTTTTTGTATGTTTAGACACGCTATGCACGACGTCCCTTATTTTGACTACCAAACATTCTGGCGCCCTTAACCCAACCGACTGCGTCTTCATCCCTATTTTGACTTACGTATGTTTTACTATTCTGGATGTGCAAAATTTATCAACATCATACCCACACCCATACGCTGGCTTGTCGGGGCAGAAAGGCCAATTTTATCTGTAATCCCGTTGTACCACCCGTTTATACCGTTACAACAGAGATCATAGGGGTTTAAGTCTGGGGATCGTGCAGGCCAATTGACTGGACTACCTCTTCCAATCCATTGGTTACCATAACTATTATTAAGAAATTGACTAACTTCTGTTCTAAAATGAGCTGGGCAAGCATTATGCAAAACCATACATTCTGTCCCATCACTAGGGGAACGTCGTCTATTAAATCGGATAAAACATTGAGATACACATGTCCCATTAAACGGCAAAATAACTCTACAGATCGCAGCAACGGATTACTGATTACACATATCCAGACATTAATGTTAAATCTTTACTGATGCTTAGCCTATTTTATTGCATGCGGATTTTCGTCAATGTATGCGTAATGATGCGCATTATGTAAATTAAGAGTCCCATCTCTGCTAAAAGTAGTTTCACCGCAAAATAAAATAGAAAAAAAATTAGACGCCTGATACTTTTTGTTCCTCAACCAGTTTGAAAACTCTACGCCGGCAGGGAAATCACCGCCTAACATCGCATGAACTGTCTGAAAATAAAAAGTATAAAAGTTTTCTCGATGAATAATGTTCCATATGGAGGATTTAGAAATATTAGGATACATAGCAACGAATCTTCTGAGGCTAATTTCAGGATTCTCTTCAATTTCCATCAAAACATCGTCTTCAGATTCCTCTGTAACATCAATGTGTCTACCAGTTTCAGTACACTTAGGAAATACTGAGCCAGTTTCTCTTATTCTTTCGTGTAACGCTGTAAATGTTGAGTGGCTAGGATGCGTTCTGTTTCGAAATTTTTCCGTTCATCTGCGTTTTGTTGCACGAACGATTTATATTCTTCATTTGAAAACTAACCATTTTGATTTAAAGTAACAATTTTTTATCTTTTTAATACAACAATAACTGTTTGACATCAAAACAGTTTGACGTAAAGTCACAGTCACAGTCACAGTCAACTAGGCATTGTAAACATAACCTCGTAATGAAACAGTATTTTCTGCCAGAAACACAAAGAGTTTAATCGCAAACGGTACTAGATAGCGATTTTAACTAACAGCACATTTCGTATGGAAAGTATCGTAAAGTTTGTAAACTTAAGGTAAAATCCATTAAAACTGAAAATAAAAAATGTTCGTTAAAAAAAAGCTGTCGACCCCCCAAGTAGACAGCCGAAAATCGTGTTTTCAGTGACTGGTTATCTACTTGTACTCAGTTTGAACGTGATACGGATCGGTACTTTTGAGATATTTAACAAAAAGTGACTTGACGGTACCACATGGCAGTCCGAACCTCGGTATCGTACGAAAGCCCCTTCTCGCGTAAGAGCTCTTGTCATTTCCATTACAATCCCTTAAATCCAAAAAAGAACTTAGCGTTTTTACGCCCCTCGTTGCGGCATCGTGATCCTGGCTGCTTCGGAGTTAGATATGTCACTGCTTGCATACAGATAATACGATGAAGCGGTCACCAGTAGAGGATCCACAGCCTAGCAGCAAGCAGGAGCCCCCAGAATGCACCAAGAGCGAAGAACCAAAATAAAAGAAGCATCCGGGACACAATTACAGGATCAACGTCGGGTAAAACAATAGCTACCGGTTAATAAAAAATATTTTTTAATTAATTTTAATTTATTGTTTTATTTTAACACGTGTTTTCCTCCTTTTTCTATCTGGGTCTCTGGTTTCGAAGACTTTTTTCCTCGGGGTGTGAGACTGCACCTCGGCGGAGACCCGGCCTTTCTTTAAAAAAATTTTTTTCGTTTACTCTTTTCAAAACCTTAATAACAACAACTGCGATGTTTATGCACGGTCATCACCGTGCTACCGTAACGGTTGTATCCGCACACACCCTAGCCTCGCCACCACCATCTTCACGTACACGCTCCCATTCAAACGCCTCCATTTCTACCTTATTCACACACTCCTGCATCTCTACACGTTCCACTGCTTCCACGAAACCACACCACACGCACACACACACACACACACACAACACACACACACACACACACACACACACACACACACACACACACACACACAACACACACACACACACACACACACACACACACACACACACACACCACGCCCGTCAATTGTACCTGCCGTGATTCCTACACCCGCTTTATGAATTCTAAACCCACCCGCTCTCAATCCTCGAGGTATTGCATCCAAAATATCCCGAAATCCATAACCTCACAGAAGTCCCTTTTCAACTCCATTAAATCCCTTAACCTTTACTGGAAGAACTTTACGTTCAACCACAACAACACATGTCTCTTAGAGACCACCTCTCCCTTGCCAGTTGGTACACAGCTTAGGTTACGACACCAGTTCGGCGATCCCACCGTCACCCTAACCAGCTCTGCGGTCCCCATCCACCCAACTCCACTCTTAGACCCCCATCCTTTTCCTGCATGATTCATCACGTGGATAATGACATCCTTTCCGAAGAGATCAGGGATGCGATCAATCTTCCACATGTGAGGAGGGCCAATCGCATCACCTCTAAGGCGACGAACACTCTCGCATCCCTTGTACTCATCATAACCTCTTCCCAAACCACCCTCGAGTGCCTCCTCGCACGCGGTGTGGTCATGTTTGGGAGACACTACAGTTGCAAACCCTCCCCAAGCATTGTTCCACTTGCACGAAGGTGAGGCATACCTCTGAGGAGTGTCCTACCCGTGCTATTCGTTGCCCCAACTGTGGCGAAAGTAACAGATCCTCCTCCTGCAAATCCTCGGCTAACCCAAAGTGTAGCAACTGCGGAAGCTCACACTTCCTATTTCTTCAAGTTCCGGAAGCTGCGGAAATCTCTCAGATCTCCGTCGGAGATGACATCCCTCGAACCTATCCTGTCTCCCGAAGAATGCGACTCGGAAGACGCAGCCCACTGTAAACCATCTTCCGACACCGAATCCCTATCCATCAAAGACTTCCTATATGTCCTCACCCAATCCCTCCTCCAGATGTTTTCCGACCGGCGAGATAGGATTATCTGCACCCTAGATTTGCTATCCATAAACTTCTTCCAACGGAGTATCAACATCTGCGTATCCGGTACGCTGATGAAGGTCGCTGTACTCCGCCAACCCAATCCTTAACTCCCTCCAAATGGATATCATATCAGGGACCGTTAATGCAAGGGGCGTTTGTAAGAAACGCCCCTTGCATTAACACACACACACATACAATATACACATCCTTTCCATAACGTAAACACTTAATTTCAACACATTTCACACCTATGTATACAATAGCCAACACGGAACCGCCCTCTTAATTAGAAATTGCTTCCTGCGTATCTTCAGCATCTCTAATGCGTTGATGCGACGGTGCACCTTAACACGCCTACAGTATTTATTTCATACTACAACCCACCCGGCTACAAACCCTATCCGATGACCTTTTGATCTACGCCTCTAGCCCCCTTAATGCAGTTATCCTAGGTAACTTTAATGCCCGCCACATCCAATTCGGTTACACCGCAAGTAATGGGAATGGTAACATGCTATCATCCGCTATGTTGCAGTTGTCGCACTTGGGAATCGGCAACACACAGCCAACATAGTTCGAACATTATGTGCCTCAATAGTAGATCATATAGTTTCCGAAGCCATAGCTCACTATTTCGATCGTGAGTGCTTTCTTGGTACCACGATCACATAAGGTCACATACCACTACTGGTCAAAACTTCATTTTGTACAGTTACCCCGACACCTCCACAGTACACAGTCATTAAAGATTTCTCAAAAGCAGACTGGAATTTGTTCTTCGAACAACCTTTTTGCACCTAATCTTCAAACAACCCAATATCTCGAGCAAGCCATTAGAGACCTAACTTCCACAATTACGGAAGCGTTCGATATCTCTGTACCATTAAAAAACTTTTTCCGCAAACCGCTCTCACAGCACATTGTGAACTGGATCAAAAAGAAAAGATGAATCTATCATCAATTATTGCGATCCAGGGATCCGGCTCTCAAGACCGAATACAATCGCCTTAACGCATTAATAAGGCTAGAAACAAACAAACACGCCGAAGACTCCTGGGCCAAATCAACCTCCCAGTTAGATTATAGAAATAGTAAACTCTTCTGGCAACAGTTCGATAGACTGACCAGAAGAGGAGTTAACACTAAATCCCATCTAACTAGCCGACCTTCAGGGCAACCTAATCTCTTCCGATCAAGGATAGGCCCATTTCTTTGGACACTACCTCCAACCCATTTCCGACCGGCAGATGATCCCAATTCGATAACCGGTTCAATCCACTCCTTGAGGGTTGCCTTAAAGAATTCTTCCGCAACCTTAACCTTCCTGAAATCCAACTCGATAGCGAGAATTCCTTTTATTCCCTCATCACGTCCGGCCAGGTCTACACTTATTTGAAAAAAGTAAAAAAATCTGCCCCACGTCATGACGGCCCAAATCGCAAAATCCACCGTCACTGACCCGACCCAGTCCTCCTATTACTCTCCAACATATACAACCAATGCCTAATCCTATCCCATTTCGCGACGGACTAGAAATCAGCCTCCACCGTCCTGATACCGAAACCCCACGCCGACCTAACCTCACCCTCCTTCTATACACCAATCACACTCCTGAGTTGCCTCGGAAAATGGTTTAAGCAGATTATATAGGCGACTCAGGGACCACCTAGAAATCAACGACCTCCTTAATAACCAATTCGGCTTCCATTCCAACCGAACCTGTCACGATCCCTTGCTGAAGCTGCTTACAGAGACTACTAAAGCATTCAACCACAAGCAATGCAATCTGGCTGTGTTTCTGGACATTAATCAAGCATTCGACAGGGTATGACACGCCGGTCTCTTGCACAACATCCGAAAACTCTACATTCGCGATCCCTTCTCCAAACTCCTACTCTCGTACTTGACCAATCGGTCAGTTCGAGTAAAAGTGTAGAAAACCTGCTCCGATTCATTTCAACCTGCAGCAGGCGTACCGCAAGGTTCTGCCCTAGCCCCTATCCTTTACACCATCTTTTCATCAGACATTCCAGAAGTTACACAACCCGGAGTGGTAGTTGCGCAGTTTTCGGATATCACGGCCTTCTGGACGGTTAATCGGAACAGCGAAACCGCCTTCCGCCTCATATCCAAAACCCTACTGAACTCTTCCAACTGGGCGAACCAGTGGAGAGTCTCCGTCAATCCCACCCAAACCCAAACAATCCTCTTCCGACATCCTAACTACACCGACGATAAGTTACCAAAACTTGCCTCCAGAATTGTTTCCCTCGTCCTAAACCAGGAAAGACACTCTCCAAGATGAAGTCACCTACCTAGGAATCCTTTTCACTAGAACTCTCAATTGGCTCCCCGATGTAAACAGAACACTCAATAGGATTAGAACCGCGCAAACCTATTGGGCGCCCCCCGGGATAGAATCAAAAGTTGCCACCCTAAAACACTGCAACACACCTGCAAAACATACATTCGCCCTGTTATGGATTTTCGAGCACACCAATATAAACCCCAATCACCTCTCTCCTATCGCCTCCTGTGAACGCCAAATTTTTAGACGCATACACAGGTTACCCCTCAGGTACCCTAGTGACCTCACAACACAACACGTAAACATACCATCAATCACACACAGAAAAATTTCACGCATAAAAGTATTTTCGGCGATACCATTCCAACTAAAGAAATCCTTCCCACTCCCTAAAACTACCGTTTACATATAATATCTTTTTTTTTCTTTTAGACGGTAAGTGCTCTAGCTTCCTTAGAAGGCACTTTTGGATTAAGCTAATTCAGGTTAAATCGAAATAAATCATGTCTAGTATGTGTAGCTTCTGTTTGTCAAGAGAGTTTCTGGACGCCATGTATGCATATATATATATATATATATATATATATATATATATATATATATATATATATATATATATATATATATATATATATACACATATTACCGTTGATTCTCCGAGTATTGTCTCGCGTCTGCTGTTGTTGTCTCCGACTCCTGTCAGTACAAAGCAACGTTTCAGCAAAGTCCTATGTGTTATCTTTCCCTTCGGCTGCTTTTTCCTGTTCAGTTTTCTCCGTGTTGCTTGCTGTTCTTCCTGACTGGTGTTGGTGTAGGTGATTCTTACGAGGGCGAGGGTTTATTTGTGCGACGTGAATTTCTGTTCTTGGTGTTAGAAGCATTGAAAATATAGTTCTGCACGTGTCGAAAGTTGTCTGTATGATGTATTTACTTTCGTAATCATGTCTGTTTACATACGGAAGCGCGATTTTAGCTGCTGGTGGTATTTCACATCACAACTCCTTTTACTGAATAACGCTCAAATTCGACCTCATCTGGAATACAATTACCACCTGCGGGCCAGTGCTCCCCAATACGCTCTTGATATGCCAAACCGCATCCAAAAGAGAGCTCTAAGACTTATAACTGACCCGTCTCTAACTTCTGACCTACAGTGTTGATTATAGAAGAATAGTGTCTATCTGAATTAATTGTGGAGACCCTTTATGGCTGAGCCATTTCCAATTGTCGTTCAAAAAATACGTTGATTCTTCCTACATCATTCGAAACAGCAAATTTTGCAACTTTGCCTTCGCTAATTTCAGACTCATAAGTTTCTACATTAATGTTTTCCTAAGAACTTCGAAACCCTTTGAAAATAGGAACATCTTGTGGCGCTCAATTCTTACTTGCTATCCTTATCATTTACCAATACCAATTCTCCTATCTCACTGACCTAAATCTGTCTACCCTTTACTATACCCCAAAACTCTCCGCGCAAACAAAGTGCTTCACGGTTAACTTCCGGCTGACTGAGTTCTCACCCTAGCTCCCCTATTTTGTGTTAAGTGGTGGCTTAGACACGTAACAAAATTATTACCACCAGTTTTATCAGCAATTTTACCAATGGGACAAACAAACTCATTAGCCATTGTGTACTTCAAGTGTGTATTAGAGTTAAATTATATTATTCAACAAAATAGAAACGTTTTAATTTTGATTTCGTTGCATTTGACGACTTTTTACAATAATCCGTTTGATTATTTTGCTCAAATTATGCAAAAAAATATCTCACAAAAAATGAGGTTAAAACATATTGTTTTAAAATATAATACTTACTATATTGATCTCAAATTCTATAATATAAAACATATCTCGTGAATAAGTCAACAAATCGACGAACGAAATGAACGAGTCGACGAATGTAAGACAATACAGGCACAGGTAAACATAAACGCAAACACCGAATTAGACTATGGTACTGATTTCGAAATTGGAATGTTAGTCCATTCGAAGTTTCCTGCCCTCTGACGGAAAAATAAAAAACAACGACACGCCGCCATTTAAATTCTATATATTTTGAAATTTATTTTCATATGCGTAAAGTTACAAATACACTTAAATTACAACTTATATTATTTTACAACACAAAAATATTCAATAATTATTCATTTACTTTCCAGGAAATTTTCAAAAAGTTTCATAACTTTTGGCCAAATTATCCTAGGCGCACCTTGAAGGAAAATGAATGTACTTCATCACTATTATCGTCAATTGATAGCGCAATTTTCTTTAGATGAGGTGAAAGCTTTCAAAGTTGTACATTTTTAAGCTTTTGATTGATGTTTTTTTTAATCGCGGGGAGGGACGCTCGGAATATATTTAATGTCAAATTAATCTTAAAAATTGTAAAGATGAGACTTTAAACTTATATGAGTTCAAATTTTGTCCATTCCAACCGAACTGGCGGCTGTTCGGGGCAGTCCAGTCGTGACTATATTGAATCGTTTTCTTAAGTTTTGAAGCCAGGAGATTTATCATAGTCTCGGTTCCTTCTTGCCGTATACTTTCCCTCACACTATTAATTAGAGGAGGTCATATCGTTATTCGTTTATCATAATATGGCCTAGGTATTCTAATTTACATTTTTTAATTGTGACAACTTCGCATTCCTTTCCCAGGACTTCATTATTTGTGATTCGGTCGACCCAGGAGGTTTATAAGATGCGTCTATAGCACTAAATCTCGAACACTGTTTTTTAATGAACGCTTCTGAGAGCGTCCAATCCTTTGCTCCGTAGAGCAGAACTTGAAAGCTATAGCTCTGTAGTACAATGACCTTGGTTTTCAGCAGCATGTCGCGGCCACTGAAGACGGTGTCCATTTTTACAGATGCTGCTCTGGCTTTTGCTATACGTTGTTTTATATTTCTAATGAGTGATCCCATTGACTGTTTTCATTAGTGCCAAGGTATGTATAGTTTAGAACGGCTTCAATTGGTTTGCTGATAACCATATATTTTATTTCTTCCTTCTTCCTTATGTTTAGATCTAATCCGTAATACTGGCTGATTTCAGTTATACATGTGATTAGTTTTGTAAGCCTTCTAGACTGTTTGCGACTACCGCTGCATCGTCTGCGTATTTGATGTTGTTTAGACGTTCGCCGTTAATTAGTACGGCTTCATAGTGTTATTCCAAGGCTTGTTTGAAGATGCGGTCGGAGTAAACGTTAAAGTTTATGGGGGACAGTATACATCTTTGCCGCACTGTACGCTCTATTGGGATTGCTTCTGTTAACTGGTTGTCTACTCTTATGTTACCAGTTTTGTTATAGTAAATATTTTTGATGATCTCAGATCTTTACCATCTATGCCAATCTCTTCATGTAGTGATATAAGCTCGTCGCCTTTAACTCTAACTAACGCCCTCTGGCAATCCACAAAGCATACATATATCGTGGGGTTACTGCAAAAACCCGTTAAGTCCACTTTTACTCTGTTTTGAGTTATAAATACCGATAAATGCACAAGAGAACGGATCGGCTGCTGCAAAAACCAGTTAAGTCTATTTTCAATCCAATAACACTACACTATTAGCTCCCAGTATCAATTAAGTCCCAATGATTACCATTTATACAAGAAAAATCCGATAAGAGCACTTAAATTATTTTTTGTGTTTAAACACTTACGATAAGTTAAACAAATTTCTGCAACGAAAATCCATTAAGTATACTTAAATCGTTCTCTCAATAATAACAGTGCCAAATAATTTGCGGGTTTTGCTTGTAGTTTTGTGGAACATAACCTCAGAAAATTTACTTGGTTAACAGTTTATCTCATTGTGCTGTGTGCTGTGAGTAATAATAAAGGTTTTGTTTTAATTAAATAGCCTAATAATGTCATCGAGAAGTGCTTTAATTTTATCCTTAGCTTTACAAAAGCGCCCAGAAAATAATGATGATACAGGTAAGTTGTGTTGTGTTATTATTTACGATTTGACTTCAGCAAGCTTAAGTTTAGATTTCAATTTACTGTTTGTGTGTATCCACGTACATTTTAATGGCAGGTTTTTCGTTAACAAGTTGACTTTAATTTAAAATGTGAATAGGCTTCACTTAAGTTGAATTGTTACTTGAAACTCTTATTACGAAAAAATTGCCTAAATGTCTAGCCTACCTAACCTATCTTAGTAGATAAATTATTTTGTGTTGAAGAGTTGTTGTAGTGAAATACATTTTAATTTCCTTCTTGCTTAACACTAAAAATAATTCTAATTTTTCATGTGTTTTTGTGTTCATAATCAAAATAACGTAAGTATTTTATTTCAGTTAACAGAATAATTGCTACCCAGACATTTTCCCCAGCAGAACCAATGGCAGTAATGGAAGTAAATACAAACCATTCCGTGCATGGTACCGTGTCTGAAGCTGATAGCAATATATTCTCTATTTTCCAAAAAAAAACTGTGCTTCTCCTGTGAACGAAACGCAGGTTGACCTTACAACAACTGACGATTGTACCTATTTATATTTAGACAATGTTCCAATCTGTTTGGAAAAACCTAACGAAAATGTTATAGTAAACGATAATCCAGTTCTTGCTAATGAAGACGAGTTTTCCGATTTCGGGTCAGACTGCTCTGTTCAAGATCCAAATTATGAGCCTGAACCTGCTGGTAAAGTCAACTTACGAAATGATAACGAGTCTGACGAGTCTAACGACGAACCTGAAGTACGAATGTGCCCAAAACGGAAATAGATGGAAGAAAAGTGAACCATCCAAGTGGAAAAAAAATTTGACGAAGAAACAAAAAATGGAATCCAAGCATCCGAAGCCAGTAAACTGTGAGAATTGTAGATATAAGTGCAGCATAAACATCTCTGAAGAAACAAGAGCATCGATTTGTAAAAATTTTTGGCAGTGTGACTACAAAGGACAAAAAGATTACATTCTTGCGAATACAGAAAGTACATTACCAGCTAGAAGGAGAACTAGAACAATTAATGAGAACAGATTCCGTAAAGATGCTAAAACATAATTTAAGTTCACAATCTAGCAAGTTTAGAGTATGCAAAACTTTTTTCACCAAAACATTGTGCATTTCAGATGATGTGATTGATACTGCGTATAAAGGCAAAGGAGAAGGTGGACTTTTTATTCGTACTGACGGAAGGGGAAAGAATATTCCGCGTAATGAAACTGATCCTGAGAGTGCGGAAAAGGTCAAGAGACATATTGAGAGCTTTCCAACTATGGAATCTCATTACTCTAGAAATTCCACGAAGCGTCTCTATCTAGATCCCCAATTGAGTATAATTAAGATGTTCAACCTCTATAAAGAGGAGTGCTTGAACAATGATTGCAAACCTGTGAGTAGTAACGATTTAATTCCAAACAATCCCATTGTCAATTTTTTAATTTTTTACATGTATACGCCAACTTACGAAAGAATAGTCATATAAAAAAATATGACAAAAAGAAGGCACTTCGAAAAAAAATGAGGAATGTTGTCTAAATAAATATTTGGACAAAGACGATTTTTTTAAAAGTAAACGTTGAGTTTACGAGTACCAAAGTTTACTTCGCATTATTGCGGATTTGATTATTAAGAGTTCGGTGAGCTTCAATTAAGTAATTTCGATTGAAAGGTCTTCTTAACAAGGCGTAAGTTACATATCTTTTAATTACCCAAAACTAATTACAATCCTTTAGCTTTTGTCCGTACTTCTCATTTCGGATTTATTTGATACCAAATAATGAATTTCTAAACTGCCAGAATCTTGGGAAACATGCTAATAGTCGTGTAAGTTTGTCTGAAAAGCATGATGGTAGATAGAGGATTATTATTGGAAAGGCCAACGAAGAATTTTACTTAATTAATAACAAAATATATATTAAGAACTGGATAATGTACTTAGGAATTTTCATAGTTGTCAATGTCGGATAACACCTGGGAGCGGAACCGACTACAGATAAGTGTTTCTCCATTTTATTACGCAAATCAAAATATTTGTTAATTTAGTTACATACAGTATAATTGAGATTTTATGTTTTGTTTGACTTTCAATTTAATTTATAGCTTTTTTGATCATTGTGCTTAGTTCAGAGTTATCATTTTACATACTCTCCACTTTAAAATTACAAGTAATATTTAAGTTCAACTTGTTTTTATAAATTTATAATAAACTAAATTAAAATTTAATCTGCCATAGTAGGAAAGAAAGCCGGTGAAAAAATGTGAGATTATACGATCTTATTTTCATTTCTTTTTGTGCACCTTAATTGTAAAATTACCATAATTATTTAGATATCATGAGTGTTACAGTAGTTAACAAATTTCGTTAAATAAATGTAAAGTGATACAAATTTTAATTTACTGCTTTTCCATTAAGATTAAAATTTTAGATACACTTCCGATAGGCTTATTGGCACGAACCCAGCATAAGTTACCCATTTACATCTCATATTATTATTCATTATTATTATAACCAACAAATATGGTTATAGAGTGAAATTACTTATAGAAGAATTTTCTGTACTCAGTACAACCTATCCTTTTATAAACTAAAAAAGGATCAATGCCAACTTTGCACCCGATTTCAAATAACAACAACAAAGAACTCTGAAGAAAAAGCGGCTTACCAAGACGAATATACAGCACATATTAGAAGAAAAGAAGAATACAATCAAGCTAAGAGAACTGATACAGAAAAACGTCAAACAGCTGATAAATCATTATAAGTTTTGTTATGAACGAATAAGTTCAAAGGTAAATATGTAATTAAAATTATTATTAATTTATATAAGTAATTTGATTGTAATCTCATTATATTTAGAATTTACATCAGTTCTACATACATAAAGACAAAATTTACATCGATTGGGGCTTGAACCATGGTGGCGCAGTTGGTAGCGCGGTACTCTAGCAAAGTACAGGTCGTAGGTTCAAATCCTACTGAGGTAAATTTTTATTTAGCTGATAAATCGTTTATGTGCTGTACATTTGATTTATAATCTGTTTTGCAGATCCCATCCAGCGATGTGAGTTCAATGTATTACAGCCTGAAGGTTTGTATGTATAATTTAACAATATACGAGCTAGCTGAGCCAAATGATGCTTTTTGCTTTGGATGGACAGAACTCAATGGCAAGAGAGGCAGTTCTGAAATAGGCACTTGCATATTGAAATACTTACAGCAACTCAAACCTGAAATTACGAAACTTTGTTTGTATTCAGTTACGTGCGGTGGTCAAAACCGCAATCAGAACATTGCTGCCCTATTTTTATACTTGATTCAAGATACTGATTTAGAGTTTATTGAACATAAATTTTTGGAGAGCGGCCACAGTTTCATGGAGGTCGATAGCATGAACAGCGCTATCGAGACAGCAAAGAAGCATGTAGCAGTTTACACTATTCAGGATTGGTTGAACATCTTCAGGGTAGCTAGGTCTAACAGAATTAAAAATAAGAATATGTCTCCGTATAATGTATGTGAGCTGTTTTACAAGGATTTCAAAAATTTGACTGTTCTTTCGAAATGTCTAATAAGGAATCGAAAAAAGAATCGCCAGGGTGAGGTTGTAAACTGGCTAAAAGTAAAATGTTTTCGATTCCAAAAATGTAAGCCTGGAGTTATAGACTACACGTATGATCATTCTTCTGGATTTAAGGAAATACATGTTTTTGGCACAGGCCGCCTACTTAACCTGCATGAACTTAACCTGGAAAACTTATATCCGTCAACTATTGCAATTACCGCCAAGAAAAAACACAGTTTGTTGCAGCTGTGTAAAAAAGGAGATATACCGACCGAGTTCCATGGTTGGTATAAGTCCTTGCCAACTTCAAGGTCTGCTAGAGATGAAGTTCCTGCACCTGGTGTAAAGAACCAGCGTCCTGTACTTATATGTTTTAGAATAAATTATGTGCGGACCATCCTGTATGTAAGATTTCATAAGTTTACGCGATATTGCACAACAAATAATTTATTCATCACTGCTGACGTGTAGTTCTAAGAAACCGTAAGTTTCTGCACGTCAGAACGATTTTAACCAATCCCATAACGGCATCCCCGCACGGTAGCCGCGAAACCGCCCACAGATGCGCCTTTATAAACTCGCGACGCGCATAGAAAGGAATGAATCTCCGTAGATTCAAGTTAAGCCGATATCCAGCAGCCGCCACCGTACCGTTGACCGTTCCAGAAACCAGTAGCCGCAGCCGCTCCGTTTGCTTAGCGTAAGCACCGACCTGTTGTTCACCGACGAAGAGTCCTTCGCGATCGGGCAACCTAAAGTTCAATTCTGTACTGCTATTGATAGACACGTAAGTTGTAAAGTTATACATTCTGACAATTTACACTCAAACACTACAGATCATAAATAATTCCGGGCTGAGCTCCAGGAGTTATACTACACAAAGTATACCTAGAGTAGCACGCAGGGTAACCCCGACGTAATACCAAATACACTAACACCTAGAGTCACGCAGGGTAGATCCCATCGTCACTCGCCACCACAAAGTATACCTAGAGAAACGCAGGGTAACCCCGACGTATCTCGTCACCACTTGAGGGTGAAGGGTTGTTACAGGGCTGTAAAGACCTACGACCTTTCTCTTAGTATATACAGTAAAGACAGGCCGTCGCCTAGTCTTCTGGACATTACTAAAATCCGCTCGAAACTCACACACTTCCTACACCCAGTACTTAATAACCGTATACAGTGTCTGTGAATCGCAGACGAGTACCTCCATAACCTGTTGTATAAATCAGTAGATAAATTTTTCGTCCACCGAACCATCGTAAATACCTGGTGCACGAACGTTTGTAAATAAATTAGAGAGTACGTAGATTTTTCTATCTTTACGTAAACCTATTAGAGTAGTTTTTAATATTAAGTCTTTTTGTTCCCTAGATTAATTATAAATAATTAAACTCAGTACAGAGATCGGTAATTAAGTTAGTTAGATAAATAATCTAATTGCCAAAATTAAACCCGTAATAATTAAAGAAAGATCGTCCCAATACCTCGCGTTTGTATACGTGCATTTCGCGTGTATTACTTCCAGGAGTAGAACATCCTTGCTTCAGCGCTCCAGAGTTACTAACGTATAAACCCGATTGAGCAAAGCCGAGGCAAGATAAAACCGCGCCGGGTTACCAAACCAGAAGGGCGCAATATAAGTAAAAGTATAGAACCCATAGCACTTAAAATAATAGGGGCATTATACTGGAGTAAATGACAGTGATAGTGAACACGATGATAGTAGTAATGAGGAAACTGAGTGATGTATAGCGTCTTAAAACAATGTGATGAACTCGGCTTTAGTTTTAATTTCGTTTTTATCACGTATTCTCCCTGCCAAATCTGACCTGTTTCTTTTTTCAACTAAAATAAATATTACTGGTTCATAATTTATGAAAACATTGGTTTATTACATATGTTAAGGGCATTGTAATTTTTCACTTTTTTTTACACTTATTAACATTTCCCTAAATGTTGAACTTCCAAAACCCGTTAAGTCCTACGCACACTACAAAAAATGGCAATTAACAGCATTTAAAACTAAAACTGCAATTCATGATAGTAAAAATATGTTAGTAAAGTACCTTGTCATTCATATTTGCTAAGTTCATTAGCTGTCTAGCAAAACCAAGATTTTTCGCAAATCATTAAAGTTTAAAATTCGTTTTTCTTTGGTTTCAATAAATTTGGACTTACCCGATTTTTGTAGTAAGCCCACGATATACCGTAGTTGACGTCTCTGCAAGTCTGGAACAGGATCTGTGCAGCAAAAAGTGCCTCCCGTGTACTCAGATCATCGCGAAACCCAAATTGCGTGTGTTAGATGATCTTCGCATTTTTTGTATCATATCTTGTGGATGATTTTCAGGAAAGTCTTAATCCTTGGTTAATCGCATCACTATTAGTCTCGTGGTTAGTCGCGTGGGGGACGCACGTCCCCCAATGTTTTATTTGATTGTTTATTAACTAATCTGCATCCTAATATGAACTAATAATGCATTTTAATAAAAAATACATTATTGTTCAACATTTGTTTGAACTATTGGCAAAAATTCGTAAACGTTAAAAAAATCAGAATTAAAAAAAAACATTTTTATTGAAATGAACTTTGAAAATAGAAACAATCGAACAAATGGTAAGAAACAAAAGAATTAATCGGTATCGCCATTAATATATGAACATTTGGCACATATTTCTACGTGAATTAACCAGTGTTTCTTCAATACTTTCACCCCGTTTTTCCAAAATAATATTTTCTCTTTGCTTTAATTGCCTTGGAAGATTGGATTAACGTTGTATTTGGGGCAAAGCAAGGTTCCAAGCAATGGTTTCTAGGAAGTCAATTCTTTTAACTTTCGATTCAAAATGATGATGTTGGAATACAACCACAGCATTTATTGCTGAAATGTTTAGTACGTTGTAAAATAGAACCATATGCCAACGTCTTGAGTTTCTGGAAACATCGTAATTTTGACACCTCTGATCGACATCATCTACTCCTGTCTTGGTTTTATTATAGAACGTAGCTGGTTCGGGTTTACGATTTTCTCCAGTCGACTCGTCTATTGTATCGGAAAAGTGCATAGTTGATAGTAACACTACAGCCTAACTTTGTTTTGAACCATAGGATACTATAGTAGCATCTTTTTGAAAACCAAAAATAGAAGATTTTCTTCGATTGCCTCGAATTGTAGCAACTAACGTTAGTTTTCTCTCCGTCCGTAATTTGTTCGCAAGGTTTAAATTTGTAATCCAATTATCGGTTGTGATGTTTCTGCCTCCTTTTATCGGTTGAACTGGGCAAAGTACCACATCTGCAGCTGAAGTACTTACACTATATACCGGTACCGGTTGTTTGCCAAAGTACGGCTCTAAATTTATTGTATAAAATGTTTTTGCATCCACTATTGCAAAAACCTTGAGGCCATACTTAGCAGGCTTACGGTTCATAAATTGGCGGAACGAAGCCTTACACCTAAATGCCAAGAGTTGCTCATCAACAGTCGGGAACTCTGAGAGAGTATAATAATTTTGGAAATTTAAAAAAAATAAATCTAAAATTTCTCGGTGGGATGCCAGTTTGTCATTGTTTCCTTTCCTCGCGTCGTCAAAACGTAAGCATCTGACTAAGAAACGAAACCTTCTTTCAGACATTGTTAGAACTCCCAAATTTTATTGCAGATTTTTTCGTGAACATGTTTTAGCGCCAGTCATGTATACTAGACCGAGAAAAGCTCGAATTTCAATTGGATATATATATATATATATATATATATATATATATATATATATATATATATATATATATTGGTATCTTTAACAACTGTGCTTATAATGGTATAATCCAAAAATACATTTATTGATTCTATTTCAGTTCTGACTGTACGTGCCTCTTTTACAGTTCCCAGTAAGAGAGATATTATATTATATGCTGGTGTACGAACATTTATATTTGATTTCGTTTTTTTCGATTTTGTGCCCTCATCTTTACCCAAACAATATTGTACTGATTTGTCATCTTTCTTAGAAGAAGAAGCGCTTACTAACTCTTCTTCGGAATTGAAGTCATGATCAGAATAATCTACAGGATCAGCCTCGTCGTCGTCACCTGGATCTTATTAACTTGCTTGGGCTTCATCTTCATTTTCTAGTTCTTATATGTATATATATATATATATATATATATATATATATATATATATATATATATATATATATATATATATATATATATATACAGGTTAGTCACGCTCAACGGACGGAACCTAGCGGTAAAACGATAAATGATATTAAAAATCGTTTGACACAAGTATGTAGGTCTATTTGGTCTACAAATTAAAATTAGTAGAATATACAGGGTTACTCAAAAAAGTTACATATCAAAGTTATGTTTTTTAAATGGATCACCCTGTATTTTATTACTTTTTGAATCCTACATTAAAAATAATATGTATTTATTCAAGTAACCCTATATCTAAGTTTGATAGTTTTCGAGTTATTCAATTGTTTCTAAAATGTAGAGTAATTGAAAAAATTAATTACAACTTAACATAAATTTTTTAATTAATTTACTTTAGATTTCGATTCTACACTTCTTGGACTGTCTATCAGAACAATTACAATAGTAAATTAATATACAGGGTGTTCCTAACTTCAACTTTGGTTTTCTCCAAGTATTTGGTGCTATTACTTTGTTATTTTAAATGGAACACCCTGTATTTTATTCGTTCATGAGAAAGGAAATTTAACACTCTTTTAAACTGATATAGGGTTCCCTATCTCAATTTTCAGTATTTTCCGAGATATTTCCATTATTTTACCAGTATGCATAAATATTGATGGTTTTATAGCAAATACTGGAATACAAAAGAAAATAAATTAAAATTTATGATTTAAAAATTTACATATTAAAGAAGTATTTTTTTTTTAATGAATCACCCTGAACTTTGTTACATTTTTTAATTGTCCTTAAAAAACTAACGTATTTATTTAGGTCACCGTATACTTAAATTTGATACTTTCCGAATTATTCAATTTTTTCTAAAACTGTAGTGTAAGAAAAAAAGTTAATTGCAACTTAATACAGACTTTTTGATTAATTCGCTCCTTGGACTTTCTAATAAAATAAGTAAAATTGTATGTTCCAAACTTTAACTTTGATGTGCATCAAGTTTTTAGTGTTATTATTAAATGGAACACCCTGTATTTTATCCCTGCATGAAAACGAAAATTTAATATTATTTTCCCTATCCGAATTTTCTTTATTTCCGAATTATTTGCATTATTTTATCAGTATGCGTAAATGTTGAAGATTTTATGATAAACTCTAAGTAGGCTTTGAGAAAATTAACAAATAAAACATTTTCTTATGTCAGATAGTAAAAACTTATTTAGTGTTGATTTCACTATTTAACATAATTAATACAATGAAAGAATACCCAATTGAAGATCGAGTAAATATGATTTTTATATTAGGTGAATGTTTTCAAAATTGCTTATTAGCATCACGTGTTTATGCTGAAAGATATCCTCAAAAAGACCATCCTCGCAAAGAAGTGTTCGAGAGACTTTTAAACCGATTTATTGAAACTGGCAGTGTTGAATATAAAACACGAGAAATAGCAAAGCCCGTAACGGAAAATGAAGATTTACAACTAGCAGTTTTGCAATCTGTAATTGAAAATCGCAATAACACTTCGACAATTATTTCTCGAGAACTGGATATAAGGCAATCCAGCGTAAGTAGAATAATAAGAAAACATAACTATCTTCCGTATCATATACAAATGCATCAGCATTTGTATGATGATTTTCAACGTAGACTGGAATTTTGTCTATGGTTTCTCGACCATACGGCAGAAGATCAATATTTTTATGATAATTTGTTATTCACTGACGAACCTACATTTCACAATAATGGACTGGTTAATAGGCATAATTTTTACTATTACGCCACTGAGAATCCTCATCAATTTAGAACAATAGATCGACAAAATCGTTGATCCCTAAACGTATACGGGGACTAATAGGAGAACATGTAGTAGGGCCATATTTTTTTAATGTCCATTTGAATGGAAGAGAATTTTTAAGATTTTGGAAAACGAATCTTGGACTCTCCTAGAAGATATTCCTTTAGATGTGAAGCAAAAATGTGGCTACAATTAGATGGTGCGCAGCACATTTTCAAGGAATGTGAGGGAATATTTAGACCGGACATTTGAAGGTAAGTGGGTAGGTCGAGGAGGTCCTAGCAATTGGCCTGTTAGGTCCCCGACTTAACAACAATGGCCTTTTTTCTGGGGATACATCAAAACCCTTGTGTACCACACTGCTCCAACTACCTTTGAAAACATGAAAATACGCATTAGAGAAGCATGCGCGACAATCACACCCCAAATGCTAAATAATGTGAAACGCTCATTTGAAAAGAGGATAATGCTGTATATTCAACAAAATGGATATCACATTGAACATTTATTATAAAATGAGTTTAGTAGAGTGATTTTAATGTTGTAATTGTTATTCGTTTTATTGTTTAATTTGTAAAATTATAATATTTTCAATTTATTTGTTTTATATTTCAAGGCCATCTTGCCAGTATTTACTATAAAATCATCAATATTTATGCATACTGGTAAAATAATGGAAATATCTAGGAAAATACTGAAAATTGGGATAGGGAACCCTATATCACTTTAAAAGAGTATTAAATTTCTCTTCTCATGAAGAAATAAAATACAGGGTGTTCCATTTAAAATAACAAAGTAATAGCACCAAATACTTGGAGAAAATCAAAGTTGAAGTTAGGAACACCCTGCATATTATTTTACTATTGTAATTATTCTGATAGACAATCCAAGAAGTGTAGCATCGAAATCTAAAAGCAAATTAATTAAAAAATTTCTGTTAAGTTGTAATTAACTTTTTTCAATTACTCTATATTTTTAGAAACAATTGAATAACTCGAAAACTATCAAACTTAGATATATGGTTACTTGAATAAATACATATTATTTTTAAAGTAGGATCCAAAAAGTAATCAAATACAGGGTGATCCATTAAAAAACATAACTTTGATATGTAACTTTTTGAGTAACCGTATATTCCACACTAATTTTAATTTGTAGACCAAATAGACCTACATACTTGTGTCAAACGATTTTTGATATCATTTACCGTTTTACGCTAGATTCCGTCCCGTTGAGCGTGACTAACCCTGTATATATATATTTATTTATTTATTTAAATAAGACATTTTTCTTTTAAAACTTGTGTAAATAAAGGTATAAATTAATTCAACGTTTGAAAACGTCCTTTGTCAAGAATTCTTGACAAATAAATAAAACATTTAATAATGCACTGGAAACAATCGAAAAGTCCCAAAACCTGGTTGAAATCGACATTTGTGACCTTACCAAAAAAATCAAATACAAAAAGGTGCGATAAATATAGAACTATAAGCCTTTTGAGCAACCTACTTAACCCTTGGTTAGTCACGTGGTTGATAAATGCCCTCCACAAAAATTGTTTCATTAATATGTGAATAGCTTGCGGCGGCAATCGGCGCCACCCACGGTACCTTCCTACCTTTCGTCGGGCTTCGGTAAACTACATGCAGTCTCCTCACATGGCGCACAGAAAACACATAGTTCTCGTTTGGTTGACATTGTCCTCCACGCGACCAATCTCGCTACCTTAATTTAGTAAGTATAATTTCGAGAAATATCTTACTTTTTATGATATGGAATGACATGTTATTGTTTTATGGATCCTATTTACTTGAGAGCCACATTTTTTCACAAAAAGAACTGTGTACATTTTTTTTACTGATGTAAATAAAAACTTCTTTTTATGTTTGAATCAGAAATCACAGCATTTAATCCGGGTCTCAGGAGAGATTCACAACAGTGGCTACAGTAGTTTCAAGAACTATAAAATGAAGATGAAAGCCAAGCAAGTGAAGAAGATCCTGGTGACGACGACTCAAATTCCGAAGAAGAGTTAGTAAGCGCTTCTTCTTCTGAGGAAGATGACGAATTAGGACAATATTGTTTGGGTAAAGATGGAAAAAAACGAGACCAAATTTAAATGTTCGTACACGAGCTTTTCTTGGTCTATTATACATGATTGGCACTCAAAGATGTTCACGAAAAATTCTGCAATAAAATTTGGCTCAGAAGCTTGGTATTTGACAATGTCTTAATGAAGGTTTCGTTTCTTAGTCAGATGCTTACATTTTGACGAATTAAGAGATCGTGAGGGAAGGAACATAATGACAAACTGGCAGCCCACCGAGAAATTTAGGTTTATTTTTAAAAAAAATTTAAAATTATTATACTCCTCAGAGTCCCTGACTGTTGATGAGCAACTCTTGGCATTTAGCGGTAAGGCTTCGTTCCTCCAATTTATGAAGAGTAATCCTGCTAAGTATGGCCTGAAAGTTATTGCAATGGTGGATACAAAGACATTTTATACAATAAATTTAGAGCCGTACTTTGGCAAACAACCGGTATGGGTATATAGTGTAAGTACTTCAGCTGCAGATGTGGTACTTCGCCTAGTTCAGTCTATAAAAGGAGGCAGAAACATCACAACCGATAATTGGTTTACAAATTTAGACCTTGCAAACAAATTCCGGACAGAGAGAAAACTAACATTAGTTGGCACAATTCGAGGCAATCGAAGAAAATCTTCTATTTTTGGTTTTCAAAAAGATGCTACTGTAGTATCCTACGGTTTTCTTGGAAATTTCTGTAAATAAACGTACAAATTAATTCAACGTTTCGGAAACGTCCTTTCTTCCCTTTGTCAAGAATTTAATTCTTATTTTTTTAATAAATTCTTGACAAAAGGAACAAAGGACTTTCCCGACGCGTTGAATTAATTCGTACGTATATTTACCGACGTTTCCAATTATGACGAAACCGTTTAACCTAGTGGTTCAGCTTTGAATCCAAGCAACAACTGAGGTGTAAAATAAAATTGGGGCGAGTTTACAGATACCTTCTACGGAGAGGATTGAAAGAACCAAACGTGCCAAGCGGCAAGTGAGTCCTTCAATAAATGGTACTAATATATAAATATTACATGAACCAACTGTAGTAAGCATATACAATGAGGACCAAAAGTCCGTCACCTCCCCTTTAACTTTTGAACCGTAACATCTTTTATCGTGCAATTTGGTGTGTTATTATAAAAGTAAAAAAACTATTTTTGACGTAAAAATGACAGCCGAAGTTTTCCAAATGGCAGTAGTGCGACTTTTTAAATTTTTTTTTTATAGTGGGAGGGGTCCAGTGACACCTCATGTTAAAGGTACTTACACCTTTAAGTCAACCGAAGAATTTAAAAACATTCGAATAACTCGTATTCGCTTGACGCCCAATGTCGTTTTCAACCCCCTGTTACGGTGATACATTCAAGAACTGATTCAGAACGTACAACAAAATGTGATAATTAATTATTGCTGTGGTAAATGTATGAGAATGGTAATGTCTCGTGAAAAACTGAAGCAGTTATTATCTTTGTTAAAGCTATAACCGCAATTATCTAATGCAAAAATGTCGAGCAAGGATAAACAACACTAAATTCTTATTTTAAAATTGTTCGAAATGTTCGCTTGTTATCTCTTGTCAAATAAACGTTCGGTTGTAGAATGTTTCCCTCACATCTCTAAAGTAATGCGGGAGGACACCTTCTTGTTGGAAAGTGACGTCCATCCTGAATTCTTGGGGATTTTGGACTATAATATTATTAATGAGGGGAATACTTCTGTCTTACAATAATTCGAGGTACATGGGGCCACTTAAATTACTATCTAAATATATGTGATTACCCAAAATGTGCGCTCAAACATTTTTGCGGAAACTGTGTCTGTACTTCACCAAATACATGTGGATTTTCATTACTCCAGTATCTGCAATTTTGAGTGTTAACACGTGCGTTCAGATAAAATGTGCTCTTGTCGCTAAAACAAACATGTTTTGTATAGTCAGGATTCCTTACGATCCCCTCTGACATAATTTAAAGTAATATAAATAAGTTAAAGTCGAGTCGCATATCAGGATCATCTTCTGCTAATTCATAAAGAAGTTGCATTCGAAATGTATACTTCTAGAAATTTGATTGACGGAAGAACGGAAAAAATTTCATGTACCGGCGACAGCCTTCGTTCTTTGTTCAGGATTCACTACCCTTTCAACAATTACCTGGATTTTCATTGTCCTGATTGATCGAAATTTTGAGAATAGATTACAAAAAAAGTTGCGGAAAGCGTTCATTAAAGATGCGGACGGCAGCGTGGTAATTACGCTCAACTGTTAAATTTGTCTTCAAATATCAATCAACATCCTTATCGTGATTATTAACCTAAACACATAAACGAACTTAAGCAGATGCTTAACATTTTTTCTATATTTTTTTAATTCATACGCATTTAGCAAAATGCGTTCACTTAAAAACTAAAATGTTTTCCAATTTTCGTTCTACTAACACTCTACTACACTCGTGTTGTGTACTTTGAGCGAGCTCGAGTTGACCAAACACCATTTTCTTCTGTGTAAGAAAACGTATTAACGCAGAAAAATTATGGCGCTGCTTAAATTAGTAGTGAATACAGCAACTAATAAAGTAATTGCTACAGAAGAGCAGAAAGGGTAAAAATCAGAATGCGTGTAAGAAATTCCTTTTGTTTCTAATTTTATGTCAAATAATGTAAGGTAAGTAGGAATTTCATTCAATTTTATTTCCTTTGTAGAATTTGAATGTTTTACTTTTCTTTAGTAACAATGAAAAATCGGAAACCTGAAATTGGTTTTCTGTTTAAATTGAATAGTGTAATTATTTAGAAGTAATAGGTTTCCTTTCGTTTTGTATGCGATAAAGCGTTAAAAATTTTTAAAAGTAAGGTACGTAAATATCTTTTGCTTTACTTCAAAGACATGTAACATTATAAACGAAAAATGTTATATTTTATTTAAGAACGATTTTACATAAATTTAATAAAGACAATTCAAAATTAGAAAACTAAAATTGAAATATAACAAAGTAATAATATAATTGATAGATTAAATGTAAGTTGGCCTGATTTCAAGCAAACTGTAGGTAAGCATGTGAAGGAATAGAAAAAAATACATAAAAACTGATATAGATGACATGAGACGTATTTGAAAGGACACCTAATGTGTCTTGTCAATTGTTCTCTAAATCTCTTCATTTGATCGATTTCTGCATGTTGTAGGAATTGTTATAATTCCAGTAATTAATATATTTTAAGTGGTCTTGACAATACACTGTGTTATCATATCTAAGCAAAGAGTTCTTATATGTGTGTTTTATAACTCTTCAAATCCTTCCTAATAATTATTACTTTAATTACTTTATTCAAAAAAGTTGCTTTTCAATGAAAGAAACCTTAAAACTAAAAGTCAAAATATATTTATAAGTAAGTTCTAATGTTTCAAGGCTTGTACAAAGTTTTGAATACGTACCTTATTTTAAAATTTAATGCATATTAAAACAAAATTATTAAAATAAAAATTAAAAAACAATTTTAACAAAAAAGTTATTTCTCCGACGGGGGTTAGAACTCTGCATACATTATCAGTCCCATAATTTGACCGCTAGACCAAAACGCCCAGCCCTATTTAAGTTTAACATTTCATATTAGCATATTTATAAATTGTTACAGATTTTTAATTTTTACCATTTTTGACCATTTTTTGTTTGATATTTAAGCTAAAACTATGAATGTATGTTTTTCACAATTCATATTGATTTTGCAGCATCCCAATCGAAAACCTTAGTCAAAAGTCTTAATTTATATAAAATGTTTTTTTTTTATTTAAATACCGTTTCTAGTGCCTAGATCAGCTTGAAATTTCATATCTAATAATTTTTAGTATCTTCCACGCATGTACGAAGTTTCAATGTAATAGTTCCATCTAAACTGAAATAAATGGTTTACAGATCTGCGATTTTGCCATAATAGCAGCATGCCAAATTTCACAACTCCAATTCAAACGGCCTGGCCGCTATTGTGTTTACATACAGACACACACAGGCGGCATACCAAAAATGGCCAAATAGGTTCACATACCCTTAAAACGTGAAGATTCGTCAAAATCTGAGGTCGAATGTTTCCTGATCGCAATACCTTCCCTGTACTACACTTCGTATAGTATACGAGAATGTAAAAGGAGAAGAATGGTGGGTACTTTGTATATCTGCAGCCATAACTAATGATTGAATTCACGAATGCCACATTTTATATGGACATTTTGGTTGTAAGAAGATATCAACTTTAATGAAGACAGTATGATATATTCCAATCCTAATTTAAAGCATAAGCTTAGTAAAACAATCGTATCATATTACCTATGTTAAAAGTCAAAATTCGTAACAAACTTAATGGGGATTAATGAAGAATGTAGTAGCCAAATGACTATTGGGGTTGTAGCTATTGACTTACAGGACCCATACCATAAGAAAGAGGATGATTGCAGTACAAGTTTATAATTAAAGACATTTTTACCATATACGTTAAACTCTATCCAATTAAAAAAGCAACTGCGAATGTTTTATTACGAAGAATAACAGAATACTACATACCCAATGTAGGAAAACCGGGAATAATATTATCTGATAATGGAACCCAATTTATTAGTAGCAGGTGGTAGGAGAAATTAAAAAGCAACGACTAACTAGTCAAATTTACTGCGGTAAATCATCCTCAATTTAATCCAAATGAACGAATAATGAAAAAATTGGGCAGATTATTTAGAACACACTGGAATCAAAATCATTCATCATGGCCTTTATACCTTAAAGAAATCGAACATTAGTTAAACTGTGTTATGTGCGAAAACACCGGATTTACACTTTTTGAACAAATTATGGGAGAATGATATCCATAAGTAATCGAAGAAATAATTAAATATCCAGAATGTCTTGAAAGATAGCCGAAAAATTCCAAACGAATGCAAAGAATGAGTAGGAGAAAATGGCTACCTTTTAAATATTCCAAATACAGCAGAATACAATACTAGACTACACTGTAAAAACCAAACCTATAACCACTTAATACATTAGATTTATGTCGCAATAAATTATTTTATGTTGTATTCATCACTGATATGTTAGTTAACTTGTAAATTTTGTGTAATCAGCATTGTTTCTTATTCATCAAAGCTTCAATAAAACAAGAAACAAGGAGGCGTAACTAAAGTGAAAAAATTGTTTGGTTACATTTATTTTTGATCTTGTTATCCTAAATTGAGCATTATTTAATTTTTATTAAGTATTAAGTTTATTTGCAAAGAAAGTTTCATTTATATATAATTATTAAATTGGAAATTTATATTAGATTTAGCAAATTATCTTGAAATTTGTGTTACTTGACGCATTAAATGGAAACATATGCAAATAAATTTAACCAAGACCATCCAAAGGGTGCTGTATATGAATTTTTATTGGAGGATTAAATGTATTGATACACTGGAGACGTGATAGGTATAAAACGAAGTTGGGGGTGAAATGGGAACAGTGTTCATTTTATATGGGCGCGAAACGGTCGAAACTTTAATCTTTGCTGCCATTTTAATTGTGCACTTCAAAATTATATAAAATTTCAAATGTTAAAATTTAAAGTTTCTTGTCGGCAATCATTAAATATAAGGTTTTTAATTCTATTAGTATTTGTATGTTAGACTTAAAAGGGCCTAAGTGTCGAATTATGAGACCTCATCAAAGAAAGATATACTATGTTGCACATTTAAGTTAAACAAACAATAATTAACAATGATGCGTGCTAAACTCATTGACCTTTAAAGAAGCTAATAAATATAATAATTTATAAATTAGTTATACATTTAACTAAGTAAATGGTAAAACAACATGGTGGACAATTAATTCGTTATAATGTCTACGTGTGGATGAAATTTGTCGTAGAATTTCTTCTGAATATTGGGATATTTAGAATGTTAGTGTAGAATTTTAAATTAAAATATTAAGTTACTGGGAATTTTTATCTTAAAGTTTGTTATAGTGGTTTCGATAAAAGGAATTGAATTTTATTATGGACGAAGAGAGATTTAAGAAAACTAATAGGTCCCGGGTTAAATTTATTTGCGTTATCCGGACTTTTTTTCTAATTTACCAGTTCATTTATGAAGTGTGTTGGGGAAGTTATAGAGACTTTATTTGAGTAATAGTGTTTCCTATTCAAAAACAGGATGTGTGCATCTCAATTCTAACTATCAAGTATATTTTTGCTGGGAAATGTCCATTATGTTTTAGTATAGAAGAGTCTTTGTGTGACGATTGAAAGATGACGTAATTTTAAGGGGGTAATACGTTGAGTTAGTTAAAGTTAAGCTGTAAGGAAAAATGGTCGAACGCTCAGCGGGTGGTGTAGGCTTTGAGCGGACAAAATTTAGCTACGTTCTACCCGGGTTACTTGAAACTGAACTTATGCGTGGTATATCGAAAGAATTCAGTGATCACGGGCTCCTTTTGCATCGTTATTCCTTGGCCAGAAGTGACATTTTCGTGTCCATTGAAGAGGATTAGCGTTAACTTTTTGCTTTCCTCATTTTTGGAGTAAAATCGCGCTTTAGCTGATTGTGATCACGTAGAGTTCTAAATGTATATATATATATATATATATATATATATATATATATATATATATATATATATATATATATATATATATATATATATATATATATATATATATATATATATATATATATATATATATATATATAACATGTAATATGCTAAAAAAACGTCAATCTGAACTTGGTCATTTAGGTTATGTCGTTAATGCTGATGGACTATCGCTCGAATCAGATATAGTTAGTGCTATCTTTAAGATTCTTACGTCTAGGAACTCTACTGATATGAAGTGCCTCATTGGTTTAGCGAGTTGGTATCACAAGTTTATTCAAAACTTTTGAACGATTATCGAAGATTTGACTAAACTATTGAAGTTTGCAAAACTTTTGAAATTGTTAAGGATTGTTTAGTTTCCGCACCTCTATTGTCGTGTCCCGATTTTTCGTTGCCTTCTACAGTTCAGACGGATGTTTCAGATTTTGGAATTGGTTTCGCATTGAATCAGGCCATTTATGGGGAAGAACGAGTTCTATATTACAATGGCATATCTTGGACGAGAAATGACAAGAGGTTTTCGACTACCGAGAGTGTTTCGCAGCACTTTGGTCTGTTAAGAAGCTTCGTCCTTATCTGGAGGGAGCACAATTTACCGTTATTCCCGATCACGCATCTCTCGTTTGGCTTCATAACTTAAAGGAGCCTACCGGTCGGTTACCACGTTGGGCTATACGTTTTCAAGAGTATAATATCGAAATTATTCATCGTTTATGGAAGGTCCATACATAGTTCCTGATACTTTATCGCGTCCCATGCCAGTTATTGACGTACTTGAAGTAGAATTTAAACCCGATTAAGACTACTGAAGAAAAGGGTGAAGTTTGGAATGAATATAAGGAAGAAGAGTAGAAAGACGGATCGATGGAGAGGATCAAGAGAAAGAGCGTGGCAAGGCCGATTGCCTATCCACAGTGGAGACTAGAAGGTAATAAATTGTTAACGTTAGTTATAATTACCGGAAGTTGTGAGATAATCAAGAACAATGGCGTATGTTATACCGAAAGGGAAACGGCACCAAATCTTATCGACAGATGTCGTATGTTAGATTAATCGATGTAGTACATGCATTAAGCATAAGCCAGAACAGAAGAGACCGGCCGTACTTATTATTATTATTATCGCCAAACATCCCGTTATCTACAAGCCCTGGCAAATGATTTCCACGGCTTAGGACCCTTACCAAGATCCACTGGCTGTTCGCAATTTGGACTACCGCTGTATGTGTTATATGGCAATGGTTCATAGTTTAGAAGTAGAGAATTTCAGAAGATACCGTGCTAAGATCATTTATAATGGAAATTACCACCCCCACGTTAATATTTCAGAACCGATTAATAGAGTTATGATAATTATGTTTGCGTCTTATATAAAGGATAACCAGAGAAACTGGGAAACTGGGATAAGTTTATCGCAAGTGGTGTGAGCCATACGCACAGCTATTCATGAAGTAAGGAGGTCACTCCCTATTTTGCTAATTTTGGACGAGAAATATTACTGGATGGAGCTGAGCGTAGCGAACAAATGGAAGGAGATGTTGTGGATAGTGTGGATCTTGCCTATAGAACGCCATTGTGGGGGAGCAAAATTTTCCGAAAAGTTTATAGTGACACTAAGAGAAGGCTCAATGCAGCCTATATCAAACGTAAACAGGTTTATGATTTACGCAGACGTTTAGCAATGTTCGAGGTTGGTGATTTTGTGGGACCGTATTACGTTAAGAGGAAATACGGTTGATCAGACTTATGAATAATCGGATTCATCAGGTATCTCCAAGGGCAGAGCTGGGCAAGTATTTGTATTTCTAGATAGTCTTTTTATTTAAATACTAGGTATTTAAATACTTTTTAAAAGTGATATTTGTATTTATAAGAACAAATACTTTAGCAAAGTGTTTGTATTTAAATCAATTTCTTAAAATATTTAAATACTGTTGGGTATTTAAATACTCAAAAAAGAATTAAATAATAAAAAAAGTATTTAAATATTTGAAACGTAATCAAGTATTTAAATACTTTTAAAAGATTTAAATATTTTTAACTAAGTATTTCTATATTGGTAGGAGTTTTTTGCAACATGTCTACGCGCCTGCAATTTGCAACTTTTTTTTGTGTGTGTTAGTATGCTCATGCTTAAGGTTAGTAATTACTAAAGCTAGGACAGTTAGGCAAAATAAAAGTTCAAAAAAGGCAGGCAAAAAGGCATAAAAAACAATCAAGAAAAGCGTCTAAAAAGGCAAAAAGGGACAAAAAAGGCACGGAAAAGCAAAAACTGTCGAGAAAAAAGCGTTAAAATCAACACACATATTCAAGTTGGGTATAGCAAAAAAAAACATTTATTTGAAAAAATAAATATATAATATATTGGCACTTAATCCGATTTGTTTCTGGTTTTGTTTTGGTACCAACTAGTTACCAGAAGTTTTTCTAAATGATCTACCGTTAAGCTAGTTCTTCGGTCGCTTAAAATTTGCTTATATGCCGAAAATGATCTTTCCACATTACAAGAAGTGATAGGGGCAAATTTCAGAGCGCTTATCTGCTCTGGAGTCATCTCCAAATCATTATTTCCATTTGAAACTCCTTGGCGAATTTTGGAAATTTCTTGTAACATTTTAAAAGAAGGATTTCTTTGTAGAACACACTTTAGCTTCTCTTTAATTTTTTTCCCTACTGGTCCTAAGGCTTTGGCTGTGAGATTGACTACCTCTTCAACAATTTCTAATGATTCGACAAGAGCCAACCCAATTCCTTCAAATTTTGTAATTTTTTCTGGCACGCAGGAAAAGTTTGTTTTTATATAGGTCAATCCATATACTATATTTTTATCTTCAAACGCTTTCTGAGACTTTCCTATGGCTACTGAGTCCGAAACATCGAACGAGCATACAGCCTATAGATAAAAGAAGAATTTATTAACAAGATCCATAAATTTAACTATTGTCTACGCTATTATTGGTATTTACGCATGAGCAGGTATTACAGCTTATAAAAAAAAAAAAATGTTAAAAAAGCACACTCATACCTCTTTAATCGCTGTAAAGTTAGTTGCATCAAAATCACAAGCGGCGCTCCACGTTCCCCATCTGGTAATGACCGGTTCAGGGGGTAGGCGAATTTCTTCAAGTTTTTCTTTACATACCGCGACACGCAATGGCGCCTTTAAGAACACCTAAAACATTCAAATAAATGTAGGGAAAGCAAACTAAATAAAATTTTAAAAAGTTCACGTTCTTAGTGGAAGAAATTAATGCATTCACATTATCAAATTCTTCACGAATGCATTCGCTAACTCTATTTAGTGCGTAGGCGAGGCAAGTTACATGCATTAACTTGGGATAAAATAATTGCAGAGCTTTTGCTGATTTAACCATGTATGGTACGGCGTCACTCACTAAAAGCAGAGTTTTTTCTTCGGGGGTTTCGTTGGGGTACAGTATGCCTAAAACAAAACTAATTTTAATAGCGGTTACAGTTGCCAACAAAATATACAGAAATTTTTATAATTGCAATTGCACTTACGCATGCTATCATTGAAAAACCTTGCTATAGTTTGGTGGTTTGTTTTCTCCAACTGTTTTGAAGCCAACAAATAGGGCGTGCCCGCTTCATGTGTCTCTAATTTTCCAATGATAACATTGGCTATATAGCGACCCTGGCAGTCCGTTGATTCATCAACACAAGCCCATATAAAATTGTTGCCAATTTCGGTTCGAATATTCTTGATGCACTAAAAAAGCAACAAGAGCTATTTATTTTTATTTATACAATTTATCAAATTAAGATTGCTCATACCGATTCGTAACATGAATTCTTCCTTAATGTTGAGTCGTCCGGGATTGCTTGACTTGTGAATTTCTCTAAAAATCCTTTAAATGTTTTATTTTTTAATTTATAAAAAGGAATGTTAGCTGCAATAAGAGCTTCACACAGCTCAAGCGAAAAAGCAGATTTGGTTGGCCCACTTTTCGATGAAATATTTCCTAACGCGTTTTTTGATAAAAGCTGTTTCGAGGATTTGCGTTTCACATTAGCTACATGTAAGGCGGTCTGCAAATGTTGCACCACGTGACACTTTTTTCCTGCATTAATCTAGAAAAAATAAAATGTTTAATCTAAAAAAATGTTTAGCTTATTCAACAAAAAAGTTACTAATTAACACGCTTACGGTTTTTTCACAAACTTGGCAACTAATAACGTCTCCATCAGTTGATAGATTCACGTCCAACTTTACCCACTGGTTATACTTAAAATTTTTTGATTGTCTATCTGCTGGCATTCTATTTTAATAAATAAAGTTTTCTGGTAATTTAAAAAGACGTTTAACACAGCACAATGTTAAAGGGACGCAGTATCAACAAAGACTGTATGTAGGTGCAGACTTCAGGTAGAAATAATACAATGGGAAATATTACAAAGTAAGGAAAATGACTCAGTCTTCAGTTTGTATACCAAATTCCTTTCCCTTTCAAACAATACGTATATACGTTCTTAGAATTTCCCAGAAAAATGTATATAAAATTTAAAAATTAAGAAATACTTCCATTACAAAAAAATTACAAAAAAATTGAGAGAAAAGGTACTAAATAGGCAAAATAACAAAAAATTAGTTAAAAAAGGCAAAAAACCTAAAAAAACCCAAAAAAGGCAAAATAAAGTTTGCATTTTTGGAAAGTGCATACCCTAAAACGGATTTTAAATAGGGCCTGCCTTAAGTTTTTCCCTTTATAAAAAAAGGCATTTTGCCTAACTATCCTGGCTTTACTAATTACATATTTTATATCTTATTGTAGGCTGCTCAGGAGTCCTTCTCCTCTTCAGTCCTGGTCATTCCCTTGTTGTTGGTGTTGCGCTGTTTTGTGGTATTGTATTGTGTACAACCATGAGGTGTGGTAATTTTTGGTAATAAAAAACGAAAAATAAATGTTCAAATTTATTTGAATTTGAATTTTGAATAGTGTCTGGTTGGTTTTAAGTGTGCGTGTGGGTTAGTGTGGTGTGCTGTGCAGTGTGATTAATTAGATCGTTGGCCGGTGTCATGCTGGGTCGTCATCGAATAGACGGGGAAATGCGGAGGGCATATGAGGTATTATCGAGGTATTCTTCTACCTCCTCGGGGAGATCATCGAGGAGTTGTGTGAGGATTGCGAGGGGATGTTTGAATTTTAATTTGGGTTTTTTCGAGGCAATTTTGGAAAGCGGTAGTTGGAGGGAGTGGTAAGGATTTATTTGGTTGAGATAATGTTGCCGAAAATTCTTTTATAGGCGAAGTTTTCCTATAGTTTTTGGATTGGGGGTATATTGGCGTGATGTAGGATGAGGTCATTGGGGTACATCGGCGTTCACCGGAGGCGATTGAGGAAAGGTGATTGGGGTTAATGTTTGTGTATATACGAGTTCGGAAATCCATAACAGGGCAGATGTATGTTTTTATGTGTGTAGAAGTGTTTTGGGGTGACAACCTCTGATTCTACCCCGAAGGGCGCCCAGTTGCGCCGTTTCTAATCCTGTTATTGTTTTTTTACATCGGGGAGTTTTGGTTGAATGTCAAATTCAACCAGGGAAGGCTAAGGGTTTTGAGGGAGTTAAAAGGATCTCTGGTTTGTAATGGATTTTGGGATATTCGGAGGCAATATTATAGTATTTAAATAATAAGGGTATATAAATATCAAAGTATTTAAATACTTTCAGAGAAGTATTGAACTAGGAGAATATTTCAATACAAGTGATTGATATTTAAATACTCTTTGTATCAAAAAAGTATACATTATTTAAATATAGTTCATTTTAATGAAGCATTTAGTATTTAATATTTAAATACATTTTAAAACAATTTGTTTAGCTCTGTCCAAGGGAGTGTGGAATGTCGAAGACCTGAAGTCAAATCCTAATAGTGACTGTAGCCCTTTGGGCTACTGTAACTGATACCAACGCTTGTTGTAAGATGCGACTATCAAAGGATGTGGTGAGTTGCAGAAAGTGTGTCTCGTCTTGGGTAGACGATTGTAGAATTGCACAAAACCCTGATCTCGTGAGGAGCAACGTGTCCTCTTTCGCCTTGTTTTGGGTCGGAGAGGGTGTTATACCACGTTTGGCTTGGCTCTTTCCCGTCGAGTATACTTTCTGTCAATCCACATTTTATGACATTCCGCGTGTGCGGGATCTGATCCCCATTTGAATCTGTGCGTTTTGTTTGAGTTTTCCTGATTATGATTTTTGTTATTTTCCCAAACATGACCGTCGTGTGCTGGAAGTCCTAGGGGCTGGGCTCGAGTTCCGGGGAGTTAGAACCATCTTATTGTCTTTCGAGTTACGCGAGAAGTATTAGGAGTATGGTGGAGTGGAGGGGTTTGGAGTTCTTGTTTTATTTTGCTACAGTATCGCTTCACGGACACCACTCCGAGATTAGGTAGCCTGAAGGTCGGTTAGGTGGGATTTGGGTTTAGTCTCTAGTGGTCAGTCTATCAAACCGTTGCCAGAAGAGTTTACCATTTCTATAATCAAGCTGGGAGATGGCTTTGGTCCAGGAGCCTTCAGAGTGTTTATTGGCTTCTCGCCTGATTAAGGCGTTAAGGCGATTGTATTCGGTCTTGAGAGCCGGGTCCCTGGATTGCAAGAATTGACGATAGAATCGTCTTTTCTCTTTGGTCCGGTTCACAATGTGCTGTGGGACCGGTTTTCGAGAAATGTCGATGTTTTTTAATGGGACAGAGTTATCGACCGCTTCCGCGCTAACGGAAGTTAGGTCTCTAATGGCTCTCTCGAGACCTTGGATCGTTTGAAGATTAGGTGTTGGAAGGTTGTTGGAGATGTGTTCAGAGAACACATTCCAGTCTGCTTTTGAAAAATCTTTAATGACTGTGTATTGAGGGGTGAAGGGGGGCTGGACAAAATGAAGTGTTGACCAGTAGGGTAATGTGATCTGATGTGATCGTGGTGCCTAAAAAGCACTCATGGTCGAAATAGTGAGCTGTGGGTTCGGTAACTGTGATGTGGTCTATTATTGAGGCACCTAAGTGCTCGAAGTAGGTGGCTATTGTTTAGGAATGAGTGATACGTGTTGAAATTGAGTGAGCATCGGGGTGTGAGCTTTGTTTCCGTGATGGAAAGGATGTGTATATTGTGTGTATGTAGAAAATGTAGAAGGGGCGTTTCCCGCTATGATAGCCATTGGAAAGGAGTGGGTTGGCGGATTACGGCGACCTTTATCCGCGTACCGGATACGCAGATGTTGATCCTCCGTTGGAAGAAGATTGGGGATAGTTAGTCTACGGTCCGAACAACCCTATCTCGCCGGTGAGGAAACATACGGATAAGGGCGTAGGTAAGGACTTGCAAGAAGTCCTTAATGGATAAGGATTGGGTATCGGGAGAAGGTTTGAGGTGGGCTGTGCTTCCGAGCCGGACTCTTCAGAAGACAGGATAGGATCGAGGAATTCCATCATCGACGGAGATCTGGGAGGTTCCTGTCGCTTCCGGCACTGGAAGGAATAGGTGCGATGCGCTTCCCCGCAGTTGTTACACTTTGGGTTGGCGGTGGATTTGCATGACGAGGATCTGTGACTTTCGCCACAATTAGGACAGCGGATGGTACGGGAAGGACACTCCTCAGAAGAATGTCCCACCTGCGAGCAAGTGTAGCAGTACTTCGGGAGGGGTTGTGGGATGAGGGAAGGTTCGCAACGGTAGGTTCGCGTGCGAGGAGGTGTTTAAGAGTGGCTTCGGAAGAGGTAATGACACGGATGAGGGATGTAGGGGTGATCGTAGCCTTAGAGGTGATGCGAAAGGCCTTCCTCACATGCGGAAGATCGATGGCACCCAGGATTTCTTCGACTAGGATATCCTTATCTACGTGATGAATGACGCAGAAAAAGGAGGGAGGTCTAGGATTGGAGTTGGATGGAAGGGGACCGGACATTTGGGAAAGGGTTACTAAGGGATCACCGAAATGGCCATCCGGCAAGGGAGACAAGGTCTCTAAGAGACATGTATGGTTTTGGTTGAATGTCAAATTCAACCAGGGAAGGCTAAGGGGTTTGAGGGAGTTAAAAAGAGATTTTTGGCTTGTAATGGATTTTGGGATATTGCGGACGCAATATTATAGTATTTAAATAATAAGGGTATATAAATATCAAAGAAGTATTTAAATACTTTCAGAGAAGTATTGAACTAGGAGAATATTTCAATACAAGTGATTGATATTTAAATACTCTTTGTATCAAAAAAGTATACATTATTTAAATATAGTTCATTTTAATGAAGCATTTAGTATTTAATATTTAAATACATTTTAAAACAATTTGTTTAGCTCTGTCCAAGGGAGTGTGGAATGTCGAAGACCTGAAGTCAAATCCTAATAGTGACTGTAGCCCTTTGGGCTACTGTAACTGATACCAACGCTTGTCGTAAGATGCGACTATCAAAGGATGTGGTGAGTTGCAGAAAGTGTGTTTCGTCTTGGGCAGACGATTGTAGAATTGCATAAAACCCTGATCTCGTGAGGAGCAACGTGTCCTCTTTCGCCTTGTTTTGGGTCGGAGAGGGTGTTATACCACGTTTGGCTTGGCTCTCTTCCCGTCGAGTATACTTTCTGTCAATCCACATTTTATGACATTCCGCGTGTTGCGGGATCTGATCACCATTTGAATCGGGGCGTTTTGTTTGCGAGTTTTCCCGATTATGATTTTTGTTATTTTCCCAAACATGACCGTCGTGTGCTGGAAGCCCTAGGGGGCTGGGCTCGAGTTCCGGGGGGGGGGGATCTTATTGTCTTTCGAGTTACGCGAGAAGTATTAGGAGTATGGTGGAGTGGAGGAGTTTGGAGTTCTAGTTTTATTTTGCTACAGTATCGCTTCACGGACACCACCTCTCCAAATTTTGCGTAGCCTTGTCTTATATTTGGACCCTTGTAGTCCAACTAGTGGAGTGTTCTGGCGATAGCACGACGCTAGCTTTTGAAGGTGTTGTGAGGGGTCTTTTCTGACCAACATCACCGTGTTTTCCGTACCTCTTCGTACACTCAAATTTTAGGGTTGTTCCTAGCTCTAGTTCGCTTTCTTAAGGTAGTGCTTAATTTTGGATGTTTTTTGGGAAAAAAACATAGACTGAGGGGAGTGTCAAGTGTGAATGTAACTTGTCGTTGAATTCTCTCTAAATATTGAGATATTTAGAATGTTACATGTAGAATTTTAAATTAGAATGTTAAGTTACCGGGAATTATGATTTTCAAGCTTATTATAGCGGTTTCGATAAAAGGAATTGAATTTCATTATGGGTGAAGAGAGTTTTAAGAAACATAATATGTGCCGGGTTAAATTTATTTGCGTTATCGGGTTCGTTAGCAAAAGGCTCAGTCGAGTTTAAATAGCTATCAACTTTCTTTAGTTTACCTTTTCGTTCATGAACTGTTGGTATTGGGGAAGTTATAGAAGGTTTATTTTAGTAACAGGGGTTTTAAGTGAAAAATAGGATGTGTGTATCTCGATTCTAGGTATCAAGTCTGTTTTCTCCTGGCAAATGTTTGTTGGGCCGTTTTAGAATGGAATATTTTTTGTGGAACGATTAAAAGATAACGTCATTTTAGGGTGTTAAGATGTTTGGTGTTGTTTGTAGTTAGTTAAAGTTAGGCTGTGAAGGAAAAAGGTAAAACGCTAGCTGGTGATGTAGGCTTTGAGACGCACATAGCTACATTCTACCCGGGTTACTGGTAGCTATCGCGAGCGAGTTTTCCTGTTCACCTTGTGCATGGATTATAGAAAGAACTAAATCATTCGGGAAGGTTTTGTGTTGTTATTTGTTAGTCAGAAGTGACACTTTCGTGTCCATTTAAGAAGATCAGTGTTAATTTATGGCTTTCCTAATTTTTGGGGTAAATTCGCGCTTTAGAGGATTGTGACCTAGTAGAGTTTGGTAAGTTTATTTATGCATCGAGAAAATAGATCCGCGTCCACAGCTCTTCAGACTGATAAAAGGTTGCTGTAAATATAAATCGCTATAATAAGCTTTGTGTGTATAACTGACGAACTTTTTGTAAATAATGTATATTAATACAGGTGGAACAGTTATTAAATCACCTGATCTTAGCTTAAATATATTCGCCACTAATTCATGAATTCGTGAATTATGGTAATTACTGTTCTGTGTTTATTTTTGTTGATTTTCATGAAGTTGTTCTTTTTTTAATTTGTTTAGGCGGATGAATAAGCGTATTTTGTGTATACTACTGTGCAGAAGCCATGTAGGCGGTTAAGATAATTTTACCTAAGTGTATTCAACCGGTTATGGTAATATTACATATTGTGTCATTTTTTTATTCTTGTTACATATACCACAACTCGAAAATTTGTCAAATTTATGTTTTCGTCATTATTATACCTTTAAAGTGTTAATTAAGTTAAGCTAATTAGGATAGATGATCTTGGGAATTTTGAACCTTTGCAAGGGTCTCCCGAATTAACAGTTAGAATTTTACGTATGAAAAGTTGCGCTTTATTTCCTTCCGGAAGTAAAGTCATTCGTTTGTAATCTGATGATAACTATACCTATACGCTTGGTTTAACCAGTTTGTAAAAAAGTATTTTTTTAACCAAGTAAGCACATACTTAAAAAATGAGTATTGAGATGTCAAGTAGATCTTTGATATATTTAATCTGTTGCTTGTTAATTTAAAAAATAAATACAGTCCACAATTAAGCAGCGAGTGAAGAATTATTGGATTATTGATAGATATGTTTTCATCATCCGACTGCAAACACCATTTTGGTTTGATCGCACCGAGATAGAAGATAATTATTCTTTATTCAAGCAGCTCGAAATCTGGATAGACTGAATTTTTATAAAGAATTTCTTCAAATTCAGGAGGGCCATCACACCGTTACTTAATAGTACCGTTGTGCACCCAATCCTCAGAAATTCTATCTGTACGTTTGTTCCAATACTTTTTTATTTGACATAATATGGCTTGATTAAATGTTTTAATGAATAAAAGGGGTTTAATTAAGGCCACTTTGACTAGAGAAAATAATTTTTAGGGAGTATAGATAAAATTAATTCAAATGCCAGCATTATTACACAATTGCAAGTGAGATTAGAAAAAAATAGAGCCTCTCTGGAACGAGTATAATACTATTCAAGGGGAAATTGAAGTTTTAGAAGACAAATTAGACCCTGAAGATCGTGCTACGTTTGAAGATACATACTGTGATTTGGTAGCTGAGGTTAGGACAATTTGAGATGTTTTTTTAGATTCCCAAAAGGTTGAAACGTCTCACAGAAGCACCGATGCACTTGCTTATGATATGCAACACCTTTCGCAACAGGTGCAGAATATACGTAATCAAACTTATGCGCAAAATGTGCAATTACCCCCTATAAAAATACCATCATTTTCAGGTGATTATACTAGTTGGTCAGATTTTAAAGAATCTTTTATTTTGCTTGTTAATAACAATGAAAATATGTTAGATGCTCAAAATTTAATACATTTAAGATCATCTTTTAACTCCTGAGCCGTTAGAGCTTATAAAATCTCTAGAATTGTCAGTTAATAATTATGAAAATGCGTGGGATCTAATTTTTGATCGATTTGAAAATAAAAAAAATATTATTAACAATCATATTCGAGCAATTTTTGAGTATTCTTCAATTAATGCCGAAACGCATGAAGCTTTAAGGCAATTGTACGATAACACCAATAAACATGTATTAAAATCTATGGGATCAACTTTTAATTTATGTTGTTTACAATAAATTTGATAGTATAACTAAGAAATAATCATATCAGTATGCAGGTGATTTACGTACGTGGGATGATATAACTAAATTTTAAAAAAATGCAAATAGCACGTTAAAATTCAAAGATTGCCTGTAAGCGTTCTTTTTAAGGTATTAATTAAATCAAATGCGTTACTATATAAATCACTGCTGGCTTACATACAGGTTAGTACAACTGACCACAATGTTGCTAGCTTTACCAAACTTTAATTAAGAATTCTTCTAAAACTAAACGTTTTCGAGCAAAACGGTTATAGAGCTTTTGCTCAGTTTTTCATACAGAATCAGGTAGTATGTGTATTATCCGCCATTTAGGATTCACCCTGTGTAATGAGCGTTTTTTATTTTATTTTTGTAGCTTTCAACTCGTTTAATGGCACTAATGGTTCCAGAGCGTGTAGACAGCAAAATTTAATTTCCATTTTAATTAAAACTCAGTGTTGCCACTAAAAAATTTTTATTCAAGTAATTGTGAGTTCAAATTCGTATGAAACTAATTGTGCTCATTTGGCAAAACCTTTTCGATATTTTAAATTAAAAATTTGTATACTCGCCCTATTGAGATTGTCTGTTTTTGACTTATAACACTGTAAGGCCGCAATGTACACACTAAACTAAATTTCGAAACTCATTACTAAGGCCTACGAAAAGTTTTAGAGAAACATATATATATACATAAATATATATATATATATATATATATATATATATATATATATATATATATATATATATATATATATATATATATATATATATATATATATATATATTATATATAATATTACAAATTGTTCATACAATACTGTTGTTTAAAATCATACAAGTCTAAATTATAAAATCAGCTTTGTTTGGTTAAATCTTTTAAAATAATAATAATTCTTCGAACACCAAAGCGTCAAAATTCAAGCATTACAATATTAGGTAAATTAAGACTTCGCATAGTACTTTCGCAAGTTAAAAGTAAACTTAATTTAAACTTTTATCGAATAAAGTAAATTTAAAAATGTTTAGACATTACTTTTAATTACCTACATTAGGTTCTAAAAATTGAACTATTACACTCTCACAAAGTTTTATATTGTTCGTTAATCTGATCTTTTTCTCTAAAGCTTCATCAACGATCTGTCATACATGCAAAGGGTGATAGAGGGACTTAAAGGGAGTCGATTTAGAGTCACTCGTACTGAAAGCTTTTTATTTCGGAACCAGAGGATATATGTGCGTAAACTTAAGGTATTTAAGTAATTAATTATTGGGCAACGAAAACATTTAGAAACATAATTCTTCAAAGATAACTTTTTCTGTTTAGATCTTACGCGCACTTTTTTTAGATCCATAGATCCACTGTTATATTTATGCAATTTCGTGTTATATTCATATTACGATAGTCCCTTGGTTTTTAAATATATAGCTATAAGTTTTATATAATTAAATACTGTATACGATCGATAGGTTTTTAACTAATCCTTTACTAAACTGTCCGACTGTTACTAGATGTGTACCTAATAATAACCTTTTAGTTACATCGTGCACTTTTGTAAATGCTCCCCAAAGAAAACGCCATTTCGTAGATAGGACTAGACTTGAGGGATTTTTAAAGCTTTTATTACGCAAAAATCAGACGCTAAATTTGCATAAGTTGTCGAAATTTAATACAATGCACCGCTCACATTACAGTTTTGCACGGTTTCCAAAAAGCTATACTCTGGGACATAGAGATGCAACACCAAGATGGCGTTGGAATTTTTGGATCAAACTTGACAGAAATGTTTAACTAGTCAAATGTAGTAATTGATTAAAATTTCATTCAAAATAATTCAGTAGTCATGAAAAATTTTACGTTTTAGTTGTAACAACCGAAATTATCGGGTGTATTTCTTGGGAGATTACGTCGATTTGGGTATTGGTTTTGGTTGCATTCCTCTAACGTACATACACGCCCACACACGTATTGGCACACGCACCCGCGCACGTACAACACGCACACACTGTTGGCCTGTATTTCCATTTCGTCTGTAATTACAATGTAAATCTGTAAAAATGTATGTACACGATGTTCCATAACAATTATGATTAATGCAACCACTGAATTCTGAGACATTTGACCAAGCGTTTGCAATATCTCGAGAATGATAAGATTTTGGTGTAGGATATGCTTAAGCACATTAGAAGCTTACACTTTATAATGTAGGTGTTGTAATGGTAATCGTATAAAATGTAAAAAGTGTTTTAATAATATTATAAAGAAATAAGTTTAAAAATTCTCCAAAACACATCGTTAAACTAACTGGAGATACTAACCATTCACCACAAATAATGCCTTTGATTCAGTCTGTAGTTTAACGTAGGGTGGTTCATTCTTTTGATTCGCTTAATTACCTCAATTTCTGCTTGATTACTTCCACTGAACATAAATAATAAAAATAAAATGTAACACTAATAAAAATGATCTCGGACGCCAAGTTATTTTTTAATAATGCTTGTAAATAAAAGTGTGGGTGTAGACGAATTACAAATTTTCTTAAAAATGAAAATAATGTTAATGTAGGTAGGGAAGATGAAATGAGTGATAACGTTGATAATGAACTTGAAAATAATTCTAGAGAAAGTAGGCGCAACATAAAATTACCAAGTAGATATAATGATTATGAACTTTACATGGCGTTTGATGCTATGAGTTTTGTAGATGAAGTACCACAAAGTTTTGACGATTTAACAAATAGGGATGATAGAGAAATGTGAAAATGCTATGGATAGGGAATTAAAATCTATACAAGAAAACAATACATGGGAAATTGTAAATAAACCGGAAAATTAAAAATATTAGAAACTAGATGGGTTTACAGTTTTAAAGAGGTAGTTAACAACAATAAAATTCTATCAAAATGTAAAAAATAAAAAATATACAGACTATGTTTATTAACAGTTAAAATGATAGGGTTAAATAAAATATATCTTAAAAATTACTAAAAAATCATTAAACATCAAATACCTGTTCGTAAAATCTTGTACAAAAACTTATTAATACCCTCTGGTATCTAAATGATTACGGAATTGTCAACCAAGGTGATGTCATCTTTGCACCAATATTGCGCAATATCTTGAAATAATGCTTTACGTGGTAAACCACACCCAAAAATGGAATTATCCTTATAAATTTTCGTCTTGAAATTGAATAATCCGTTTAATGCATTTTCTTAAAATTTTCAAATAAAAATTGCAATCATAAAATGAAACGCTACGCCACAGTAAAATTAAATGCATACTTAAAATGTAATTAAAGTGTGAATCAACGTAAAAATAAAAGAAAGGAAAGTAAAAGTAAAAGTGCCTGAAAAGAGCAAATGTTTCAATTTTTAGTATAATGCGTTAGAATATCTTACCATCAAATCAATGGCACTTTTTACTAAATTTAGGTGGAAATCCAAAAGAAAAGCTTCCTAGCAACACAACTTTCATCAGGAAGTCAAAAAAATGGATGCTTTGAAATTAGACGATGCGGTCGTGCGCGAAAAATTTGCGCAAAGCATTAAGTCAACGATGACGGGTTGCGCGAACGTATTGGGCAGAAAAAGTAATTTAAAGTGGGAATATAAACCTGTAAGAAAATATGCACTATAAACCCCTAAAAGATATGCAACTTAAGTTACACCAAAATGCAAATTAAGTTACCTACCACATACCTATATTTCAATAATTAAAATTTTCTTATATTTACAACAGAACAAATGAAAGACCTTAAATTAAGGTATATTTTAATACAACTCAAAAAGGGTTGTTACAACTTTAGGATACAAGGTGGCTCAAAAAATTATGGGGTTTCCGCTTGGAAATATTGTATATCTTATGTGAAACAAGAGACGACCTTCCAACCTAGTAAGTAGAAATTTAAAGAAATTAAATAATTTTAATAATAACTCTTTTAGTATAATTAATTGTACAACCCGTATCTTAATACCTCCATAATGAAAATATGCAACATTGTAAAAACAAAAACAATAATCTATTGTAATTCCCCATTAAATAATCTTGGTTTACTTTCACTTATTAATAGCTAGATGCTTTTCTGCCCGCCATAGAATTCAAGTGGAAGAAGAAGAGATTTACATAAATTATTAACAACTTTAAGATCGTAACAAACCTACTCTTTATTTCCTAGTGGCATATAGTTCTAAATATTTAACTTAAATCCAAAATACGCTATTTATAGTAATAATAAGAACAAAACAAAACAGTAATCTCAATAAATAAACATACAATTAGAATTATCTTCTAGATAGCGGACGGACGACGTCTCTTTTTCCAGGTAGAATGGTTTAACTGTGGATTAAATAATTAACGCACACACCTCTTTTAAGGTAGCAACCCTTTTAAAAATTTTAACTAGTGTCAAATGATCACCCTTTCCTCAAATTAATTAAATAA
>JARFJB010000052.1:0-47500 GCA_036346205.1 Vesta saturnalis
GTTTTTGAGTTCGGTTGTAGATACAGGCCTAAACCTCGCTTAGATGGTTCTATATACACATATATATATATATATATATATATATATATATATATATATATAGCCTTTTCCTAAGGTAGCTGATTCCATTGCTTAATTGAGTCGTTTGGTTTCTTCTAACGTTTTTGACGCGGTTTTTGCATCAGTAACCGCTTTTGTAACTGCGGCTCCACCCAAAGAACCTAAAGCTCCTAATGCTGCAAATAGAGAAATAAGAGGTATGAAACCCCTCGTTTCGGTATTGGTAATATTCTTCTCTTGGGCGTCAATATTGTTTTATGTTTTAAAACGTTTAAGGCTTGTTATACCGAAAATTTTAACGATGACCGAAGTTTACCACCAACACGATGTCGCGCTTTATTGAATGAAATTGTTCTACTTCTGTGAGAACACTTCGTACGTCGTGATTTGCTTCCCATTCCCGTTGTTCTTCTTCTTTTCATTATACCGGCTATAGCTAATGCAGCTGCTCTTTCCCCAAAGGTGGAGTTTGAGGAACTAAATCTATTCCAAGCTTTTTGTTGCAAAACCTGATCAGCTATATGGTGAGCATTAGATCGTTTGACTGGGCGTATGCAATATCGTGTTCTTTATACGCTTCGTCGAGTTTGTTATTATCTCTGTCACCACGAGCTAACCGTCCTCGTAAACGGGTACTCGGGCCACAATATCTGTACCCAGGTACAACTTCACGAGTAATTTATTTATTAATCCAAAATCGTTTATATTGCTATTACACCGAGAACTATACTTCGTGACTGACAATTCACTACTAAAGTATTTAATGCGTATGAAATATATATATATATATATATATATATATATATAATTCTATCTGTGCCAAACGTATTCCTCTATTCCAGAACAGCTTATACGTGATAATGCGAATTTTATAGTTCTGTTTCAACAAGATAGCACAAATCTTAAGCATGTGTATGATGATCACGTTATTGTAGATATGACATTTGATAGATTTAAGGACTTGTGTTTCTGTTGCTGACGGGACAAATTTGGATTTCTTGTAATTGATAAAGAGAGTGATGTTAATGCAGGTCGTTTCCGTAAGGGATTTGACTGTTACATTGCATTATAAATGCTACACTACTCATGTAAACATGCAGTAGTAATGGAGGAGCGCTTAGTACAAGACACTTTGCGTGCTCGTAAGAGTGTGCAATAGAAATACGCTAGTTGAAAGGAAGATACTGCACTCAGAGAGAGTGCAATGGAGCAACACTTCAAACCTATCACATAGCCATTGAAAGAATTGATTACTAAACAAGTTGGTTCTCTCGTCAAATCTGATCCCTTTACATCATAATTGCACATGAAAATGATACGCCTAAAACATCTGGAACACAGGAGGCGCTACGCATTCTTGTTCCTGACGCCATTCCACAAATTTTAGAGGAAACTGTGACTGCTGATACCACACATGATGACGAGAGGGAGGTTCCTACTTTACAACAATTGAAATTAGAACTGTAAGCTGCTGGATCTCAACCAGCCTTTGAAGAGTACCTCAATCAGTATGTAGGATTAGCGAAATATTATGTGGAAGATATATTTAGAGATCCCGAAGACGAGTATGATTTAACATACGGTGTACACTTTCTTCCCGAAAAAGAGAAATTTGTTTATTGGTGATGATGAACTAGACTTTGTCGGAGAGAATTTTCGTATCGCTCTTCCTGATGGATCATGATTAGATTATGATGGGGCTCCGGGATTATATGAGCTACTATTTAAAAAAGCTCCTACGGGATACAAAAAGAGTAATCTACAGCAGTACAATATCATTTTGCGACGGCTGTGCGACGTAATTATAACCCAGATGACCAAATCCAAGGAACTAGTAGTAGGAAATACATTGAGATCGTTAAACCATTACTTCAACCTCGAAAACAACCCGCTACATCAGCTATTCCACCTCCTGCCACAAGATCTCGCACAACTTGTCTCCAAAGGAGGGGGTGGAATGCAACTATTATGATATAATAACAAAGCGATTGAGTTTGTACCTTGGAATGATCCAAGTAAATTAGTGGATTGGTTGCGGGAATTATTGAGATCCATGTTGGCAGGAAATACTAGCAATCACAACGAGATAATATGCATAATTGACGAATTACGCAAAGCGACAGTAATAAAGTTGGATCTCTTGCTATAAACCTATTACTATATTCATTTCATTTCATTGTTACAACGACCATCACTATAGATACTACTACATATCCAGCACTGATGACAATAAATAAATTGGTAAACCTATTGTTCAGCATTCTGGTGATCTTCATTATGAAAATTTCTATTCTGTCTCTGAAATATCCGGTAAAAAGAGAATTAGTATTCTAACTGTTGTAGTTGACAGCTTCACCTTTCCCTGTAACGAGGGCATCGTTGTGTATTGCAAGTGGAGTCATCCAGGTCTTGAGCTTAACATAAATGATACAAAGTTTTCGATGGCTGGTGACGTAATTGGTCACCACACTAGGAGTGCCTCAATTAGAGTGACTATACCAGAGTTTATACAGTTTGCAACTGCGACGATGTTCCATGTAGAGCTCGTAGTACAATTCAAATTGATAAAATGAGTAAATCTGATGTTGTTGAAGAGCTGCACAAGCCAGCAAGAAGATAATTTCCGCGGCGTTGTGTGGTAATTAAAGGTTTAAATCATCTGTTTCAAGCTGATTTGGTAGAAATGATGCCTTATGCTCGGGTAAATAAAGGGTTTCGATACATTTTAGTAGTAATAAATGCGTTTTCTAAGTGTGTCCGGGCTTATCCCATCAAACGCAAGAATGGTAAACTAGTCGCAGATGTAATGAAGAAACTTTTGCCTGGTTACGCCTACACATATACATACTGACATAGGAACGACCTTTTATAATGCTGAATTTAAAAACATAATCAAAAAATTTAATATTAATCATTACAGTAGTTATTCCAACTTGAAGAGTAGCAACGTGTAAATCGCACTCTTAAAGCAATAATGTGGAAAACATTTAGTATGAAGGGTTCCTATAAATGGCTATTAATATTACCTCAAACTGTCGTGGATTATAATTCAAGAAAGCATAGAACCACCGGATACAAATCTACAGATGTAACGGAAAAGAATGCGGCCTCTATTTTGAAACATTTCAAATGTCATAAAGTTATTGACCATAATACACCTAAATTTAAAGTGGGGGATTATGTACGTATAAGCAAATATAGAAGCACATTCTCTAAGGGTCACACACCTAATTGGAGTTATGAAGTCTTTAGAATATCAGCAGAGAAACGTTCCAGTCCAATTACCTAGGCATTACGTGATAGTGGAGATGAAGAGACAAGGACGTTTCTATGAGCCAGAACTTCAAAGTGTTAAACATCCTGACATGGATTTCTAACAGATATTATATAATACGTTCTGTAAGATTAATTATATATATATATATATATATATATATATATATATATATATATATATATATATATATATATATATATGAATATATGAAATTAGCGTATTAGTCTTTGAACTGCACTATCACAGTCTACCGCTTTCGGCCAAGACTCTTCACTATAACACATCCACATATTGACTAAACCTTTATTATTATCCCTATTCTCTATATGTTCACTACACCTACTTATTACTTGACAGCTTTCGCAACTTCTACGTCAATATCAATTTTCTCCTTGGAAAATTCCACAATTTCCATAACACATACCACATTGAGATCAAATATGTCTTGTAATGGAACTATTAACCTGTCTATGTCAACATCCAGCATTTCCGCCGCCGCATGTATTATGTTATTATAAAACGCAGGAAATTCCATATTAGGTACTAGATCAAATCGGTAACTGACTACCTTAAGAAGTCTCCATAACTGTTCTATCAACTCCCATCCTAAATAGATTTCTGATTCATCACAATCCAAGATGCGTATAATTTTCTTTTTGTTAATAGTTTCATACGATATAGTTTTTGAGCCCATCTTCGTAGGTAGCCATGCCCCTTCAGGTGTGTAGAAATAATTTATAATAATCCCTTGATTGTCCATAAGTATGTGCCATTCCTGCTTATAAAACACCACTCCATTACTCTTAGATCCACCAAGCTTCACGACTGGTTCCAAATTGAATTGGGGTGACAGATCGATACTACCATACTGCGATTTACTTTTATTTAAAAAATACTGCACATTTTTAATTAAAATATCACGACATCCACTTGAATTCATAACACCCACAATCTTCGCCTTTTGTACCGCTTGACGTAATATGTTCTCCATTACATACGATACTAGTTTAACATGTACTCCCTCTGCGTGTATATCCTACCTTCCCCACTATTTCTACCGCCAAGGTTACCTGTTTCACCTTGACCACCACACGTTATTTCAGCAATCCTACCGTTTTAAGGCCTTCATTCACGGCGTTTCTGCAAGGTTGGTGGGATCTCACCGATCACTTGAAGGGTCTCACACCCTCAAGGTTGTCACAACCTCAAGGTTCCCACACTTCTAATGTCCTCCCCTTCTCACGTTTACCACTTTTCCAATGTTACATTATACCGGCATCTATCATGTTATTCCACAAGGTTACATATCTATGTGCTTTTTCCTTTTAAAAGTAGGTGTAACTACACATATTGTATCGTGATGTTTCCAACAGTGTCACTATGTCTGCTACCCCAGTACAGAACAATTGGGTTGATAGGGAGTGCTACCAACAATGATCACTTTTGAATCTAAGTGTGCGGCGAGCATGGTAAATAATTCCAAACTGGGTGCAATTTGAAAAAAGGGACTACTACCTTCTACGACATTAGAAGCGCTAAAGAATTCATATGGAGATGTGCAGTGAAATACTGAATGGTTTCCCAACCTAGTTAAAAGAATTCGCTACTTCCACCATCATGCCTTCATGGGTAATTTGGGATATTATTCACACACATTTGCCCTTCATACTTGTTATCATCTTGCTGGCCATATTCATTTATGTTATGACTGCTATAAAGCATTGCAATCAAGTGAATACCGAGTTATTGACCACCATAGAGATATGGATAGGTGAGTCGCAATATACCACATGTCACACGAAAAATACTGGTGCTCATCATGTGGAGCGCCCCTAACAATGCTTCACGAGGTATATAAAGATAATTCATGAATACTCTGCGGTGAAGTATATTATTTGGACAATTAGTTTTTTTTTATAATGTATATATTGTACATAATAGATTATTTCCTGTTAGTATCTTACTGTGTTCTACGGTGAAAAGTTGTGCGATGTGACACCATCCGTTTATTATCCTCAGTATTACAATTGCTTCGATAAAGGTTTGCCTACGTATCGAACATGGTCTGGAGTTCACTCACCTACATCGCTTGCAGCAGCAGGATTCATTTCCATATCTTATGAACGACGCGTCTCTGACTTCTGACCTACAGTCTCTTGAACATAGAAGAATAGTTTCGGTTTTTTCCGTGTTCTATCGCTATTACCATGGTAAGTGTGCTTCCGAAATACACTCATTAATACCTTCTCAGGCCATCTTCGATAAGAACACTCGGTTTGCACATTCACACCATAACTACGCACTCAAAATTCCATCTTGTTACACTAAATGGACGCAATATACATTTTTCCACACGGCCACCAAATTGTAGAATGCACTTACCCAGTTCCTGCTTTCCTCCAAACATTGACTTAAGTCAATTTATGGCAACCATTCTTAGCATTTCTCGGCAGCCCAACAATATCCCTAAACACACGCACACACGCACACACGCACACACGCATACACGCACACACGCACACGCGCACATACGCACACGCGGACACACGCACCACACGCACACACGCACACACGCACACACGCACACACGCACGCACACACGCACTCACGCACACAGGCACACACGCACAGCACAGCACACACGCACACACGCACACACGCACACACGAACACAGCACACACGCACACACCACACACACAGCACACACGCACACACACACGTACACACACACACTACACACACGTACACACGCACACACGCGCACACGACAGCACACGCACAACACAACACACTCACACTCACACACTACACACTTACAACATACACACTACACACACACACACACTCACATACTCACACACTCACACTTACACACTCACATACCACACTTACACACTCACACATACACACACACACTAATCACCACACACTACACACCACACACTCACACACACCACACACACACACACTCACACACTCACACACTCACACACTCACACACTCACACACCACACACTCACACACTCACACACTCACACATCACACACTCACACACACACACACATCACACACTCACACACACTACACATCACACTCACACACACACTCACACACACACACCAAACCACACACCCACACACCACACACACACACACCACACACACACACACACACACACACACACACACACACACACACACACACACACACACACACACACACACACACACACACACACACACACACACACTCACACACACACACACAATGGGAGGTCTTCTCTTAAATAAGTTATTTTGCACAATGGGGTTTATGAACATACGGATATTATAAATTGCATTGCTAAAAACGGTCATACACACCTAATATCCTTCAATAGAGATTCTGGGATTCCGTTTCTTGTACGGTAGAAAGGTTTTTATACACATCCAATCATTTACATTGTTGAAAGGTCTGAGAAAAATTTCACGAGAGCATGTGAAGTATTACCTTCTATACACGCATATTTATAATTAGGTTGATATATTGATAATCGCACTAAGTATTTCAGAATAATTTTACGAAAGAATGTAATGTTTAAGCATTTATATAATAGCGTTTTATTTTCATATTAGGTAGGTTAGTGTCAGTGATGACAAAACGGCCATCTTGATTTATTGTATCGTTACTCCTAAAACTGGTTATACCGTCCACTTAATTTGTTTGACAACGTGATTCAGTAAACTGTCGTTTTATTTAAAATTAAACATTTCACTATTTCAACGTCTAATTTAAAAGTTACACACACTTAAAATTTTTCGTTACATTTAGCTTGCGTGGGTAGCTATGTCTGAACCGTATTCATTGAGCATCCGTAAATTTACATTAATCAAGGTAATAATTGTATGTGAGGTATTTTCGTTCTACTGTCATTGGTGCTCTATTCTGATTAAAACAAGATATCCCGTTTCATTGATAGCAGTATATTTTAAAAGAAGAAATTGCAAGATGCTCTTAAACTATACGTTAATATAATTTTGTAAATGCCTGATGAATTTTTGTTACAATAAGGGCAAACACAGGTTTTAAATCTTTTTAAAACATTGGTTTGATGTGCATCAAGATCCGTTTAACAGAACACTAATTTTGTGCACGTAATGCCGTAAATTTGTTTAACTAAGTTATATTGATTGTACTATACAGTGCGGTTATTTAATATGGAAACTTGGAAATATTAATTCCGATTTTTATTTTTTAATGCGAACATTTTAACTCATCGGGAACATTTTTCCCGTCATATTTAAAAGAGCTATGACGTCATCGCAATTTTTTTTAATGAATGTTTGATGAAGACGCATGCGTCTGGATCTCGCCCCACCGTTACGCCCCTTGGCGGGAAATTTGAAACTATAATAATAATAATAATAAATATGTTTATTAAATGCTGTATAAAGATAAAGAATATAAAAGAGAAATACACAAATAAAAATGAACCATCATGAAATTAAACTGGATATCACTAAATAAATGAAATAAGTGTATTCAACGGGAAAACAATCGGCTTGCAAAACAAGTATAGTATGCCGGAACTTGCTCTAGTGCCTTCGCTCCCTTGTCAAAAAGACAGATCAGTTAATGTCCCCAATAAAATCAGCCGAAGCATATCAAACAAATTACTCTCGATCAAATAAAACAAATCAACCAAAGCAATTAACCAAATCAAATCAAACAAAAATACCTAGCGTATATGAGTGACCGTTTACTTTGTAGATAAGGCTAACTAACACTAACTAGTACTCTCCCTAACGTGAGGGCACCGATGTTGGAAAACAGTCGATCATCCGCAAATCAATCTCAAGCAATTCATTCTCAACAGAATCATAATTTACAGCTTGCAAAAATCAGCTTACAATTCAAAAATACTGGTTTGGCTTAACTTACAGCTTGCTAAAACTAACCATAATTCAAAAATACACGAGATACTTCGGCATTACTGTCAATATACACGCATCAAACTAGCTTGAAACACTATTGCCGTGTTTTGCTTACAATGATAAGAACACGTTTTACAGTTACAGTAGCTAAAAATTCCTATAAAATAACAAATATATAACCAAACTCAAAATCAGGCCAGACTATTATTTTGCATACAAGGAATGTCTTATCGGAAATACCTCTGACAAAAGGGTCCTAGATCTATAAACAACGTTGAACGCAATATTTTGTTTTCGAAAATGGACAATTGCCTGACTTTCATTTCAAATTTAGGTCATACACATGTGATTTGAAGCTAACACCGATTTCATTTCGTAAGACAACTATAGGACTCTGTGTTTTATTTTACCCATCATGGTTATCATTAGACAACCATAATAATAATAATTTCGCTAACATTAGCGTGCAGCAGGTTTGTTGGGTTTTGAATACAGTGACAGAAATACGATTTACAGTTAAATCAGTAAAAATTCCTATTTAGCAACAAATAACCAAACTTGAAACCAGTCCTCTAGAAATTAAATAAAGTAAATAAAATAAGGGGTGTTACGTTTTAAATTACCACATAAACACACATTCAAAGTATAAATTATAATTTTAAATAGTTAGTAGCATCATCTTATGGAGAAACAAATCATTAAGAAAAATCAGAATTCTACTTCAATGAACTATACAGATTTCTGTAATTAAATAAAGGAATCTGCATCTTTTAACATTCTTTCCACCACTTCAAAATTTAAACATTATCTACTGATAATGAAAAATTTTGAATAGTTTTGGTGACCATTTTCTTGATCTTTTCTTCCTTCGTCGGCCATCTTGAGATTTTCTATAAAAATTTTTGTTAACAAGGTGTATTGGGTAATTAACCAGTGAATCGTTACCTTTTTTATATAAGGGATCAAGTCCATACACTCATTAAACGATTTGGAAGATTACCGTTCAATAATTTGATTAAATTTCAATTCGTGCACTCCTTAGGAAGATAAAAAAGAAAGTTAACAATATCCTATATCAGCTTCTATCTCTGAAACCCTTCGAAGAAGGTAAATTTTTTTATGTTATCTGATTTGTTTACTGACCGTTTCTCCTACAGGGTTTCTTTTCCTTATCGAGTTTTATTATTAATCGCCAATTGCAATCACAAACTCAATATCGAGTTACAATTTCGGGTGCGAGCTGGTTATTCCAGAATTGTACGAGCACTCGTTATTGATGGTCATTCAGAGACTTGGAAGACCGGTAGAAGTGTTACCAAACGCAACAGTTGTGCAGGTTAGTGTCGTAATCAGGGAAGTACAATCAGTGCCTTTATTGTGTGTAAGGTCTATTGTCGTGTACATGCTGCAATAAGGAATAAATGTTTACCGATGAATGGTTGATTCATACTTACATTATCGTCTGAGTACTGCTTTCATTCAATGCAAGCATTATTAGTGGCTGTTTCAATATTTATGAAATTACAAAATTAGAATCCTTTCGTCGAGAATTATAAGTGTGGAAACTGTTTCTGTCATACGTACATCAAGCTGAGCAACTCAAATTTCACTCAGTTTTAGTAAAGCGAACAAAAAAACACCCAGTGATAAAGCAAAATTTGTAAGGTTAGAAACGCATGCATAATAAATAAAAAAAATAAAATTAAAATTCATCCTAGATAAATTAAGATTTCATACAGTTTAATGAACAAAACAAAGCAGTTAAAACCCAATCAACCAGCACCGGTTTATTCTTTTTATTGTAGTCATAATAATAATTGTGGTATAAAACAAAATAAAAGGTTAGCAATGTTGTCTGCAATATAAGATTTAAAAGCAGTGTTGCCGGATTGTAAGGTTTAATTCTTAATTAAAGATCTCGCAAGTTATTTTGCAGAATCGATTATAGTAACGTAAATAAAGCGAGAAGTTGCAGATAGCATCCATTTTAGTTACATAAGTCGAGTTGTACGTACAAGGCGGCTGATAAGATATATATATATATATATATATATATATATATATATATATATGTATGTATAAATACAACTAATTTATTTTTGTGTATTTTTGTAAAGAATTTTGTATCATTTGTAATTGGACTTTAGCGTGAATTGTCCGATTGTTGTAAAAATTAAATTGGTTTTGGGATTACCGGATCTTGGTGTTTGTGTTTATAAATAAATTTAATTGTCTCAATGGTGTTAAATGATTGTTTAATTATCGGTTTAAGCATTTAAGTTCATATACGAGTGCAATCAGTTGCCGATTGACGACAGGTAAGAACGGCTATTGGGATCGTGAGCTTCGACCTTCAGCCCTTGCTGGATCAAGGGTGGGCGAGTATAATAGTGAGTCAGTGGCGCCCCGATTTTAACATCAACATAAAATTTTCCTTATCGAAAAGGACCACACGCCCTCTCCGACTGCGATCTAGGAGCTAGCGGACAATTCATGTCGCCCCACCCTTAGCATTGTTAAGCCTGCCTGTCTGTGGTTTGTGTCTCTTGTATAAGACAATATTGTACCGCCTTTAAATTAGAGTTAATGCTTAGAGGATTAGAAATAAACATACGTAAAAGGGGTAAGGGTTAAATTAAAAAAACGACTGCGAAACGAGAGGGAGACGGGAGAGACGGGAGAAATGATGGTACGGAGAGGAACGATAGAGATGGAAAACATGCACTAGTTCAAAAATACGCCCCTAGATGATGTCACAAACAAACAAGTCTGCTTTTAAAGGTAAGTGTAATGTAATTAGAGAGATTTCTTTGTCACGCGCAAAGAACACCATATCACCATTTCAAGAACACTCCAATTTTCACGTAATTATCTAATTAGTCCACTAGATGTACTTTAATAGTGTGTTGTTGTGGTTACATAACTGGAGAAATCTAGAAAATAGTTACTTTCTATTAATGATTACCGGAGTTCTCTAAGTACTTTATAGTATTCAATTATAAACAAGACACCGAAAGTGACTTTGTTCTTAATATGAGCAGCTATTTACGTGTCAACGCATTCTCCCCGATACGATTATCGACAACAGCCCTAGTAAGTGCTCGTTTTTTTATATTTACTATATTTAATTGCTAGAGGACTGGTTTTGGGTTTGGTTATATTTGTTGTTGTATAGGCATTTTTACTGATTTAGCTGTAAATAGTATTTTTATTACTCAACAATACTGCTACACGCTAATTTGAGCGATATTATTATTATTAAGATTGTCTAATTATAACGACAAGCGTTGGGTAAAATAAAACACAGAGTCCTATGGTTGTCTTACGAAGTAAAATCTGTGTTAGCTTCAAATCACATGTGTATGACCTAAATTGGAACTGAAAGTCGGCTTGTTTATTTGTCCCCCCGGAATTTGTCCATATTCAAAAACTAAATTGTGTGTTCAAGTATATTTATAAAGGGCCATTTTGCCAGAGGTATTTACGAATTTGAGTGATATTATTATTATTATTATGGCTGTCTAAAGATAGTGATAAGCGTTGGGTACAATAAAACACAGGGTCCCATAGTTGCCTTACGAAATGAAATCCGTCTTGGTTGCAAATCATATGTGTATTTTCAAAATTGGAAATGAAAGTCAGCTTGATTATTTGTCCACTTTCAAAAACGAAATATTGCGTTCAACCTTGTTTATAGATCTAGGACCCTTTTGTCAGAGGTATTTCCTATAACACATTCCTTGTATGTTTGTTATTGTATAGGCATTTTTAACTAAAGTAACTGTAAAACGTAATTTTATCACTGTTTGCAAAACACGGCAATAGTGTTACAAGCTAATTTGATGCGCGTATATTGACAGTAATGCCGAAGGCTACCTCATGTATTTTTGAATTATGGTTGGTTTTAGCAAGCCGTAAGTTAAGCCAAACCAGAATTTTTGAATTGTAAGCTGATTTTTGCAAGCTGTAAGTTATGATTTTGTTGAGAGTGAATTGCTTGAGATTGATTTGTGGATGATCGACTGTTTCTCCACGTCGGTACCCTCACTTTTCGGGAGAGTGCCCGCTCTGAGTGTCGGTTAGCCTTATCTACAAAGTAAGCGGTCGTTCATAGGAGCTAGATATATACAGTGGGAGAATCGTTACCTAAAGGATATGAAGAATTGTCAGCTTAGCTTCTTGTTTGATTTTATTGAGGTTGATTGATTTCACTGCTTTGGTTAATTTCTTTGATTGATTGATGTCCTATTCGATCGAGAGTGATTTTTTTTATATACTTCGGCTGATTTTATTGGAGCTATTAATTCTTTCACAACGGAGCGAAGACCCTAGAACAAGTTTCGGTGTCCTATACCTGTCTTGCAAGTTAGGCGTTAGGGCCCCTTATTAGAATACAATTTCAAATTTCCCACCAAGAGGCGAAAACAAACCAAAATATATTGTGCGTAGCAGAGGGTTGAGGCCCAGAGGCATACGTCCGATTTTAAAAGTTTGTGTTAGACCCCTTATTTCAAATTTCCCCCATAACCATTACAGTGATTTGTATGTATGCAGAATGCGGAGACAAATTCAAATGTTCCGCCAAGAGGGCCACAACAAAGGGGCGAAAGCCCGAGACCAAGTTGCGAAGGGTTATACCTGCCTTACAAGTTAGCATTAGGGCCCGTTATTAAAATACAAATTCAACTTTCCCGCCATAATCAATCAGAATGCAGGGACTTAGTCTTTCAATCAGAGCACAGCGGCTGAGTGGTGGGGCTAAGGATTAATCATAAGCCAGAGGCTCGACCATACGTGCAACCGATCTGGTAAAATAGTGGGTGTGGTCTAGCCTTAGCCCCTCCTTAACGAAGCCAAAAGGTCCTTATCTATCTTAGTCACGCCTTTACACAGCCATAAAGACCTTAACTTACTGTCCATACTCCTTACCCTAGGGTCACGTGAGGACACCGCTTCCCTAACAGACGGCTGGACTGCCAAAAAGGCTCTTAATATTGCCAAAAGGATCATAACAGGGTGCGGAGTCCATACACCAATCAGAAACTAAGCGGCGTGGTCTACCCGAAGCCCACCGATCAGAACACCATGCGCGCGCATTTGCCTACCTTTCAGAGGCTACCAAAAAGACCTTATTTAGGGGCTAAAATGTCACGTAACCATCCCCACACTTCTAACCCCAGCCAAAAATGGCTCTTAATTAGGGTTGAAAATGCGACAAGGGCTGAACATTCTATCAAGGGGTTGAAAATTGACCCCGAAAAGAAACCAACCTCCAGCCAAAATGTCACCAATTAGGGGTAAAAATACTATCAAGAGTTGAAAGTTCCGTCTAGGGGTTGAAAAAGGCCCCGTTAAAATAGGGGTGGGAAATGGGAACGGCCGTCGTTTACCCTCAAGTGTTCTCATTCTATTTTCGTGTACAAAGCATTTCAACAAAACGCTCTAAGTATGTATGCCATAATAAATACAAAGTGAGTAGTTTATTAACATTTTGATAATTTCCAGTTTAGTCGATTATACTCTTATTTTACAAACTTGCAATTTTTACATCCGGCTATACTGTACGAAGTATAGTAAAAGGAAGGTATTGCGATCATGAAAAAATTCAACCTCAAGATTTTCACCGATATTAAGGTTTGGAGGGCCCCTCAATCCATTTTGACCATTTTTGGCTTACGCGCTTGGTGTATGTTTGTGTGTCTGTGCGTGTCCGTGTAAATACGATAATGGTCAGACCATATGAGCTACAATAATGAAATTTATCATACGGCTATTCCAGCAAAATCGTAGATCTGTTTTGGGATATTTAGCACCACCAGAAGTACTATCGCGCTCAAAAAATTCTGGTACAGCTTATTACTGTAGACACTTCCAAAATTCAAATTTTGTATGTAAATCGGACATCTCACGATCTGCAAGTAGGGGTTAAGCATTTGTCAAACTGGCAAATTTGATAGATTCAAGACTTTTAGAAACTGTCACTTTGATATTTCATTGTCATAACCTGCTAACGCAATTGATTATGTGCAAATTGTGCAAAGTGAAAATTTGAAATGAAAGTCAGCTTGATTATTTGTCCCCAGGCAATTGTCCATTTTCTAAAACAAAATATTGCGTTCAACGTTGTTTATAGATCTAGGGCCCTTTTGTCAGAGGTATTTCCGATAAGACATTCCTTGTATGCAAAATAATAGTCTGGCCTGGTTTTGAGTTTGGTTAGATATTTGTTATTTTATAGGAATTTTTAACTACTGTAACTGTAAAACGTGTTCTTATCATTGTAAGCAAAACACGGCAATACTGTTTCAGGCTAGTTTGATGCGTGTATATTGACAGTAATGCCGAAGTCTCTCGTGTATTTTTGATTTATGGTTAGTTTTAGCAAGCTGTAAGTTAAGCCAAACCAGTATTTTTGAATTGTAAGCTGATTTTTGCAAACTGTATGTGCCGTCAAACCAAATGCACACAACCAAAATGTTGCTGTACCAGTATTTTTTGAGCGCGATAGTACCTACCTATATTAACCTACAAAATTTTCAATTTTTTTCAAGTAAACTGGTTTAAATGGAGCTGTTAAATTTGAAATTTCGTACACGCATGAAAGACACTTAAAAACTATTAGATATAACGATTCAAGCTAATCTAAGTACTAGAAGTGGTATTGTATAAATAGAGACGTTTAACTAAAATTTTCGATTAGGATGCCGCAAAATAAATAAAATCTTATTAAAATGCGAAATTTCAACTTTATTATTGAGCTAGTAGCAATGGATAAAAGTGGTAAAAATGGAAAATCTATAACAATTTAATAATATGCCAACATTATACATTAAATTTAAATGGACATAATGGCGATGATCATACTGGTACTACAAAGAGAAAATAATCTTTTTCCATAAAATTCTTTTGAAATTTTATTTTAGTTTTCAAATGGCGTAGTCATTCAAAATTTTCTACAAGCGTTAAACATTAGAAACTATAGTTATAAATGTACTTTGATGTTTTGATTTTAATACAATACATTCCCTACACTAATATTTGAACATGCATTTTAAAACACTATCAAAATAGGATTAAGGAAGAAGAGAAAATCCTTAAGAAACATATTGTAATTTGTATTTTAGAGAAGAAATAATGTGTTGAAGGAGAGAAAACGTGAAATCAAGAAGTTGTACTTCCACTTTTGCATTGCACGTAGTGCTTTATTATGTAATTATATAAATCCGCTTGTACTTTTATGATGTATATACATTTCTGGACTTGTACACGTGTAATAAGTGAAATTAATATTGTAGTATCTACGTTTCGGTAGTCTTTCTTTACTACCTTTTTCAAGATTATATATTTTATTGTTTGAAACTAGATGTCATACTGCTTGATACATGTACATGAATGTTGAGTGGAGACACTACAAATTTTTAATACTTAATTTAATTTTTGATGTCGTGTAGAACAAGTTTATCCGTAGTTGAGAATCGTTCAAAAAAATGTGTCGTATAAGACTCTTTCTGGGTAAAAGTGACTAAGGGGAGACGTTTCGTGTAGTTTTGTGAAAATTTCCATTGTTAGTTGTTTTCAATATGGGGAAACCAAAGAACATTGTTGGTAACCAGTATACTACAAAGAGTGGCCCGATGAACGTGAGTGCGGTGATAGTGATCCTAGGACCAGTACATCTAGAAGTGAGGAAACTCACTTGGATGTTGAAAGTGTTGCTAGGCCTAGCCCTACGCCTACATACAAACCAGATTCAGCCTGGAAAAGAAAGATTGGTGGCTCCTTTGGCAGATAAACATTGGAATAATGTTGTTTTGGGTAATGTTATTGTAAATACAGAACTTGTTTCTCAAGCTTTGGCTAACTTTTGTGTTTGTAAATATTGTAAGAAAGAAAATACCATTGATATTGTTGAAAATATGCAGTTACGGAAAGGACTTGCAAGTAACTGATCTTCGTTTTGCAAAAACTAGGACAAAACTTTTTCTTTTTACAACTAAAGTCAACAACTACTTTGATGTAAATATTAAATGTGTGTATGGGGTGAGAGCCATATCTAGGCGAATGGTTGCAAGGCGAACATTGTTTGGTATGTTGTTGGTGATGTTCATCCTTTTATATATTTTGGTTTAGAGAGCCAAACAAAGAGTAAGCACACAGGAGCACAAACGTATGTGAAACTCGCGGCCCGCCGCAGGAAGTTGTGTCTTAATTCATACTATGTGGTAGTATGGGTATAAAACATGTACACCAAAACAACAAATTATTATTTTCTCCACAATTTTAAAAGTTAAAATTTACCGAAAGTAGTAATGGGTAGGATGTGAAACGATTTTCTGTTAAATAGAATACAATAAGAAAAGGAGCTTGCACCAGGACAAGTATAATAATTAACAAATGAAGAGTCAGTGAAGCAAAAACACTTAATTAGTAACTCTGAGACTGCACCATGGGCAAAAAGTAGAATCTTTTTTCTACTTACTAGAAAAAGCAAAAGATAGCAACTTAAAAAAATTAATTACCATTACAGTGACAGCTGTCTAAAGGAATATTTCAATTTAGTATACAATAACGTAGACATATTAACTAAGTGTAATTTACCTATTAAGAGAAATGCCAACTATATGAACGATGTATCTTAAATTACATTGTCTAATTTAGATTGCTGACAGTTTCTTTAAATTTCCTAAATATATCCGCTGCTACATAGTTATTCAGTCTATTATACATCGAGTATTTTTAATTATGAATAATAATCTTGAAAACGCCCAGTGTCGTATAATTTTCATTTACCAACATCGTTTTCTATCACTTAATGGAACAAAAACCTCTACTAGTAAAGATCAATTTTACAATACTCAAATGTTATCTGAATAAAACCTACTTGCATCAAATTTATTTAAACGCTTAACTACCCATGTGCAATTATTTCAACTAGTTATACGTATGACCTGTTTTTAAGTAAATAGAATTTAATCAATACAAAAAGTTTTTTCAATGCGAAAGTAACTTCTTATTTCTCAAATTATCAGTGATGGATATATTACAAGTGTAAGAGGTTTTGGCTATCTTTTAACTCAGCACACTTCAGTTATTTCAGAAAGTAGCTTTTATCAAATTGGTATTTATTAATTTTTGTCTTTGTACAATTTCATACATTTTTAAAATTTGACTTTTTGATCAGTAAAATTGTAATATACAACCCTCACAAAATTAATGTTTCATTTACAATGAGAGAAACAAATGAAAATCGCGTTTCGTTGCACGAGTGACATGTTTTGTTGAGTGGACACGTTTTAACCACATTGGGAATTGTAGTTTTTTTAGAAACAATCGAAGTTACTGGTGTTGCCAAGTTATGAAAAATGCTCGCGTTAATTAATGTTTCACACATCTGACCTTAAAAGTTTTGTAAAGTCATTGATTTTGTGAAATATATACGATTTCAAAAGTAAAAAGAATTTGCGATAATTCATCATCGTATTTGTACATTTATCATTTGGCCATTGTCAATAAAGTATTATATTCAATTTTTTATACTAATTTAACTTTTATTTAATTACTCTAATAATGGTGTATTTAGATTGATACTAGAAAATTATAATTAGTTTTTTTTTAAATCATTTGTTACACTCACTGTGTTTGGGTCTATGTGACCCGGTAATTTGTGTGGTTTAAATTAGAAGAACGAGAAGCAGACTATTATCATAGACGAATGTATTTTATTAGTTTTGTTTTATTTTCATAAATATAAATAACTTACATGATATTGCCACATTATTATGCAATATTGCGTATATTGCATACCTTATTTGAGTACCGGTAAACAAGTTTTATTCCTGTTGAGACTTGTCTGTGGCTCCGCGTATAAATTCAGCCAGTAAGCATCTGTGTGTTAACCGAGCTGGTAGCGTAGTAGTGACACGACCTGCTTAGCATTCGGGAACCAATGGGTCCGATTCCCGTTATCGTCTACCTTGAATGAGGCTTTTTCAGGGGGTTTTTCTCATACAGATGTAGCGGCATGATTACTGCGTATATGTACACCATGTGCCGTTACTTAGGCGAATTCTGGGGTAGTATTTGCCCCCTGAGAACCCTAACTCCGTTCCTTCCGATCCTATCCTGACCTACCCATCCTTAATCCCACGACTCACATATACGTAATGTATGTATGTATGCCAGAAATCCATGATTGTGACTGAAGGAGCTCGGAAAGCTCGATGGGAGAGAAGGAAATGCATGGCCCTCAGCTTTTTTCCATCGGTGTGTTAGTTTCGTAGTAAATATCACTCTATTAAGAAATACCTAACCACTGAAATTTATTATTGAAAATGTGTAGAAAGAGAGTGCTTGCGGATAGTAAACATGCGAAAGTTGTGTGTGTTTCTGATAGTGATTATAATGCTACTGAAGACCATTTGTAAGAAACCGAGATATATAACAGCGAATCATATAATGAAGTGGAAGGTATGATTTCATATGAAGCTGATACGGATAATCATCTAACTTCAAAAGATGGAAATATAGTATGGATTGAAAAGACACATCAATCAGGAAGGTTATCAGTAGCAAATATTATTTTGTTGATTCCTGGGTCAAGGTATGCTACGTAGCGAATAATTGATATAAAATCCGAGTACTTCTTATATTTTACACCCAAAATTGTCAACCTAAATTTGAAAATGTCAAATTGAGAAGGCAAAAGACTTTGTGGCGACATGTTTCAAGAACTAAGGTTAGTTGAACTAGAATCATATTTTGGCCTACTGTTTCTAGCTGGAGTGTATAAATCTCATGAAGAGGCAACAGGCAGTCTGTAGCATAGAAACAATATCCCTGCAAAGATTTCATGTAATTGCACGAATAATTAGCTTTGACGATAAAAAGCTTGACCAGCTTTGTTAGCAACAACAGCAGGCAGGTGTGCATGCAAATATTTTTGTATACTTAATAGATTAAAATAAATGTATGAACTGGTGTTTCTTATCATTATCGAACGTTTGAGAAATCGTGCGGAGCGTAAAATCACAAATCATACAAACCCGAATTAATATTCACAATCCTATAACATGAAGTGGCTGGTCGAAAATGGTAAAGGTTTTTCGTTTAATGATGACTGAAGATATTGAAGTCTGTTTATGTACTATTGGGGTTCTGTTTCCAAATCGTCTACACAAACTTAAAATATTGGTTTTAAAAACGATGACAGTCTTATTTCCAATATTGAAAAACGAATTGCACAATCATTGCCTCGAATATTCATTCAGGTAATATGTTACTTTTATTATTAAACTTATTTTTAACATTCTTCACGCAAAAACAACTTTTCTTCAACGGAATGGCTTCGGACATATGGAATAATTATAATAAATTAATGGCAAACACAATATTGTTTATAATTTTGTTTATTCGTTATATAGCGTTAACCATCATGGATACTAGCAAAAGGTATACCTCTTCCACTTGCCGTCAAAGCAAAAAGAAAAAAATGCAAAGGTAAACTTTCATACAGTTTTTAGAGAAATTAACAAGATAATACTAGCTACCTAGCATTACATTAAAATATATTCGAAACATTGTATTTCATAATACCTAGAATACAAAAAGCCAAATTAGGACGGAAAGGACAAGTTGCAGAAAAAATGCCACCCTCAAGAACACAACTGTCACACCTGAATCTACCAGTTTCATCGTCTATTAGGTAAAGACGTCCCAATCCCATCAACTTCATTTACAGCGGGATAGAAGAGGATGCAAATGTAACAATAAAAAAATAAAATAACAGGCCTGATATGATAACACCAGTATTGCAAGAAACCGTCGAAGGTAGAAGAGTCGTTAACATAGCGTATTTCTTTAAGCAAATTCTAAACAACGACGTACACAAACCGTTTAGTTACTCACTAGTGAACATGGTATTTACACAAGTAAGTGATTTTATAGTCAAATGTAGAATGTGCGATATAATACAGACAATTACTTCAGAAGACTGTAATGTTGATTCATTATTAGACATAATCTCTAGTGCAGTTCTAAGTGGCATAACAATGGGAATAGGACAATACGAATTGGAAGAAATTCTTACGACATTGGCTGTTCCGTCGATATTGAGTAGAATGTACACACAACACCGCGATTTGCTGGTCAACACAATTCACAAATTGGCTTGGATAGAAATGAAAGCAGATGGGAAAGAAGAAAAGAAAATGACTGAAGGAGATGGTGTACTGGATGAAATTGGCATACCGCTAATATCAGTCATAGAGGATGTAGCATGGTGTAAAAGATCTTATGGGACTCATTATTCTGCCAATTCGTATGTTGGATGCATTATAGGTGTTAGATCCAAAAAACTATTATACATGGGTATTAGAAATAAGTGTGCGGTTTATGAGCTATACAGCACAGTGCTTCAAAAACTGGAAAGGAACTTATACAATTATGGAAGCTGATATTAGTGTAGAAGGATTTAGACACATGACATGATCTATAATAAACTAATAGTCGATGGTGGAAGCAAAACCCTATGGAAACAGGATTGTGAAAAAAGCATAATGTAGAAACCATTTACTTAGAAATTTTGGTAGAAAGCTGGTTACTTTAACAAAAAATACAAAAAGCAGCTATTCAAATAGCAATGTACCACCTTTACTGCAACAAAATTTAAAAAAATCACTAATTAGATTGAGGATGTCGGTGTAAGCAGTAGATGTAGATGATAATGTGAAAATAACTAATTTAAGAAATGATATCACAAATAGTCCTTTTCATATATGCTGTGTTGTGGCCGGTTATAATTTAATTTTTGTATTAGTTTTAAGATGGCAGATAAAGCTGGTTATAATTGATTTTGCAGGTAAATATTGTACATAGACAAATTTTGGAAATCCCATCGGATTAGTATTTTTAGTATCGTTTTGTACCGGTGACGGGTAGATTGAGTGTAGTTGCGATTGTACGAAATCACATAAAATAAAGAAATTAATTTGAATTACCACTTATATATATATATATATATATATATATATATATATATATATATATATATATATATATATATATATATATATATATATATATATATATATATATATATATATATATATATATATATATATATATATATATATGCAAGTTCATCCTTCCTTCCTATAATTAATCCTATATGTGCCATTGTGAATGAAGCAGAATATAAAGAGTAAGTCCACTTGAAAAATTACAGTCCATTCTACATTGCATATTAATTCACTTATTTAAATTACGAAGCAATCAACAAATTGATCACATTTGGTCCTTTCGAGCCGGATTTCATACAATCGTAGTTATTCCAATTGATACTCCATTTTTCTTATTGTATAATTGATGAATTGTAATAATACGTATTCGAAACATATCCCTATCTATTGTACAATATTGTGTTGCGAATTAAAGATAAACAGCTATCTGCATGATACTGGTGCATACTGTATTCAATAACATTCTATATTCAACCAATTATTATTTTGGAATACAAATGTCAGAACAGGATAAGTTGCAGCGTAAGTTAGTAAAATTAATCGCTAGAAAAGAAACATTATTTCGTGGGGTACAGTTATTGTACGATGCCGGTCGATTATTAATGAAAAATTGAACTGACGAAAAAAGTTTGTATAATTTTAATGTAAGGTACTCCACTTTGGATCATTCAATCCTTGAATATAATGGAATAATTGACCAGATAGTGGACATAGAATTTGAATTAGATCCAAAACCACCCCAAAATTATGCCGCATTAGAATCTCTATAAGATTTATGTGACCACATTCAATATGTAGCAGCAAAAATAATAAAGCCTGTCACATCTGATACAAATAAAAATGAGAATTCTAATATTCGTTTACCTCGCATTGATTTAATAAAATTTAACGGGGAAGACTTATCGTTTTGGCCTTTGTTTTGTGAAAACTTTAAAAATTTTATTCATGTGAAACCAAACATTCCCAAATCAGAAAAGGTACAGTACTTATTAAGTAGCTTAGAAGGAAGGGCCTTAAAAACCATTTCTTCAATAGAACCTTTGCCTGACAATTATGAAATTCTTTGGCAGTTATTGCAAGATACATATCAGGACCGCAAATATTTAGTTAGTTTATATTTAGAAAAATTGTTCAATTTTAAACCACTTAATAATAATGACCCAAACACGTTACAATTCTATTTAGAAAAGCTTAATACAAGCGTCACAGCGCTAAAAACACTTAAACTAAAGGATTTATCCGATTATACAGGGTGTCCGGTGAGGAACTGTACAAACTGAAATGGTATTTTCCTTGGGTCAATTTAAGTAAAAAAGTCCCATAAACATAGGTCTGATTCGCAATAGTTACCCAGATACAAGCGTTTAAAGCTTATAAATGATCACATATTTTTTCAAAAGTAATTATTATTAGTCAACTGGAAAAACGAAACCGAAACAATCTGTCATTTATTCGTTTGTGTTCTAATAATATAATATAATAATAATAATAATTTAAATTTAAAATGCCTTTTCAATTTTCTAACGAAGAGTATGCTGACATCATTTACATTTATGGATTTTGTGATGGAAATGCGAGAGCTGCCTGTAGGGAATATGAACGAAGATTTCCCAACAGGAGGATTCCAAATCACCAAACCTTTTCTTCTGTGTTTCAACACGTTCGAACTCATGGTTCATTTCCATCAGTTTCAATAAGATCTGATCGTCCTGTGGAGTTAAATGTGAATGAACAAGAAAACATTCTACAGATGGTTGATCGGAGTCCAGGGTTGAGTGTTAGAAGAATTTCTTCTCGAACGGGAGTCCCCCGTATGTCAGTATGGCAAACATTACATGATGGGCTTTTGTATCCCTATCATACACAAAACGTTCAGCACCTTGAACCTGGAGATTTTGCTTTGCGATTGAATTTCTGCCAGTGGCTACAAGAAAATCCACAACTAGTTCCATTCATTTTATTTAGTGACGAGGCGCAATTTACTAGAGATGGAGTGAACAATACACGCATAAATGTCAGATTGTTTCGGTTTTGTTTTTCCAGTTGACTAATAATAATTACTTTTGGAAAAATATGTGATCATTTATAAACTTTAAACGCTTGTATCTGGGTAACTATTGCGAATCAGACCTATGTTTATGGGACTTTTTTTACTTAAATTGGCCCAAGGAAAATACCATTTCAGTTTGTACAGTTCCTCACCGGACACCCTGTATATTGACTCATATTGCGATGTCAAAATTATCGCAAGAAACTGTCAATGCGTTCGAACTAATACGACTCGATAATGAATTACCCACTTACGATGAGTTGATTAAATTCGTAAAACATCAAAGTAAAATTATTGTAAGGCCTGAAAGGCAGAGTACGACCAATTTCACCAATAATATCCATGCTAAATCACCCAGATCATTTGTATGCCATTCTTCAAAAAATAATAAAAAAAATGCGTTAGGTGTGGAAAGGATTTCTCTTAACTTTCCATTTACTTGCACAATCTGTAAATTCAAACTCCATACTCTCCTACATCGAACGGCAGGTAATAAAAATAATCAATCTCCTACAAATCCAAATATTGGATCTGAACCTAAGCCTTCCACATCGACTACTGAAACGCATACCTTGTGCAGTATTAATACCAGAAAATCTTCCACGGTTGTTTTATTGGCTACCGCTTTAGTCCACATTGTCGATAATTGGAAAAATTTACAAACTGTCCGATTTTTAATTGATAATGGATCGATGACTAATATGATAACCACGGATTGTTGCAAAAAACTCGGGTTATCTTCTACAAAAATTGTTTTCAGTATTACGGGAATAGGTGGCGTAAGAAAATTAATTCAAGGGAAGACTAAAACGGTAATCCAATCTAGAACAAATCCAGAATTCAAATAATCCTCAGAACTCCTTGTATTAGATAAAATTACTGACAATTTACCTGAAGCCTTAGTAGATGTATCATGTCTAGATTATTTAAATGATGTCCCTCTAGCTGATCCCACCTTTCAAACACCAGGTGTAGTGGATGGTATATTAGGGGCTTCCGTATTTGGTGATATAATAGATACGCATAAATTAATTGGTTCTGTGAACACCCCTACTGCCATTGATACTGCCTTTGGTTATATTATAATTGGTTCAACACCAACGTTACCATCCACCAAGTTTGAACATTTGGACCAAAATTCCCTTTCCTTAGTATCGAACCTTAATAATTATCACGCCGATGATTATATTCCTTCCACCACTGTCACAGAGGATGAAATTTGTGAGATTTCGTACCTACAAACCTATTGTCGAGATTCTACTGGTCGTTACTCAGTAGGTCTACACTTTAAAGAGGATCCTTCTGAATTAGGTGATTCCTATACCTTAGCTGAAAAAAGATTACTTCTATCAGAAAGACGCCTTCAAAAAACTCCCAATCTAAGGATCACTTACCACACCATTATGCAAGAGTACCTGGATAAAAACCACATGTCGTTAGTTGCAAGGGAACATTTTAATCTTCCCTCATATTTTATTCCTCATCACTGGAAGTACATCTACCCCATGTCGCGTAGTTTTTGATGCTAGCGCGCGTACCGTAGATAATCCTCGTTCCTTAAATTCAATTTTGTGTTCTGGTCCTAAATTGTTAAATTAATTGGTAAGCCTTCTTTTACAATTTCGATTAAATCCTGTAGCAGTAACAGCCGATATAAGGCAAATGTACAGAATGATTAATATTATAGAGCCACATCGTTCTTTTTAAAGAATATTATGGAGATTTGATCCTAATTTGTCTGTAGATATTTATGAATTAAATACGGTAACATTTGATGTAAGATCGTCGCCGTTTCTTAGTTTACGTACAGTAAAACAATTAGTTCTCGATGAAGGTCATAAGTTTCCCCAAGTCGTAGATTGTGTTCTCAAAAATATGTTTATGGATGACCTTGTAGTCAGTATTCCAGATGAAGGAAATGCTTTAGTGATTTTGAAGAATTAGTAAATTTATTCAAATGTGGAGGATTTAGTTATAGTAAAATGGTCTACCAATTCTAGGAAACTTTTGTCGCATATACCTGATGACCTAAGGTTGTCAACTCCTGTGGAATTTACTAAATATGATGTGAAAATATTGGGCTTACAATGGAATCCCAATACTGATGTATTTAGTTTTCGAATAAATTTTCAGCATCTAAACTGCACCAAGGGAAATATGTTATCACTTATCGCAAAAATATTTGACCCTTTAAATTTCTTAGCTCCTGTTACCTTATATGTAAAATTACTTATTAGAAGTTTGTGGGAATATAAATGGGAATGGGGCCGGCCAGCACCTCAAAAAATAAAGGATTGTTGGTTAAAATTTCAAAATGAATTAGACCTTTTAAACGATATTGCTATACCGCGCCATTTGTTTGTTTTACCTGGGGGAACTTTCGATTTAATAGGTTTCTGTGACGCTAGTCCAGCTGCGTATGGTTGTGTACTCTATGTGCGAACAATTAACTCCGGTAACCAAATAAGGGTATCTTTCCTGATAGCACAATCAAGGGTGTCTCCGAAACAAACGTTACCTAGATTAGAATTATGCGCAGCAGTTTTGCTTGCCAATCTAATGAGTCACGTGACCCAAATTTTCGCTCAGCGTTTTAATAAAATATACGCATTATCAGATTCAATGATAACTTTGTGCTGGATAAAATTTGATTCCAATAAATGGGATATCTACATTGCCAATAGGACTTCTCGAATTCGCAATAAGATTGATCGAAATCATTGGTTTTTCATTCCTGGTAGGGATAATGCAGCAGATTGCGCCTCCAGAGGTTTAACTCCCTCTTTGTTAGTAAATCACCCTTCCAGGTTTCACGGTCCGAGATGGTTGTTATCTGATCCGACAGAATGGCCCATTAACCTTGTTGGTGATAGGGATCTTACGGTAGGCGAAGAAAATTATTGTACCTTTGTAAAATTAAAAATGGAATCTCCTTTATATCGCCTCATTAACTACTTTTCATCATGGACCAAGCTATTATACACTACTGTATATGTATTACGTTTTCTCAAATTAGTTCCACCAAATAAACGAATTTGTAGTTCCGATTTAGATAAAGCCGAAATATATTTAATTAGAGACGTTCAGATAAAACATTTCGAAGTCGAGTACGACTTGCTATCACGAAACGAAAATATCGAACGTAACTCTTTGCAAAAGCTACGTCCATTCATGACCGAAAAAATAATACGCGTAGGAGGTCGACTTGCGAATTCAAAAATTAGTATGGAGAAAAGATATCCTATTCTGCTCCCAAAATCTGATCCCTTTGTGGATTTGCTTATAGATTACTATCATAAAAAATATCTTCATACTGGTGCCCATTTACTGCAATCATTATTAAGACAAAATTATTGGATTCTGTCATCCCGAAACTCCATTCGTCGTCGTATTTGGAATTGTAACCTTTGTTTTAAATTGAATCCTAAATCTGTTTCTTCTCTGATGTCAGATTTTCCACCTGCCAGAGTAAATCAATCAAAGGCGTTTTTGCATACTGGTGTTGATTACACTGGTCCCATAAGACCTATGTTTGTTTATTTATGTCTCTGTACCAAGGCAATTCATCTAGAACTTGCTTCCGATTTATCATCCGATGCCTTCATTTCAGCTTTCAAACCATTTATAGCCCACCGAGGTACATGTTCCACCCTATATAGTGATCGCGGTACGAATTTTGTTCGCTCAAGTACCCGATTTAATTAAATTTATGATTTACTCAATTCCGATACCTATAAAAATGCTTTCCAATGAGAATTAAATATTAATAAAATCCGTTGGAAATTCAATCCCCCTTCCGCACCCCATATGGGTGGACTTTGGGAGGCCAATATAAAAACAGTGAAAACTCACTTAACACGATGTATTGGGCAACAAATATTGAGCTATGAAGAGTTTCTTATGGTGTTAACACAAATCGAGGCTTCACTTAACTCTCGCCCTTTATGTATATTAAGTGACGACCCAAGTGATCCTATCGCTTTAACGCAGCCCATTTTTTATGCAGTGCACCACTAACGAGTTTGCCTGCTGATTACCTCGCAAACGAACGAATTAGCATATTAAATAGATATAAACTCCTAGATATGATTGTTCAATCATGTTGGTAACGCTGGCATGTGGAATATCTGACATCCTTACAAGTTGGACAAAAATGGAATAAGGATACCAAGCCTATAAAAATAGGAACCATAATCATAATTATGGAAAATAATGTACCACCATTACAATGGCCCTTGGGTATAATTGAAAAGGTATACCCAGGAAGAGATAATGTAGTTCGCGTTACATCGGTTAAAACACAAAATAATGTTTATGTTCGACCAGTAGTGAAGCTTTGTCCACTTCCAGGACAATAATAATTAGTTCATTAAAACATTTTTGTTCTTGTTTGTTATATGCAATCGGGTGGCCAGGATGTTGTGGCTGGTTATAATTTAATTTTTGTATTAGTTTTAAGATGACAGATAAAGCTGGTTTTAATTGATCTTGTAGGTAAATATTGCACATAGAAAAATTTTGGAAATCCCATCGTTTTGTACCGGTGACGGGTAGATTGAGTGTAGTTGCGATTGTACGAAATCACATAAAATAAAGAAATTAATTTGAATTACCACTTATATATATATATATATATATATTCCTTCCTATAATTAATCCTATATGTGCCATTGTGAATGAAGCAGAATATAAAGGGTAAGTCCACTTGAAAAATTACAGTCCATTCTATATTTATATTAATTCACTTATTTAAATTACGAAGCAATCAACAAATTGATCACATACTGACTTCCATAAAAATTGCAACACCTAGAATCTATTGCACGATTTTATTGAAATTTTCATCAACGATGTCTTTCGTTAGAACAAACAAACGATTAAAATTTGAAAACAAAAGAACAAAAACTAAAAATGTTTTTTTCAATAATGAGTTGCTCCGCCACGATTTGTAATGCACTCATCTAGACGGCGTGGCATGCTATCAATCAAGTGATCTATAGCTGCCTGTGGTATATCAACCCAAGCTTCTTGAGTCCGTAGCCGGAGATCGTGTAACTTATCTGGAGGGTGTGGTAAATTACCCAGTCGCCTACCGACCTCATCCCATACATGTTGAATGAAGATATGAAAGATATGGAAGCGCAACGGGTTCTAGCACATTGGCAATATAATCAGTGGCGTTTAAGTTGTCTTCAATGAAGACCAAGTGTGATCTGCTACCGTAACATATTGCACCCCATATCATTACTCCTTGTGTGAGGGCTGTGTTGCGTTCCACAAAAAATGTTGGACTTTTACGTTCTCCACCCATCCGTCTGACCTTACTACGACCATCGTGGGCCCACAAGCAAAATGGGGACTCCTCACTATACACAATTCGATGCCATTCTTGCGCCAAATCCGCTCTTTCGTTGCTCCATTCTAGCCTGCGTAGACGGTGAAGTGGTTTAAGAGGAAGACATAAAAATGGACGATATGAACGCATTCCATAAAACCTTATCCCGCGATAAACAGATCACATTGACATTCTGGGTCCTACACCTCTCATCCAATCATTTGCAACCGATCGAGTTGTAGAAAATCTGTCTCTTGTGGCCAAATGTCTTAAGCGACGTTCTTCGAGATCTGTAGTCCTGCGGGGACATCTAGATCCATGGCGACGTTGTTACACCCCTTCCTCGAACTATTTGGACCAACATCTGAATACCGTTATAGCATTTCCGTTTACACGACAAGCAATTTCTTTTAGCGAAAGTCCGGCCTCTCTCATGCCAATAATACGGCCTAGTTCAAAATGAGTCAATTGGGAAAAATGTTGGTGTTGACGTACTCTTGGTATTGTTCCCAAGTTCAGAACGAAATTGTGAACAAACAATTTGCAAAATTGACAGTTAATTACACACTGATTGGTTTATTTCTTCAAATTTATTGTTACTAAGTGCATAGGAAAAACAAAAAAAAATACTAGCTAGATCTTTTTCAAATTTTAATCGTTTGTTCTAATAAAAGACATCGTTGACGAAAATTTCAATAAAATCGTTCAACAAATTCTAGGTGTTGCAATTTTTATGGAAGTCAGTATATTTGGCAGTCACACTGAATGTGCGCAATACTTTTGTAGTGGAGAAAAACAAAATGGAACCAATATTGTCAGCGCAATGAAGGAATACGGATTATTTCAGAATATCATGTATTGTGTACGTCGACTTGTATGCAAGGCCGACAATTTCATCCTCAACATGACAAATAATTACACAGAGCAATGCAATTCCGTGGTATGTAAATTTATAGGAGGTAAAAGGATTAACTTTTCTCGAAAGAGGGCGTATGAAACCGGATGTGAAGCTGCAGCAATATTACACGTAACGAAAGATCAATTTAATAATATTATTCATAAAGCGTTAATTGGTCATGGTCCTAGCACGATTACTAAAAAAAAATATCCTAAAAAAATACTAAAATCAAGCGAAAACGTCGAAGAAAAAACGAAAGCTCTAACATTTGAAGACGAAGATTATGGTCCGTTAGATCAAGAAACAGCAAATCTCGAAAATTCCGACATGAAGCCAGAATTATATAAATCTCAAAAGGAATTATTCCTGCAGAAATAAAAAAGAACAGAAACTGAAATAAGCGATATTGAATTTCGTACTCGTGGGTCAAGTTCCATTTATGTGTAACAGTGAACTGTGAAACTGTGAACGAAAGTGGTTTCTTTATCGTTATAGGTAGAGACGAATTATATTATTTAGGTGTTAGTCCAGATGGATTAATAATAATAATAGTAATGATAATAATAATAATGATAATAAGATATATATATATATATATATATATATATATATATATATATATATATATATATATATATATATAGTAACCAAACGCTGGTCGCACAATTTTATGTGTGTTCGTCTTGGTGGCAGGGCTCCGTTGTATCCACCGCTTCTTTTGATACACCCTGCATAGCTAGTCGGTAGCTATAAAAGGCACCCTACTGGAGGGAAAAATCCATACCATAGAAAGTTTCCACGGTACAATCCAGGGCGGTGTGGGGTTTGGGCTGGACTCCATTCGGAGCCGTCCAGATGACGAGCCCAAAGACGGAGAGATTGGTGGCGACTCCCCTCGGTTCTGTGTTACACACACTAGCGTGAACTCAGGCGTAGAGAACGCTCCGGATGACGAACAAACGTTTATCTTTGCCCGAACCGGGAAAGTCTGTCGATCTCCCACTATTGAAGGGTTGAGGTGTACGGAAATATTAAACACGAGTGAAAGAAGTAGAGATGATTTGAGTGAAAGTGTAATAAAGAAACAAACGGAAACAGAGATAAGCCATAGTGAAAATGAGATTAGTCATAAAGATCAAAAAAGTAACGAATTAGAAAGATCGGAGGAAGGTCACAGTACGAAAGTCAAACGTAAACATAACAGAAATAAGCAAAGAAAATCAACGCAGAAAAGTCTGAGTCAGACCAATCAGAAATTGGTTAGAAGTATTATGTCATCAAAATTTCCGAAGACGATTACAGAACTATGTCGCCATTTGCAATTCAAAAGAGGATTTTTGATTGCGTTGGGGCAAATGTTGAGATTCGTAAAATAGGACACGGAATGTTAAGTGAGAAAGTCAATACAATTGAACAACTGTTAAACTTAAAAAAAAACTGGAATTTGTAGAAGGAAAAGAAGTTGTTGTAACTCCAAACGATAGGCTTAACAAATCAACGGGAATAATTACAAGTACTGATCTTATATCATGCTCAATCGAATAAATTGCCCAGGAATTAAAGCAACAAGGTGTTATTGATGCTTATAGAATAACAAAGAGGGTGGATGGTAACGTAATCAAAACTAACCTTCAACAAAACCAAACCGCCTAGTGAAATTAAAGCAGCATACTTAAACAAAAAGGTAAGACCATACATACCAGTTTCAATGAAATGCTTTGCATGTTAGAGATTTGGTCACTTGGCTAAATACTGTAAAAACCAGACTATGTGTGACTGTGGAAAGACTTCACACGAAAAGGAAGATAGCTGTATGAACCTCCCAAAGTGTATAAACTGCGAAGGACCACACAATGCTAGGTCAATTACCTGCCCTACCTTGGTGAAAGAAAAGAAAATAGTAAAACTAAAAATTACAAATAATTTGACTTTTAAAAGAAGGTAGAAGCATGGTTTACAGTAAATCTTACGTAGTAGCAAGTGAAACCTTTGCAGATAGAGCGAACAGAACAAATCCAAACAATGCTAACTATAAAGAAGGTACTTCTCAGAGTGACGCATTAAAAAGTAAAGTACCGAAGCATATGAAGGATAAAAATTCAATATCAAACGAACGCTATCATGAAGCGGGACCCACACAAGTTGATACACTAACACCCCATGTAAACCAAGAAGTACAAAACCCTCTACTCATGCAAAGCTTGTCAAACTGGACAATGCAACCTAATGAAGCAGGATGAGAGTATTTAGAGCTCTCCGCAGCGGATGGAGATGCTGACCCTAATGATGACTTAGATCAAAGGCCAAAACAAAAAAGGGGGAGGACTAAAGGAGTAATACGATTAATTCAAGGGAAGGATCCCAACGTAACTTCATATAAGCCAAAAGAATCTGTAATAACCGCATATCTGTGATATATATTTGTTGTGTTTTTTAAGTCTATTATCTAGTCATAACACGTTTTTATCTTTATAATATGCATATAACTATATATATATATATATATATATATATATATATATATATATATATATATATATAATATATATGTATATATAATATGTAATGCGGAATTACACAATATATAGGAAATATGTTCCTGTCGGATCAGCCCAACGAGTCATGGTGGTGTCATGATACTGATAAGACTGATGTAATACCGAAAGTGTTAAATTTAATCACTAGGCTTCAAGCAATTGTGATAAAAAACAGATTTGCGATAATAAATTAATAATAACTAATAATAATTTTTAATTACGATAATCGATTTATATCTTCCTGATTCATCACGGAAGGAGCCGCAAACTCAAAGTATTTTACTACAAGTTGACCAACCATACCTGCATGTAAGGGACATTAATTGCCACAATACAGTCTGGGGATCAAAATACACTAACCCAAAGGGCGCACTCTTAGAAAATATAATAAATGAAAGATCATTAATAATCATTAATAACGGACAGCAAGTCACATCAATGAAGCATCAGGAGGTTTTAGCGCTATTGATCTTTCTATTGCATCACCATCGGTTGCATTACACTTATCATGAGAAACTTTAAACTATGCACACCACAGCGATAATTTTCCTATCATAAATATCGGAACAAAAATACAACAGCATCCCAAAATGGAATATAGAAAAGGCGAACTGGGAAAAGTTTGGAGAATACCTAAGTACGGCGAAATATGAAAGCCAAAATAACATGGTTCAAGCACTATCAGATACGATTATGTCAGCTACGTTAGTATCAATACCAAAAAAATCTACGGCATTAAAAAAGCCTCCAGTACCATCGTGGACAGCAGAAATAGGATATAAAAACAAATTTAAGAAACGCTTATTGCGGATATACAAAAAGCACAGAACAAACGAAAATTTAATTGCTTTTAAAAGACAGAAAGGACAGAAAGAGGCTATAACACACAGCGAAACTCATGGCGCCAATACACGTCCTCAATAAACTCTAACACCAAAATCAACCAAATGTGGCGCAAAGCCAATGCTATTATTGGTTGTAGCAAACCACTGTCATTGACTACACTCAATATTGATGGAAGATTAACTAATGACCCTCAAAATACCTTCAACCACCTTTTTCAAAAGTGTATCTTGTAATTCGCAAGATAAACACTGAACGGCAGACTATACAAATTAGGGAAGATGACTTAGAATCGTATAATAAATTATTTGTACTATCGGAATTGACAAGGACTCTAACTAAAACCAAAGATACGACACCAGGAAATAATAATATCACGTATAGTATGTTAAAACATTTACCCACAGAAAGTAAACAGATGTTGCTTAACGTATACAATAACGTATGGTGTACAGTAGTGTACCCTCCGGAGCGGAAATTAGCAACAGGCATAGCACTCCCAAAAGAGAACAAAGATAAACCCAATCCGGGAGGTTACATGCCCATAACGTTATCATCCTGTTTAAGCAAAATATTTGAAAGCATGGTAAACTATAGACTAATAGTCGTATTAGAAAGAGAAAACAGAATTAGCAAATATCAAGCGGGGTTTAGAAAGAGCTATTCTACAACTGATCACTCGCTACAGATGGATCATACAGTAAAATAAGCGTTTATAAAAACTCAACATGTGTCAGTGGTATTTTTTGACTTGGAAAAAGCATTCAACACGGTATGGCGATAACACATAGGCTACCAAAGATAATTCAAACGCTATATGAACAAAAAATGGTGTACCACAAGGGTCAGTTCTTAGCACGATACAATACAATAGCGAATAACGGGATAGCGGATGGTATATCTCAAAATAGCAAGGCTACGCTGTATGTGGACGATCTAGTAATCACAGTAACGTGAACAGATGAGCAAAATAATGCAAGAAAATGTTGATGTTATTGCTCGTACTGCAGAAATTCGGGGACTAAAATGATCAACAACTAAAACAGTGCGTATGCACTACTTCCGTCTGAGAAAAAAACACGTCGAACCAGAAATATTATTAAACAACTCTGTTGTACCATATGTAGCTCACCACACATTTCTGGGACTTACATTTGATAATAAACTTACTTGGAAAGTACATATAGAAGAACTTACTGCTAAATGTAAAAGAATCCTAAATAAGATTAACCCGCCGTTTGTCGCTATATGAGCATTTTGCTCACACTTCAAGAAATTTATCATTATTTTGTTTACAAGGCAGTTTCAAGTCGCGCCCTTTTCGCTACCTGAGTTTATAACCTTCCTGGAAAGAATTTATTACGGTTATTTGTTATTGTTTGTTTAGTATGGTTTCTATGAAGTGTTTATTTACCGGGAGTTTGCAGCGTTAGCATTTTGCTCATTGTGCGACAAACCGCGTTACATTAAATCTCGTTTTATGTTTTCTTATCTCGTTACGTTTGTGTGCTGTAATTTAAATTTTTGTGTATAATTATTGTGTGTACAAGTGTGTGTTATCCATAAAATGAATCGTGGTAAGAAGCTGGTCGAGTCGCACGACAGTCATTCGAAGGAACATCCGGAGGTATTTATGGCTATGAGTATTACACATCTTGAATAGTATTGCTGCAATTATGTACTGTGTTCTAGTAAGCGCTCCATGGCTTGGGGACCATTTTATATTTGATGTTGGTGATTCGAACGTCGAAAACCGGCTAGATTAAGTTGAATCTGATGCTCCATCGGAACACAGCAGTCACAATACAGATTCTGAACAGTCTGCAGAATCTACTTCAGAATCTGAAGAAGTAGTGCTACATCATACTGGAGTTACGTTGATAAAGATAAAACAACTATCTGGCGTATGCACCCTCCACGGCCTAACGTACGCAGTGGAAAAGAAAATGTGGTTACAATTAGCCCGGGTATAAAAGGAGCTGCCAGAAATGTATCGACAATAATGGATTCTTGGCAGTTGTTTTTTTCTGAACATATTGTAATAAAAAAGGTGTATGTAACGTAGGTGTGTCGTATACAAAATTTTAAGTAATAAAAAGTAAGTTATAAAGTAATGAAATAATAAGTTCTCCAAAAATACAAACTTTACACCACTTATAGTTGTGCCTTTGACTCATTCGGTTGATTCATAGAGGGGGTTCAAATAAAATGATTTGCTTAATTACCACTAGATCTGCTCGATTATTTTCACTTACCATCAATAATAAAAAAATGTAAAACTAATGAAATTATCTCGGGCGCCAAATTGTTTTTTATAATATCGGAACAATTAAATCGAGTTTATAAAAATGTAAAAAAAATAACAATATACAGACTATGTTTATTAAATATCAAATGTAATGATGAAATAATGAAGGTCTTAAAATTATGCTTAAAGTACTAAATAAATCCTACATAAATACCTTAGAAATTTTTGTACACAAACTTTTCTTTTTGACAACCTCTAGTATCTAAATATGATTACGAAGCGGTTAACCTGGATGAAATCATTCTTACGTCATCATGGTGCAATCTCGACATAATGTTATCAGCCGCACCCCAAACTGAATTTATCTTTAAAAAATCCGTATTTCTTCTTAAAACTTTTAAATCCACTTCTTATTGCATTAATTGGAAGTTTTCCATTCAAAACATTTGCAATCATAAAACGAAAAATATACGCAACAATAAAATAAAATGCGTACTTAAGATGCCATTACGTTGTAAATTGAAGTAATGATAAACGTGTAATTAAAGTAAAAAATGGCATAAAAATACGTAAAGAAAGCGCCTAAAACGAACAAATGCTTTAATTTTATGTAAATGTATTAAAAATATATCTTACCACCAATTTGATGGCACTTTCACATAAATTTAGGTAAAAATCAAAAAGAAGCAGCTCCCTGCTTCGACATTAAACAGGAAGTGAAAAAAATGGAGGTTTTCGAAGTAGATGATGCGGTTCTGCGCACAAGATAGCAGAATAACTTAACGCAGACGCGTTGCGTATAGAATTAAGTCACGATGCGTTGCGCAACTCAAATGACTAGAAAACAGTTTATGGGAATATAAATCTTTACGAAAATATGCACTATATAGATATGCAAATTAAGTTGCCTAAATTGAGGTATATTTTATACAACACAAGAAAGAGTTGTTACAATATGCTAGAGAGTATTACACAGTATACTAATTTGTACTTGAGGAAGGCGCGACAGAACTACTCTCGCGAAAGGGATTGCTTAGATACAACAGTTCTTGGGTCTACTTTACATGGCAGGCGTAAAGAAGGCATCCCATCTAAATGTAAAAGAATTATGGGCAGATGATGTTACGTCTCCAGTCTGTTTTCGTGCAACGATGTCAAGTTGGAGATTTTACGTGCTTCTCGAAGCTCTCCGTTTTGATAACACGGACACTAGGAAAGGACGACAACAACAAGACAATCTGGCTGCAATTAGAGATGTCTTTCAAGAATTTGTGTCAGCGTGTTTAGAGAACTACGAGGTTGGGGAAAACACAACGGTAGACGAAATGTTACCTGCGTTTCGGGGCAGATGTAGGTTTAGGCAGTATATAGCAAATAAACCTTCGAAGTACGGCATAAAGATTTATACACTGGTGGATTCGTCTATATACTACACTTCAAACTTGGAAATTTATCCAGGGAAACAACCAGAGGGTATATACCGCTTTGACAACAAAGCTGCTAGTGTGGTAAAAAGACTAACTACACATATTATAAATAGTAGTAGAAACATTACAATGGATAACTACTTTACGTCCGTTCCATTAGCACTTGATTTAGTAAAATGCAAAACGACGGTTGTTGGTACCTTTTGAAAAAACAAAAGAGAGATTCCTCCAATATTCCTAAACACCAAAATACGACCAGTAAATAGCAGTATGTTTGCACTTTTGAAAACAGGGCTGTTAGTTTTTTATGTCCCTAAAAAAAATAAAAACGTAATGCTATTTTCCACGATGCATAACGACGACGAAATCGATAAGTCAAATCAAAATAAACCGGAAGTAATAACCTTTTATAATTCAACTAAAGGTGGGGTAGACACGGTGGATTAACTTGTATCGCAGTATTCTGTAGCAAGGATCAGTTGTAGATGGCCGCTGACCATATTCTTCTGTTTGTTGAATGTTGGAGGGATAAACTCTCAAATAATTTATACAACCAAAACGGGCGATACGCTAGAAAGACGGAGCTATCTAAGCAGTTTAGCTTTAGAGCTAATAAAACCGCACGCGCAATCAAGATTATCAATTACAAATTTACCTTCTCAACTAAAGCATTCTGTTAGAATGCTAGTAGGAGATAAAGAAGAGGACCAGCCAAGTACAAGTGCTAGGAGTTCTGGTATATGCTCCGCCGTAAAAACAGGAAAACGAAAAAAATATGTTGCAAATGTCCGAAGTACCTGTGCAACGAGCATGCGATATTATATGAGAACAATGCTTGACACGACTCGATAAAGAATAAATGTCGAAAATAAACTATACTTGATATTGATTTATCTATACATATAATCCATAAGATATTATACTTAAACTTAATTTGTTAGAAAATAAACAATTTACCTTACAAACATTCCTTATTTACCCGCAGTTTACCTTTAAAAATGCTTCAGATGATAAGTGTGAGCAAAACGCTCACGTGCGACAAACCACGTTACGGTAGTGGGAGCGACAAACGGCGGGTTAAGGCTTATGCAATTGCACCTGGGGTGCTGACCAAAGTTCACTAAAAACGATAATTAGTGCCTTAATTAAATCAAGAATTGAGCACGGAAGCGTAGTGTACAACAATTCAGCAAAAACACACATTAAAAAAATTCATCTTGCATGGAACCAAGCATTGCTGTTAATTACAGGTCGCTATAAAACTTCGCTTACCGAATCTATGAATATTATTGCAAGCTATCCACCACTCGAACTCAGGTTTCTAGAAATTAACCTTAAGTATGGAGCCAAACTACTGAGCAAGGGAGACCATCTACTCCACTCAACAATATTAAACCCACTAATGTTGCCTAAATATGCATGGAACCAAACAGAAACAATACCTGCTATAATCATGTTACACCAACAACTAAAAAATGAAAACATAAACCATATTATTTGGAATACATGTAGAAACATATACAATTGGTTACTACACGTCCCTCAAATAGAATATATTACACCAACAAATCAAAAGGACATATATACAACATTCACAGAATTTAAACCCCAACATGGGGACTTCACAATTGCACACATTCAAATAGAATTTAGTGAAACAAACCACATATACTCAGTTATTATCAACAACCAAGCGAATGTAATTGCAATTCACCTTCCCGAGGGATCCTCAGAACTAACCGCAGGTCTTGTTGTAATACTCAAAGCAACAGAGTTCTGTAAAAATGAAAATAAGGTACTAATTTGCATCTCATCTAAAGTGGCGATCATAGCCCTCAAAAACGCATACACAAAAAACGATCTCCTAAAATATGTACTGCAAAGTATAACAAAGTGGAGCGATGAGGACAGATGTATAAAACTTGTGCATACGTCTAAGCAACTAAACACTATAGTAACCAAATCATCACAATTTGAAGGGGAAAGTGAGATCAAAACATGTACTAAGTGCACACTGGACGATATAATAGTGAGGATCCATAGAAATATAAAAATAAAATGGCAAAATCAGTGGGAGAGAAGTAATAGTCAAATGAGGGAAATAATAACTGACGTAGGACTAATACATAAAAACATTGAATTAGAACACAGGAAACAAGAGGTGGTATGGACAAGATAGGACATACAAGACTTACACATTCACATATATTATTGGGTAAAGAAAGTCCAAAGTGCGCTCAATGCGGGAAAATGTTGTCAATACGCCACGTTGTCGAAGACTGTGAGACATTGCAACCATATAGAAAAAAACACAATATAAAAAAATAATTAAAAGCAATAGTTAAGAAAAAAGTGAATACCTCAACCTTCTGAATTATTTTGAAGACGTTAATATTGTCAACGAGATATAATTAAACTGGTCACAATGTAACTACCCACTAAGGACATTCAATGATCCAAGATATCGAAAATGTCTTAAAATGGGTAATTACGCCATTAGAGAAAATAATAATACTTATAATAATAATAATAATAATAATAATAATAATAATAATTTTGACAGGCAATGACACAATAATTGAAATTAAATGTCCATATTCTCCAAGAGATTCTACTACAGCAGACGCTAAAAAAAATAAAGTAATTACATATGTTACAATAGAAGCTGGATAATTAAAATTAAAAAAGTCGCACGATTATATGTACCAAGGGCAACTGGATATAACGCAGCGGACATTTTGTTATTTCATTCGTTGGACAAAAAAAGACACGATGTTTCAAAAAATAAAAAAAGATGAATTCTTTTGGCAAGAAAGGATGTTACCAAAATTGCAGAAATTTTATTTTTTCTTTTACTAGAGATGGTGTATCCACGTTATACACGAGAGCCTCCAAACAATATAATCAGAAACCTTCCCAGAGCTTGATAGTTTGTTAATATTTTCCAGTTATGTTTATGTACATATATAGTGTAATTAATTATTACACGATTAGATAAGATAATTTAGATATTGTAAAGAAAATGTAAAACTATAATAAATTTTGTATAATAAATAAGTAAGTTAATGAAAATAATGAATTCTCCAAAAAATTACTAACCTTACACCATTTATAATTGTGCCTTTGGCTCATGTCGGTAGATTAATAGGGTTGGTTCAAATAAAATGATTTGTTTAATTACCACTTACCATGAATAATAAAGAATGTAAAAAATTAATGAAATTATCTCGAGCGCCAAATTGTTTTTTTTTAAACATCGGAACAATTAAACCGACTTTACAAAAATGTAAAAAAATAACAATATAAAGACTATGTTTATTGAATATGAAATGTAATGATGAAATAATGAAGGTCTTAAAATTATGCTTAAAATACTAAATAAAACACTACATAAATACCTTAGAAATTTTTGTACACAAACTTTTCTTTTTGACAACCTCTGGTATCTAAATATGGTTACAAAGCGGTTAACAGGATGAAGTCATTCTTACGTCATCATGGTGCAATCTTGACATAATGTTATCAGCCGAACCCCAAACTGAATTTATCTTTAAAAAAATCCGTATAACTTTCTTCTTAAAACTGTTAAATCCACTTCTTATTGCATTATATGGACGTATCCATTCAAAAAATTGCAATCATAAAATCAAATATGTACTTAAAATTCAATTACGTTGTAAATTGAATTAATGATAAACGTACAATTAAAGTAAAAATTGGTAAAAAATACGTAAAGAAAACGCAAAGAAAAAAAAACGTACAGAAAACGCCACCAAATTGATAGCGCTTTCAATTTAGATAAAATCAAAATGAAGCAGCTTCGTGCTTCGACATTAAACAGGAAGTGAAAAATGGATCCTTAGCAAGTAGATCATGTCAGATGATGTACTCGTGCGCCGAAGGATTTGAGCCTCGAATTAAGTCACGATGCATTGCGCAACTCAGAAAACAATTTATGAGAATATACCTTTAACCTTGAAGATATGCAAGATATGCAAATATGCAAATTAAGCAAATTAAGTTGTCTACCTCATACCAATATTGTAAAATAAATGAAGGAAAGATCCTAAATTGAGGTATATTTTATACAACACTAAAAAGAGTTGTTACAATATTTAATTATAAGATACTACAAGATATTAAATCAATCACACAAAGGACAAACGCCTTTGATCGACATGTAAAACTAGGCTAGCCAATTGATATGTTGTAACCAAAAAGTAGCTCGATTATAATGTATGTTATTGGGAAATTGGAAATTTATAATGAAAAAAAAATCAGTAGGTTCCTGTTTTCAATCCATTCGGAAAGTTATGCCATTTTCTAAAAAACTTTATTGTTGCTTAACTGTTATTGCTTCAAAGTTAGCTCAAAATTGCTCAAAAAGAACTTGTTGCTAAGAATTTGATAATAAAGAATAGTTCTAATATTGTCAAAATCAGCAGATAAACTGTTGAATTGTGAATTTCACGTTTATACAGTAAATTTTGTCAATCTATTGTTTGTATACGGTACTTCACATAAACATTGCCTTCCTCAATCAGTATAAAGTACCGCCGTATGCTTCGCACATATTGCACTATAGAACAGAGTGGTCCTCATGTTTGATCAAAAGTATACGGAAAATTTCGAACAATAGTTGAAATGGGTTCATAAGTCTAATGGAATTTATCAAAATTCAAAACTAGGTACGTTTGACAAACGAGGTATTTATATTCCCTAATTGTAAAGTCTGCCGCATGTTGCGCTGCTAATCAGTAATGATTGTGTTGAAAACAGGGGTCTCCGAAATAAGATACTATTAATAAACTAATGAACTGAAAATTACCAAAAAAATTGTATAATCAAATTTGGTAGAAAAAACTTCACTGTAGCAGTTCAAAACATTAAATTGAAATAAGATGAAATTTACTTGTTAGTCAGTAAAAACTTACTGTTAAATAAAACACTGTGGTTTCATGTTGAAAATGTTGTAATTTATTAACAGGTGTCGTTAACGTGACGTTTCGGGAAGGCTGACATATACCAATAAATATGTGTGGTTCCCTTCATCAGACAGAAATTTTTTTTATACAAAACAAACGTTGTTGTTAATTTAAACATGGTAATACACCATAATCTAAAATATTAAAACTAACGTAATGGTTATATTTAACAAAATTTAAGAACACTTACCAACATTAAAAAAAGGTTATTTATACATATTATATCAAAATGTTTCACATCCTTAATCTTACATCATAAAAACAATTGGAAAATGTGGTACAAACTTGTACGTCACCATCTCCAAAAACCCCTGAAAAAAATTTTTTTTATATAACCACAGCAAAATTTTCACTTTGTTACACAAAAATTATTTTTATTAATATTTACCGTTATAAAAACGGGGATCATAACCCGCATCATACAATAATTTCCAAAAAACACTTTAATACTAATTCAACTTAAAATTGAGTTATTAACTTTTCTTAAGAAACACGTGGAAACCAAAAGCAATGTCAAATGTAAAAGTGAAAATTTTCTTGACAAAATATTACCACCTTAACTAAATACAATCAGGTAACTACCAATTATAAAACCCTAAATTTATACATCTAAATTAACAATTTTTAATTAAGTTTAAATAAATATTACTTAAATTATTGATATCTGATTTAAAATTTACTGTATTGAACTTTTCAGTATAAAACATTTCCTTAAACAACCTTTTTTGGGGGTTATCTTAATACGCTAAAACTTGTTTACCGTCAAAATCAAAATTATGTCCTAATTGTACATGATGGTTACATAAAGCAGTATTGTCCAATTTGTTTTTAATGGAATACATGTGTTGTTTGATTCGTTTTTTAACATATTGTGACGTTTGCCCAACATATGATTTAGAGCAATTTTTACAATCGATTTTATATACTAAATTAGACCTATCATTAATTGGTACTTTAGCTTTAAGTTTGGTATGAAAGTTATTAATAGTATTATAGTTTTTAAATGCAATTTGTGTTTGTTGAGTTTTATTCAGAATGAATTGTTTGATTTTTCACGTAACCTTTGGAATGTAAGGTAAGGAAAAAAATTTTTTGGTATTATGTTGTTTATCCATGTTTTTATTGTATTTATGCTTATTGTGTATCCAGTGTAATCGTATTTTAATATGTTTATTAATAAACGGTATTGGATAATTATTTTTAATTAAAGCCTTTTTTACTTTTTCTAAGTTATCAGGTCGAAATTTTGGATGTGATAGTTTTATTGCTCTATCCACTAATGAATGAATAACACTAATTTTAAACTTAATGTGATTTACCCCATTAAAATTAAGGTATCTTTCAGACCAAACCTCTTTAGTGAACCAATTAGTGATAATCTTATTACCATCATTATTTAACGTCATGTCTAGAAAATTGATTTTATGATCTCTTTCGTTTTCGACAGTAAATTGTATTCTAGGGTGAAAGTTATTGAAAAGCTCAATCAGTTTATTAATATATTTAGGATTCATTAGCAAAATACAATCATCTACATAACGTTTATAAAAATTTATTTTATTATTCCAAAAGTCATCGTTAATTATTCGATCTTCAATATGTTCCAATACTAAATTGGCAATTACCGAGGAAAGGGGGCTACCCATAGCAGTTCCAAAGGTTTGTTTAAAAAAATTTTCTTTAAATTGAAAATAGGTAGATTTTAGAATAAGTTCAGCAGCTTTAATAAAATTGACTTCCGTAATAGAGGTAAATTTGGCAATTTCTTGCCATTTATTTTTAATACATGTTATAGCTAGACCAATTGGGATGTTAGTGAACAGTGATTGGACGTCAAAACTAACTAATTGAAAATTTTTAGGTACCTTATGGTTTTTTATAAACTTATGGAACGACCAAGAATCTTTGGTGTGAAAGATTGATTTACCAACAATATTATTTAAAATGTTTGACAGATATTTAGAAAGTTTATAGGTAGGCGCTTGTATGTGCTAACAATAGGTCTAAGTGGTATATTTGGTTTATGTACTTTTGGTAATACATAGATTTTGGATGACACCGAATTACTACATTTCAATAGTTTGTATGTATTTAAATCAATCTGATTACTATTTTTCCAAATGAGAATAATATTATTGATTTCTTTTTCAATTTTAATAGTTGGGTCAGTTTCTAATCTTTTATAAGTGTTATGATCATTAAGAAGTGCTAGCATTTTTTCATCATATGTAGAAGTTGGAATAATGACTGTTTTGTTAGCTTTATCGCACTTAGTGATAATTAGATTAGGGTTGTTTTTGATAAACTTTTTAGTTTCAGAAATACTTTTATGAATTTGATCTTGGTATTTGTGATTTTTATTTTTTATATTAGTACAATGATTAGTAAGTAGGTGAACTGTTTGTGTTCTAATTTCATTTTTAGTATCATAATCTAAATTTTTATTATACATTCAGTGTCAGTCAAAATTTGTGGAATAGGTATATTATCATTGACAAGAGTAGTTTTAGGGTCTTGTTGTAATATAAAATGAACGTTTTCAGGTAATTGGGTTTTACTTAAGTTTATAATCCAATCATAATTAATCTTATTCTTAAGTACTGTTTGACTACTATTTTCCATATTCATTAGTTTTCTAACGTTTTTTTGTTTAATTCTGTTAAAAAGTTTTTCTTTTTTGTGGTGAATGAAACGAAAGAATTGTAAATTCACTTCTTTATTATAGTGTTGTACAATATAGTTTTTGTTTATTGAAATCTGTTTTTTTATTGAAATTTCAGCTTCATGGGTATCATGGATAATAATACTCAAACATTGCAATTGAAATTTTACTTGTGCTTTTCTAAGTTGTGTAAGTTTATTTAGATTATTTTGAATATATATAAAAAAAAATTTTTTCAGGGGTTTTTGGAGATGGTGACGTACAAGTTTGTACCACATTTTCCAATTGTTTTTATAATGTAAGATTAAGGATGTGAAACATTTTGATATAATATGTATAAATAACCTTTTTTTAATGTTGGTAAGTGTTCTTAAATTTTGTTAAATATAACCATTACGTTAGTTTTAATATTTTAGATTATGGTGTATTACCATGTTTAAATCAACAACAACGTTTGTTTTGTATAAAAAAAATTTCTGTCTGATGAAGGGAACCACACATATTTATTGGTATATGTCAGCCTTCCCGAAACGTCACGTTAACAACACCTGTTAATAAATTACAACATTTTCAACATGAAACCACAGTGTTTTATTTAACAGTAAGTTTTTACTGACTAACAAGTGAGTTTCATCTTATTTCAATTTAATGTTTTGAACTGCTACAGTGAAGTTTTTTCTACCAAATTTGATTATAATTAAATTACAGTTCGTGATACTTCTCTTTATAAAAAAAAATATATTTTCAAGAATGTATAATTTACTTGGGAAAATGGCCATTTTTTTCTTTAACTCGGTTGTATTTCTAAATAATTGTGTTGAAAGTTTTTCAAAAAACGCAAAGTTTGAGGGGTCGTTTTGGGAAATTAAACAAAATAAATGAGGATATAAGCGTTTACCGCTTTAGGGTATGGTATCGTCTATCATATATTCAAATCTCTATCCCTTAAATTGAATACTTACGAAATGGCACCATATTTGGGAACACTCCAAATAACATAGCAAAAATGAGCGCCAAGTTCCAATACTATAGAACATTTCTAGAGCGAGTTAACGAAACTGTATGACATTCCCTTCTTGGAAATCCAGTTAATTCGTTCGAACCTTTTTCTATCGATATTGGTAGTTCAAGGTTCACGAAATGAACTTTCTGAGCATCGAGGTAATGCCTCAGGAAATTTTTCCAACGAAATCCGTGTATACATAACGATTTTGACATCTCTTAGTCTAAATGCGTGTGGTTGCCAAGAATAGGTGAAATTCACATAATGTGCATCGAACTAATGAATGTAGACGTTTTTCTATCGACATTTGTGCATAAATAACGGTTTTGGCATCTTTTGGTGGAGTCTCGGATAATCTACAAACTTGGAAGTCAATAGCGATCTGATATTAACAAGAACGTGAAAATGCAAACTTTAACGATTATTATTCATAATTAATATACTTACTTTTATTACGATAACTTACAGTTATCGTACTCAGTAAATGATAACACTATAAAATATTAAGTTGTCAAATAAATTTATGAAATATAAAACGCAAATGTAACTATAACAGTTAGTTCGATGCATTTGTAAGCAAACTTGTAAAACTTATTTTATTTTATTTTAGTGAATATGAACTAGATCCTTAATAAATGTTTTAAAGCTCTTATAATTTACTAAGGACTATAATTCTAATTGTTATCGAAACGTTTAAAGTTGTGTAAACACATAAAAATTCACGATTTAAAACCCTAAAGATGTTTATAAATGGCGAATGATAATCGTGAACGTTTGCATTTTCATATTTTAGTCCTTTATGTGGATAGATTATTGTTATAGTTGTCCTAATAAAAAGGTTATTAAAATCATTTCATTTCTTTTAAGTTAGCATCCAGATGTATATTAACCTCTATCATGAAGTTTTAAACTTCTGTTTGACAGAGATTATTGTTTTTGCGCTTACAATAGTGCCTATTTTTGTAATGAGCTTAGGATGCTGCATAATTATTCTGAAAAAAATGTTAATAAAATCATTTCATTTCTTTTAATTTCCATTTTGTAGGTTGGAAGGTCGTGTGGAGTTTCGCACCAGATATTTTTTGTGTACGATTATAGTTAAAAGTTACAAAAATAACTGAAAATAATAATTGTCGATTTGTAAAAAATATAATTTAAAATTTAAACGGCTTGTTGAAGGTTCCGAATTAACAAATAAACCGTAAGCAATTATATAGTAAAACGATTTTCTACAGATTGTATATTAATATGTTACGTAGGTATTCGGGTTCATAAGAAATTGTTTTTTAATTGTTTAGGTATTTTTAGGAAATTTTGTATATATAGTCACACTGCATATTTTAAATAAAAGAAAATTATTCAAATTATTTTAGTTGAGTTTGTAACATTTTAAAAGTGGTGTAAAAAATGAAGTACCGCATTATAAATGATTTTAAGTCGATATTTTTCATTTATGTAAAGACATGCACATGCAAATGCACATTTGCATCTTCTTCTAACGCATGTACTTAAATTGAACCTACGTTTTAACGTACAGTGTAAGTTTTAGTTCGCCACCCGAGGGGTGATACACAATAAATTTCCTTCCGTCTTCGTCATATATCATGTGTAAAAACGACAAAGTTACATGTTCAACTGTTGTGCTTGAATAAAAGCGCTAACCCGATATCGGAATTCACTCATAATTTCAACTACATATATTAGTTGAGTTATTGACAAACTAAAAGCTGCGTCTAATATTGCCATTTACATAAAATTCGGGAACATATTTACATAAATTTCAAATTTTTGAGTTTTGATATACCTACATCAAGATGTTTTTTTTTTAAATGGGGCACCCTGTGATTTGATTGTAGTTTAGTTGGCCCAGTCTTAAGCTTAGAACTTCATAACCTATCGGCAGGAAGTCACTAAACATACTATTTAGAGCCAATATATTTTTGTTATTTGTACATATTTACTACATTGCAAAATATTAAATTATCGTTAGTATAGTACTACATTTGTTTTGATATAAATTAACCATTATGCGAAACAAGAAACTGGCTTAATAGTCTCGACACTATTAGAAAATTGACCACATGCTAAATTACAAATAACAACAAGCGTTAGTGTCAATTCCGCACGGCAACCTAAAATTAAATTTTGCACTACGTAAATTAATTAAAGCGATTCTACGTTACGGATAATCTATAGGGATGCCTCCTGTTTTTTCACATATTTCCGGATTAACGCACATAACTGA
>JARFJB010000052.1:52500-130000 GCA_036346205.1 Vesta saturnalis
ATAACTAAGAAAATTTATTTCAAAGTATCACGAGACTTGCAATTTAAAAATTGATAAATTACAAGTGATTGAAATAATATTTGAAAATCCTTTTTTTACATCCCATACTATATGTTATGGCACGCTTGGCTATAATTTGTTACATTTTTTTTTCTCAATAAGATAAAAATTATTTCTTGTTAGATGTTTATCCATGCATGTAATTAACAACTATAGACTAAGTTATAACGTCAAATAGAAAATAGATAAAACTTAATTAGAAACCATTAGATGAAAATGTTTACTAAAAAGTTACGAAGTATTATTCATATAAATGTACGAGGGATGTACAGTATTTAATGTCCCCAGCATAGAATGCAACATAATCCCCTTGAAGACGAACTCACTTATTCTACCTCTGTTCATTGAAAGACTTGGAGTCTTGATCACAGAAAAAGTCCTGCACTGACGCCATAACTCCTTCATCGCTCTCAAATTTTGTTCTCCAAACACTCTCTTTTAGCTTTGGAAATAAATAAAAGCCACTGGGGCTAAGTCATGGGGAGTAGGGTGGATACTTCATAACTTCAAACCTATAGTCATGAATTGCATTCATACAGATAAGTCCCTTATGAGCTGGGGCGTTGTCTTGATGAAAAAGAGTTCTGCGGGACAGTTTTCCTCTTCTTTTTTCGTTAATGCATTTACGAAGTTTTGTAACCAATGCTGCATAATATTGACCAGTGATTGTGTGGCCAGTAAAATTCTTTCGGCATCCCAAAAACTTATAGCCATTCTCTTACCCGCTGAAGCCTGTATACGACATTTGCGTGGAGGGGGAGATCCTAGGTAACGCCACTTCATACTGTTGTTTACACTAGTTATCTATTTGGTTCCAATCGCACTACTTTCAACTTGGACAACTTTGACACTATTAAAGCTTGACTAATAAAATTTGGTAGTTTGTCAATACAATAACAAAACAAACATATTTAAAAGCTATCTAGGCTAGGGACTACAAACACTGGACATCCCTCGTAAATGTCGTGGTTTCAGTAGCTGAATGGATTCAATAGTTTAGATGTTGAATTAAAAATGGGGTAGACAAGTATCAATAACATTAATAAAATTCAAAACCAATCCCCATAAATTATTAATAATAAATGGAAAAACTACTACTTGTTTCGATTCAATGAGTAAGTCATCTTCAGCCGTCTATAAATAAAGATGAATATTAAATTAAAATAAAACTAAAGCGGGTTACTGACATAAAAGTTGAGCTAACAATTAAATAATCAATTTGCTCGGGAGTAAAATAAATACTACCTAACAAACAAAATACACCCACGTACCACTCAAATTAAAAAACACCGAACGTGTTTCAATAGCGGTCGACTGCTTAACTATCGAAACGCGTTCGGAGTTTTTAAGTTTGTGTGATACGTGGGTGTATTGTGTTTGTTACAGATCCTGCCACAGTTATAGTGCTCAAGATTTTTTAAGTACTACACTAATAAATGAAAATGGTTAAGGATCAACCGACAGCACGTCAAATATTACTTTGTAGGTGCACAACTTCAGATAAAAGCAGAAATGAATAAACGTTGAGGTCAACTGAAACGGAACATATAAAGAGGTATTTATAGGAACGGAGGGGAACATAATTAGTTCAAGAATAACGATTGCTAATTATTAGTTTTGAATTTTATTCGCTTTAGGGTGGTTTATAGAGGCAGCAATGATTTCCTTTTGTTCTAAATAACTACGTTTGATCTTATTGCACAGTTGAAGAAGTTAGAAATTTATTTCTTTATGAAAGGAGTGGTTCGTGCTTAATACATGAGTAGCGAATAAGTACTTGAGGCTATCGTCCTTATCTTTGAAACAAGTAAGGTGTTCTTTAATTCTAATGATGAACAAGAAGCAAAAAGCATCACAATCCGAGAACTCAGTTTGTGAACTGTAGACCTCTCCAGCTTGCTATTACTATCCTTGGTAAAAACCAGCATGAATTTTTAATTAGTGTGATTTGAGAAGAAAATTTTTGCATTTTTGAAAAACATCCTTATGGATGATTATGTAGTGTTTTTTGATTAAGCCATTCTTAAAAAGGACCTCTGACTTAAGGTAGTATCAAAAATTTCATAAAATAAGAGTTTTTTGCCCACAAATAGGCCTGATTAATTATTATCGAAACTTAACAGAGTTTTGGCTGAAGCAGGGTTTCAGCGATTGGGTAAGGTAACGAGGTTGGAGTCATTAAGCTAAGTTTGAAGTATGGTTAAGCAATCCTCAAAAGGGGAATAAATTACTTACATCATATGACACCAATCTATAAGGGGGTTTTTATTCTTAGTTCAGAGATATGAGAAACTGCATTTTTGGAAGCTATCGGACGAACGGGATTGTTCAATTTAAGGATCTTGAGTAGAGTATAAAGTCTAGAGGCAGGTTCATGACCAACAATCCATGATAATTAGCATTTAAGAACAAAACGGTATTATTATGAAGAAACAATAATTCTGACGGCAGATAGTAGAGTTAATTGAGAGAAATCATTATCGTTTAAAAAAACCTTAACTTTATCAATATTTGTGACTTTATTCATAGTATAAATGCAGGATTAAATTTACAGCGTTACTCGAAACGAGGTAGTTCGATTTAGTTTGCTCTTGAAATGATTGTGAACGTTATTAAAGGAACCATTTATAGGTTTTACGAACATTAATTCTCTCAACTCATTGGCAACATTATCCTTGAGTTTACTTAATAAACATTCAGCTTAAATTTTGAAAATGTTAGTAAGGTCTGTATATAAACTCTGAAGATTAATCTTGTTACGGGCAAAAATGACAGTAGATCGGAATTAACAGAATGTGTATAACCGTCAATATAGGAGTTGTAATACCTAAATGCTAGCGATTCACAGATAAGTTCCAAACAGACAAAAAAAGCTTACTTACCTTAGTCGCCAAACCAGGTGAATTATTAAATTAACCGCCTTGGTGCGATGTTTCCTGCAAAACTTCAAAATATTTGCATTCGAACGCAATAAAATGACGTTCTAATAGATTAGCTGCTCTGTCAATGATCTTATTTACTTATATTTACGTTGCGTTAATTCTCAATGAAACATCTTAAAACAAAATTGTATCAAAAAACTCAAAAATAGCAGATAATCTAATAGAGAAAATTCTCTCAAATTATTACGTTACAGCTTTCATCACAATGAAAGAAAAAAAATCAAAGTTGCCGTTGTAAGGTTGCATAAATAAAAATTTCCGTAAAACAAATAAGTCACTCGATAACTAGTTAAATCGTGTTGACCCTTGCAAGATTAGATTTCCCAAAATTATCTACCTTAACTACCTTAATTTAATTAACACCAAGAGGAATAATAACATTGTCGTCGAACATGTAAATTTGACAAACTTTCACAATACGCAAATTTGTATACAGTATTCAGAATAAGATAAAAATAACGCACAGTATGAAATGATACAATAGGCGGGTGAATACACTTTTGTATAATCACCTGTACGGCTCTTATGCAAAACTCTACACAAAGGTAAGCGTATTCATGCGCTTAAAAGATACACATAAAACACTTTGTTAAAATCGCCAAGAATTTTACTTAGGGAAGTATGTAGCTTAATTCTCACCCTTGATCACTTTAAACTCTCTCCCTTTGCTTTGTACAGCGGTGTAGGTTAATTCCCGTGCTAATGACACTTTAGGTGATTAAATGGTGAACACCAATACTCTTGAATCTCCCTAACTCGGCTTTCGGTACAGCAACTTTACAGTCGTCAAATTTCAACAAACCGTCTATTTTTGAATTATATTAACACATATTTAGCGACGAAAATATTTACACCAAAATCAGGTGATTACTAACTGGATCAGATATATATATATATATATATATATATATATATATATATATATATATATATATATATATATATATATCAGGTGAATCTTATCTAATCCGCCAAAATTAAGAAGTACTAGAACTCATCATTCTAAACAAAAAAGTTCATACGTACATGGGTCCGGAAATGCTTCGTTTCCGAGATACAGGGTGTCAAAGTTGAAAAAAAAAATCGCGTTTTCTTCAATATCTTTCGACTGTTTCGAAATAGTTTCATGAAATTTCGTATACGGGGTTTTTTTGGGATGACAAATTCAAATTTGTGGTCCATTTAGTTGTGGTTACTAGAGGGCGTCAGCGGCAACCATTTCGACCACTTTAAATCTTTTCAACTTTTTTGTGCTACACTGTATGCCATTTTGGACTAAAAAAATCGATTCTCCCGTCTTTTCTGCTACAAAAAGGTATATCTTAGTGAAGTCGCTAAAAGCAACCCTTTCCGAGAAAGAGACATTAAAAAAAGAAAAAAATTAATATTAAAAGTATACATGTTGTATGTCTAGGCATTCTATCGTATTTAATTATGAATTTTTTATTATCAACGAACGCAAAGAGACAGATAAGTACATAAGTAAACAAGTAAGTTACTTAGTAACAATTAAAAATTCCTATTGATAAACCTGTCAAAAAAATACCCTCCGAAAATGTGTATGCATCATGAGTTTTAAAAGAGTTTTTCTCGGAAAGGGTTGCTCCTAGCGACATCACTAAGATATACCTTTTTTTAGAAGAAAAGACAGGAGAATCGATTTTTCTAGTCCAAAATGGCATACAGTGTAGCAAAAAAAATTGCTAGGATTTAAAGGGGTCGAAATCGTTGCCGCTGGCGCCCTCTAGAAACGACAACCAAATGGACCACAAATTTGAATTTGTCATCCCAAAAAAACCCCGTATACGAAATTTCATGAAACTATTTCGAAACAGTCGAAAGATATTGAAGAAAACGCGATTTTTTTTCAACTTTGACACCCTGTATCTCGGAAACGAAGCATTTCCGGACCCATGTACATATGAACTTTTTTGCTTAGAATGATGAGTTCTAGCACGCCTTTAATTTTGGCGGATTAGATAAGATTCACCCTGTATGTATATATATATATATATATATATATATATATATATATATATATATATATATATATATATATATACAGGGTGTCCAGAAATGTGGTCAAAACTGCTAGGACGTATAGAGAGGCTCAAAATAACCCTGGTCTTCATTTGAATTTTTTTCCTATCTGTCTTCGTTATGGAGTTATCGGCCTTCAAAGTCAGAAGTTAAAAATCTAATTTCAATGATAATTTTTAAACGGCTTCTTTCATTACCATGAAATTTAGACACCCTAACTACCTCATAGAAAGGCATTTTTGATACTTAACTAGAATTCATTGTATTTTTAATGTACAGGTAAAGTCAAAATTAAGTTTCGAACCGTTTCGAAAATACTATTTTATTTGAAACGTAAATTCTAAATAAAAAAACAATCTATAAACATTTTGTAAGTGACGTTTCTCTGTTGTTATGGAAATGACTGTCATTGTTGATTGTTGATGTAAATCAGTTAATAAAAACTGAAAAAAGTGAATACCGTTAAAACTATAGTAGAGATATGAAGCATTTACTAATGAGGAGTGTGCAGACATGCATTTAGTGTATGGTTTGTCAGAAGGAATTTCCGCATCTCCTACAATTCGGTATCAATCTACTTTTGTATGTACGGAGACACTGTAATAACGTTGCTTAATCGGTTCACTGGTCGTTTTAATTCTGTGTTCCACCAATGAGATACATCCAATCACTTTACCATCGATGGACGTAAAATAATCGTTAACTCGTCAAGATTTCGTAATTGCTCACTACATAAATGCAATCGTGAACGTATTGCTGGCTCTCGGCTCTAATGCCTCACCGGTTTATAGATTTTCACATTGTCCCTCTCCGTTGCGTAACTCCGGGACATACTTCGTCGCTTCCAAAAATCAACTCCCAAAATGATCTGGTGCGGTATATTCGGTACGACAAGAACATTAATAGTCACAATCTTGGCTTTAACTTGAATGGGTACGGTAGCTCGTCCGATACTTTTAACGGACCGGCCATTTTGCACGAAATAAGTAGACGTAAATTGCCTGTTTAGATAAACTTTTAGTTGGTTCAATTTTTTTTCTCAATCGTTACTACCTATGATGGTCTACAATGACCAACTATTTAATAACCCTAACAATTCCTGATCAATAGAACTTTATTTTTGAAAAACTTTTTTCATTTTTTGGCCTTAAACTGTTATAAAATACTGCAGACTTCACGAAGATTTCAGAAGGCAACACCCGGGTAGTTATTGCCTTCTTTGCTCGTTTCCACTTCGAGCACTTAGGATAATTTTTTAACGGTAACATCCACTTTCCCACAACGATGACAATATCGGTTCTTCCTCGACTCCTGACATTGCGACGCTAGATGGCCAGGCTTCTGGCAATTCCATCAAAGTTTATTTACAATATTATTCTCCCTTCGCTTTACTTCCCTTTCACGAGATGTAACCTGTACCTCCTGTATAGATACTTCCTTAATTTTAACACTGAGGGGCTCTAGATGGGCTTCTCCCACATAAACCAAATCGACCATCAAATTTTGATCGTCACTGTCCCAAATATTCTAACGATGAGCTTTTCAAAACAACTCGTTGATCTAAAATTTCATACTTGGGCTGAAATGTTGCATCTTCATGAAACAAACTTTCCTTAATTTTAACGTTAACATCCGTTTTCGTATCGGGATTATTAATTCTGCCCAATAAATACTTAACTTTACGATAGTCGATAATGTTTTCCTCGACGAATTAATTTTAACCTCTTCCAAGAGTTTTCCTAATTCGCTTTTAGTTTCTTCAATAGCAATGTTGTCAGTTTCAAAATCAAAAGGGCACTCTGGATGCTGCGTAAGGTTTCCATTACCCTCTTCATTAATAAACGTTCGTAGTATAGCGCATAAAACCGTAATACCTAACGTTATATCAGCGCCTCGAATGGCCACGTCATATTTCACTTCACTAGGCGCAAGTCGATCTACGTCCATTTTATAACACATCTTCCAATTAATCCTAGCTTGACCACACCCCTGCTTGCATGCGTCTTTTACCGCATGTATGAAAAGTTATACATAGTGTATTTTGTATGGAAAATGTATGATACAACGCATACAAGTTTTTTCATTGCCTGCTGTTGCGTTGGTTTAGCAGCAGATATACTATTTTTTCATTTTAATTGTGTTTTAAATAAATATTGTTTATGTCGTAAAAATAATAAGTAGTTTTGAAGAGCAAGTATGAATGCATCAACTACAACATCTGAAAGAACTGATCATTAGACGTTCCTCCACCACAAAAAAAGAAAAAAATCTTTATTTAGAGCTCGATGCAAATATTGTTATGACTGAAACAAGGATACTGCAGGGGCCACAAGAAAATGCCATAATGGTTCTAAACCGTACTGACCTGGACATGGGAAGTGGATTCCCTATTGTCATAACTGTAAGATACTCTACTTCAACAAACAAAAAACTTGCTTACCTTTGTCGCCAAAACAGTTGAATCAGTAAATTCCGATGTTTCCTACAATAAACTAACTGATCGGTCAAGGATCTCATTTACTCTATATTTACGTTGCGCTAGATCTCAATGAAACATATCTTGAAATTAAACAATGAAAGAAATTGATTGTACGTTGGCGCTTTAAAATTGCACAAGTCAAAATTTCCACACAACAAATAATTCGCCCGGTAACTTAAACGTAATCAAAATATCTAGTCTTTTAAATTTCGTACCACTTAAATAATAATAACGCGGTGACAAGGGAATGAGGTTACATATACTATTACACTCAGTAACGAAATAGTCCTCCCAAATCCATTAACCCTATTGGTATATTATGATAAAAATAAAACGAAAAATAAACAATCAGAGCATTGATACAGTTGTCAAAACACATTAAATTCACTTCCTGAAGGGAGTAAAGTGCAATCTTTATTTGTAACATTTGCTAGTTAAATCGGGTTGACCCTTGCAAGGTTCAAACTCCCAAAATTATCTACCTTAAGCACTTTAAATTTTAATTAACACCTGAACCAATAATAATAATGGTGCCTAAAACGTGAATTTTACAAATTTCCGCAATACGTAAATTTGTATACAGTATTCAGAATAAGCTAGAACTAACGCACAGTATGAAATGATAGAATACGCGGGTGAATACACTTTTGTAAAATCATCTGTACGGCTCTTATGCAAAACTCTACACAAAGGTAAGCTCTACTCTAGCAAATTACGTGTCGTAGGTTCAAATCCTACTCGATGTAAACTTTTTACTTATGTATTTAATAAAATTAATAATAATTTTTATTTATAACGCAGTGGAGTGTTTTAGGGCCTGGTGATAGTTAAGGCCAACTTTTGAAATTCCCGTCGGTAACGGAAGCACGTGGTTTCAGTATTTCCAGTAATTATAACAAATATATTAAGGTAAGTGCGGTTTTGTTTGGCATAAAATATAGTTAGGACTTTAACATATTCTCAAGTTGTAAGTATATCTAGTAGCCTTTTTCAGATGGGGAAATATATAGGCCAAGGCTTAAGTGCTAATTAGGGCATTGAGATAGTAGAAAAACAAGGGCATCACAAAGGAATGTAGAACAGCAAACTAGCATTTCCCTTCTTAGCCTAAGAAATTATTTTGAACGTGGTGGTATGATAAGGAACGACCTTGGACGAAAACCTATCTTAAAGAACAAAGAGGAAAGCGAACTAGAAGAAATAATTGTTCGACTAACAAGTATTGGACTTCCTCTGGCTTCAAAAGCCTTCCAAAGAAGCGTTTTTAATTTTTATTAAAACCAATCGTGTTGATTTATTTCGGAGCAATTGGAGCTTTTGTATTTTGAAACGCCATCCTCGTATTAGCAAGCACAAGGGACAATTAATGAATCCTGATGGGTCTCCTAATTAAACCGCCATAGTAAAGGATTACAAATTTGATACCATATTACAACAGTTTGATCTAAAATATTCATCAGGCACACTCTACAATATGAATAAGAAGGACTGTAGACTTACATTATCAGCAATTTGTCCTGACTTTGAAACGATCTAAAAGGGTGCACTTAGTGTCATAAGATCATGGTGAGAATATGACCATTGTAGCTTATGTTAATGCATTGGGAAACTCCGTTCCTACGATAATTTTATTTAAGGGATATCGTCAAAATCCCACCTACTCAGATAACATGTCCGTTGGAACATGAGCTTCTATGAAGCCAAAGCGAACCATGACCACTTCACTATTTCGTAAACGGTTGAAACAATTGTCAAAATATAAACCTGCTGAAAATGTGATGCTGATATTCGATGGTGCTATGTGTCATCTGGACATTTTAATTGCAAGTAAGGCAGAAACACATGATATTTATTAAATAATAATCAACGAAATAATCATCCAATCCCAACAATCACACAAAATCAATTATTTTCGCCGCCACAATTTCAAAATACACGTTTCACGCCTCAATCAGCTTCAATATTTAATCAAAATACATCTGTCCAGAGTATACCTTCGGCTATGGAATATCAATTATCCGATAAAAAACAGAAAACGAAACAACAGACAATACTCACGATTGGCCTAAAAAATGAAAAAGGAAAATGAAACCATCTATACAAATAACTTATAACTCCCTGTCAACAAACGTTCAGAACAGATACGACTCAATAGCCAACAAGATACAAACGAAAATACAAGCTCTTCTAATAATGCTCAAACCCCCAAAACTCCTAAACCACCCCCGATCTATATACATATATGGAGTAACAAACTATACTAGCATGATTGAAAGCTTAGCCAGAGCAGCAGAAGCATAACAATACTATAGTAACACTTTGGCTAACAACACTGTTAAAATTAATGCTTCAACTCCAGGTACATACAGAAAACTAATAAAACACCTTCAAGCAGAAAAAATAATCCATCACGCTTACCAGCCAAAATACAACCGAACGTACAAGGTTGTAAGGAATCTACACCACACAGTGCCAGTCGAAAACATCAAATGTGAACCAGAAACTATTGGTACAAGCCAACAAATTCGAAATCAAAACCAAGCCCACACGGCACTAAGAGACTGACAATAACGCACAAACACGCTTAATAGATCAGATAACTACCCTTCCTTTCTGAATTTAACCAAATGATACTAAATTTGTCGTTAACAAAATAACCGTAAACACTTATTAATCGCATTTTTAAGTATTGATAAGATTGACATCATCCTCATTTCAGAAACACATTTTACAGCACAAACCGTCCTCCGAATACCAAATTCTACCATCTACTATACAAACTACCCTGACATTACAGCACATGGCGGGTCAGTGGTTATCACTAAAAATCATAGTTCACACCATGAACTACCCAAATTCCAGACCGAATGGATACTAGCTGCAAACGTGGAAATAAATGCTCTACCCTGGTCAGTTGTAATACCGGCAACATACAGCCCTCCAAGATATCAAATCACTTCCATCCAGTACCAAACGTTTTTCCGGTTCCTAGGAGTTAAATTTTTTGCCGTTGGTGACTGGAATTCTAAACACACACACACACGCACGCACGCACGCATGCACACGCACACGCACACGCACACGCACACGCACACGCACACGCACGCGCACGCCACGCACACGCACACGCACACGCACGCACGCGCACGCGCACGCGCACGCGCACGACGCACACGCACACACGCACACACGCACACGCACACACGCACACACGCACACACGCACGACACGCACACACGCACACACGCACACACGCACACACGCACCACACACGCACACACGCACACACGGGCACACGCACACGCGCGCACGCACACACGTACACACGCACACACGCACACGCACACACGCACACACGCACACACGCACGCACACACGCACACACGCACACGCACGCACACCGCACACGCACACGCACAGCACACGCACACGCACACGCACACGCACACGCACACGACACACGCACACGCACACGCACACGACACGCACACGCACACGCACACGCACACGCACGACACGCACACGACACACAGCACACGACACACGCACACACGACACACGCACACGCACACACGCACACGCACACGCACACGCACACCGCACACCGCACACACGACCACACACGCAACACGCACACACGACACACGCACACACGCACACACGCACACGACACACGCACACACGCACACACGCACACACGCACACACGCACACACGCACACACGCACACACGCACACAGGCACACACGCACACACGCACACACGCACACACGCACACACGCACACACGCACACACGCACACACGCACACACGCACACACGCACACACGCACACACGCACACACGCACACACACACACGCGCCACGCGCACGCGCACACGCACACGCACACGCACACGCACACGCACACGCACACGCACACGCACACGCACACGCACACGCACACCCACACGCACACGCACACACGCACACGCACACACGCACGACACGCACACGCACACGCACACGCGCACACCGCACACGACGCACACGCGCACACGACGCACACGCACACACGCACCACGCACACACGCACACAGCACACAAGCACACACGCACACACGCCACACGCACACACGCACACACGCACACGCACACACGCACACACGCACACACGCACACGCACACACGCACACGCACACACGCACACACGCACACACACACACACGCACACACACGCACACACGCACACACGCACACGCACACGCACACGCACACGCACACACGCACACACGCACACACGCACACACGCACACACGCACACACGCACACACGCACACACGCACACACGCACACGCCACACGCACACGCACACACGCACACACGCACACACGCACACACGCACACACGCGCACACGCACACACGCACACACGCACACACGCACACACGCACACACGCACACACGCACCCACACACACACACGCGCGCCCACTGGGGTTCAAGGCTCATCAAAAGGCAGAAACCTCCTAAGAACTATGACCGACAACAACTATGGCTTTCTCTCTACAATCAACGTACTGACCATCAGACCTAGACAAAATTCCAGATCTATTAGACTTCTGCGTAATCTCACTAAGCATCCTTATTATTATAAGGCTTACACTCTTACAAACAAGAGAATGAACTGGGAAATATTCCAAATCTTTTAGAAGAAAACATAAGTTTTCAGTTGCGAACAAAACAACCAGAATACCTTGATACAGCAATCCACTATCTAACTAATCTTATCCAGGAAGCTGCTTGGGAGTCTACTCCTAGCCAAGATGAAGAATTATACCTGAAAGTAACAATATCACACTGTATATAAGGGAACTAGTGGCAGAAAACGTAGAGATCGGGCACGATGGAAAGATTACGAAACGTCGCCGACAAAACAGTATACAACAGATTAACACGAAAACTCAGAGTAACCCTTCAAGATCACAAAATAATTCATTCCAAAATTACGTTACCAACCTAAATAAAAATGATCACTATTTGGAGAGCAACCAATAAACTAAAAAGACCGCAAGCTCGCATTACACCAATTTTGACTGAAGGTACGTGGACTAGATCGAATAAAAATAAAGCAGATACATTCACAGAGTATCCACCACACGTCTTCAAACCGTTTGAACGATCACCTACCCACGAAAATCAAGAAACTAAAGATTTTTCATATGCGCCATGCCACCCTATAAAATCTTTCCGTCGAGCTGAAGTAAAATTTGAAATGAACAAATTGAAACTGCTCAAAGCGACAGGGTATGATTTAATAACGAGTAAAATGGAAATGCTGCCCAAGAAAGCTATCGTGCTCATCACCACAATATTTAATCGCATTCTGAGTATCGCGTACTACCCCATCCTTTGGAAGTATGCCCACACCTTGATGATACAGAAACCTGGTAAAACTACCTGAACAGAAAACATCCTACAGACCGATTGCTTCCAAAATTAAGTAAGGTATTCGAAAATTTACTACTAAAGAGAATGAGAGAAGACATAGAACTTTCGACAGTAATCCTTCAACATCAATTTGGATTTCGCGAAAGTCATTCAACTATCCACCAAACAAATAGAATTGAAAGTACTATTGCTAAAAGCTTGGAAGAGGAAATATTGCATGGCAGCGTTACTTAATGTACAATCTAAAACAATTACTCCCAAATCCATATTACTTCATCTTACAATCTTACCTATCTAATCGTTACTATTCAGTGAAATACATGAATACAATTGCCGAGTGTCATTCCTTCAACTCCGATGTCACGCAAGGCAGTGTATTGGGGCCGATACTCTATCACCTGCTTACATCTAACATACCAGAGGCAGACGGCACCCTGCCACCTTCGCTGACGACATTACCATTTCAGCGAACGGCTCGAAGAACACTTGAATATTGTCAATGGATGGTTAAATCGGTGGCGAATAAAGATCAACAAAACCAAATCTACGTAAGTTACTTTTGCGAAAAAATTCAGCGCATCTCCGCTAGTCAATATCGATGGTGCCGCCATATCTGTGAAAAATGAAGAGAAATACTTGGGACTTCACCTTGACCAAAAATTAAAATGAAAAAAAAAACTCACAAACAAAAAAGCAATTAATCATTAAATTTAAACAGATGTATTGGTTGCTCGGCAGTAGATCACCATTATCAACCGAAAACAAGCAGTTGCTGTACAAAATCATACTAAAACTAACATCGACATATGATCTTTAGCTATGTGCCATGAAATCCAATATCACTATTATCCAGAGGTCTCAATCCAAGATCATACGCTCAATAATCAACGCTCACCGGTAAGTTACAAACCAGACCACCCTCGAGTACCTGGGAGTACCCTTCGTGCAAGACATGATCCATCGATTGGCTGCCAACTATCACGCAAACACCCACGGACACCCGAATGACTTAGTGAGCCACCTCTCAAACGAAGGAACTCCAAGGAGGGAATAGAGAATATGGCCAACCGATTTATTGTTGCAATACAACATACTCTCCACAATTAAAACGCATATCATAGTGCACTATATATATATATATATATATATATATATATATATATATATATTAAATGTCACGAATGTTGGTAAATGAGAAGAATTGATTGAACGAATTTTTGATGCATTTAGCAACATTCGTGACAATTTCGCAAATATGTGGAATTATGTGTAGAGGTTGGTGGATCTGATTTTGAACAACTGCAATCATTTTTGTTTGTCACCTTGTTATTTTATGTGCATTCTTGTGCTACGTTGTGTTCTTGTTAATTTGTTAACGAAAATTGCTATTAAAAGTTTTGTTTTATGATAATTTTAAGACTTAAGCAGCTATTAAGAGTATATGACCTTAATAAAATGATGATAACTAAGTTACAGGGTGTTAAAGTTGAAAATTATTAAAGTGTTACTCCCATATCTCCTTAGGGGTTAGGAATTGGGAAAAATTGCACATAATCATTTTTTCTTAAAATTGTTTAGAGAATACGTATACGAATTCTTCGTAGTTCCCCGCGGACAGCCTTTATGTGTGTCTGTCTATATATATATATATATATATATATATATATATATATATATATATATATATATATATATATATTAATTCTTTGCGTAAAAATGTATTGTTAAGAACCCATAAAGTGAATAATTATCGAGATATTAACCACTAAAGAGGTAAAAACACAGTAATTATAACTTATTTTTCTGCCTATCCACAGTACAATTTGTAGTAAAAACCAAAACCATGTTTTATTTTTTTTTTATGTTATTATTCTGGGTTCCTAACAAGAACGCACAATTTTAATGTCAAAATAAAGAATTGTAAACAGAGCCATCCTGACCTACTACGAACTGTACTATGTACAGGCAAAAAACTTAAAATTGCCGTGTTTTTACCACTTTAATGGTTAATATCTCGATTATTATCCACTTTATAGGTTCTTAACATGAGTACATATTTTACGTACAAGGCATTGGAAAATATAAATTTATAGTTCAAATTGATATTTGCACAGTGGCGTAATATTAGGAGGAGTGAAGGGGTTTATAATGTATGCTGTACGCCATTGGCAAAAGCGATTTAATATATTGTTCTACGGTTGGGTGCGCCTTAGATCAGTAAAACTTTCTACTAAATTTAGTACAAAATACGGGGTATTAAAAAAGTTAGAACCATTAACAATTTCATAATTTTCAACTTTAACACCCTGTAACTTCTTAATTATCAACATTTTATTATGGTCATGTTTGGAAAATCGTCATAATTTTAGTTCAGGGTTCTACCATGGTTCTATGTACCATTAATTATGGGACACCCTATATACATATATGTATGTATCTCTCTCTCTCTTTGAGAGAGAGAGAGAGAGAGAGAGAGAGTCAGAGCTGGCCAATGTTGCGTACATCCCCTACCTATCCAACTATTTCAATGTACTGTATCTAAGTGACGACGTACATTGATACTAAAATGGGCTGTGGCACCATTGAGCATAAACCATAAATTTTGTCTCAGGTGAAGGGAATTTCTTCAAGAAGGACAGGTAACTGTACATGTAGGAAGTGATGATAAAATACGCCATTTACTCGTAGTGCGAGGAAATATTGACCAGTTAAATGATCATCAAGTACTCCAAGCTACACGTTTGCTGAAAATTGATGTTAAAAGTGAGCATTAAAGATACCATGTGGATTTTCATCAGTCCATAAATTATTGTTAAGAAAATTTCATACAGAATCTATGGAAAAAGTTACCTCGTCAGTAAACAAACACCATTTAAAAAGATAGGATTTTTAACGGTTACATTGAGAATCCATTGGCAAAAAACTAGACGCGGTAAGAAGTCTCGAGATAGCAGCGTCTGTACACGTTGACTATGAAACGGATATAATTGCTGCTCTTTTAGAATTTGAAATACAGTGAAGTTGTTTACATTCAATATGATGGCATTTTTTCGACTAATAGTTTAAGGTGACTCCGAAAGTGTAACGAGAACTACACGGTGAGCAGTTCATTTCATAGATGTACCATTTTCGGGTAAACTTTGGTGAAGGCGAGCAAATATTGTGTGATGAGCTATCGATGAGCTTCCATTACTACAATAGGCATAATGCTTATCAGTCATTATTTTATTTAAAAATATTGACAGCAACGTACTAGATAATGTATCAATAGAAATTAAAAACACACAATTTGCAATGAAAAATGTTTTATTTTTTTGCGGTGCGCCCTGCGAAATAAATTCAAGAGACCAATTTAATTCAGAATTGATGGCAGATTTCTACAAAAATATCTAAACGAGAAAAAGTCGCATTCTTCTTTATTAAAAAAGTTTCATTCTCGCACGAACACCACTGATGCAAGTAGAAATGTTCGGATCACCTCAAAAAATGCGCGTTTATCCCTCCAAAGCGTTTTGCAAATTTCGAGTCAACATCTCTTTAAAATAATCAATTAAAATAAATAGAAAAGTAAAATTTAAACACTGTGTATCTCGAAAACGAAGCATATGTCACCCTACAATTATAGACACTTTATTTCACACAATAACTTCGGCAATCACCTCATAAAATCTTTCGGACTTATTTACAAACACCCTGTATATAAATATATACAGGGTATCCCAACGATTTGGGGGTGGAAAATTACGCCTATACTGTTGATTTAAAAAAAAAGTGTATAACAGATTATTGAAGTCAACAACGAGGAGCATCTTGTAAAAATGTCTTGTATATACAGGATGGTCCATTTTCGAGCACTATACTAAACTTGTATTTTTTTAATGAAACTCCCTACATATTTTTATACATTTGAATTCTCTGTTAAATGCTGAGCGTAATGGTATAGGTACTATGGGTCTACGACTAGCGGTTCCTAAGTTATTGAGACTTTATGTAAACAAAAATTAGCATTTAAGTTGGTTCCTGTTTTGCGATCTTGAAATATATCGGAGTGAAATTTTGGGATTTGTTTTTCCAATGTGTCTAGTTTTAACTTCTACATTCAGATTACCAACTTTTTCACTACATATACAGGATGGTCTATTTTCCTCAATGTTGTTTTTCTAATTTGTTTAATTAGCACACTATATTTTATTACAGATTTGAATAGCATTTTTTACGAGCTTAGATAGACATTCACTTTGTACTACCTATTCGTAAGTGTTTTTGAATTAATTAGTGATAAACTAGAAAGTTGTAAAATTTTGTTACGTTTATGGAATTTGTCACATTAGGTCGTATAACATAAATTAAGACAATGTAACAATTCACAGAGAAACAAAAATGAAACAATGCTAATTGCAATAAAACTGTAAAGCTATAGATTTTGTGACACAGTACAACATGACGTTGGACTATAAAAGAACAATAATTATTTACCCGTACAACAGAATAACTATAAACTTTAAAATAGAATTAAATGACACAATGAACCATAGTAGCTAGGTTTTCGTTCTTTCTGTTTCTTAACAAATGAAAGTCACTTATAGATAATTCGTGAAGAATTGTCTGATATTTATCTGCATAGTAACTTCGTTATTAACTGGTTGTTTACATAGCGTGCCATGAATATCTCAAAAACAAAGCTTGTTAATATGATCTGTGCCTTAGTAGAAACTCAAAGGAACTATTTATTGGAATCCAGGATTTATGAACAAAAGTGTCCTTTAGCTAGAGATCTGAATCGTTTCAGGTTCTTCAAGAACGATTAGAAGACACAGGAAATGTCAAATACAAAAAAATAGATTTAGAGAAACGCAGAGTTACAAACGAAGAAAACGAGTTAACAGTTTTATTAAGTTTAGAAGAAAAACCTTCACGTAAGTGTTCGTCAGATCGCGGTACAAGTGGATCTGAGCAAAAGTTCAATACAAATAATTATAAGCAAACATCGCCCATACCATTTGTGCTTGCATTAAAGCCTATGACCACAAGATTTCACAGATCGTGTCGTAATTTGCAATATTATTATGGCATAATACAGTTTGTATTTCATTGTGTTCTTTAATTCCATTTTAAGGTTTATAGTTATGCTATGCTACGAGTAAATAATTATTAAGCGTTGCTCTTTTATAGTCCAAAATGTTGTATTGTGTCACAATACCTTTAGCTTCACAGTTTTCTTCCAGTTAGCATTGTTTCATTTTTGTTTTTCTGTGAATTATGACATTGTCTTGCCCTACTGTCACAAATTCAAAAAAGGTTGCAAAATGTTACATTTTTCAACTTTTTCACTAAATAATTAAAAAACACTTGGCAATAGGTAGTAAAGAGTGAGTATCTATTCAAAGCTCGTAAAAATGCTATTCAAATCTATAATAAAATACAGGATGTGCCATTTAAAAAAAATGAGAAAAATAACATTAAGCAAGATGGGCCACTCTGTATATGTGGAGGAAATAATCTGGAATCTTAATGCCGAAGTTAAAACTGGACACATTGGAAAAGCTAATCCAAAATTTCACTCCGCTATTTTTCAAGATAGCGGAACAGCAGCTTACTTATTTGACTAATTTTTTTAGATAAAAATGTGAATAACTTAGGAACCGTTAGTCGTAAACCCATAGCACCTTATATCATTTTGCTCAGCATTTAACAAAAAATTCAAATATATAAATATATGTAGGGTGTTCCATTAAAAAACACAAGTTTAGTGTACTGCGTCAAAATGGTTCATCATGTATATACAAAAATATTTTTACAAGGTGCTCCTCATTGTTGACTACAATAACCTGTTATGATAGGTGTATAATATATATATATATATATATATATATATATATATATATATATATATATATATATATATATATATTATAAGACTTTTTTCCTGGAAACGGTGTAAATAAACGTAAAAGTTAATTCAACGTTTCGGGAACGTCCTTTGTTCCCTTTGTCAAGGAATTATTTTGACAATTACAGAAATTGAAACAAGGTAACTATTTTTAACTTTATACTTTCCACGAGTACGAGTATGGAGGATGGCAACAGTAAGCATTGCAGTAACTTCTAACATGATCAACACTGCCAAAGCACTACATTCAGCCGGACTATTGTTGCCGTCATCTGTAGCATCTTTTCTCTACGTAATCTTAGAAACCACTGAACCAATTTATATATATATATATATATATATATATATATCATATTTAAATAAGACATTTTTTCAACGTTTCGGAAACATCCTTTGCTTCCTTTGGCAACAATTTATTTTGACAATTACAGAAATTGAAACAAGGTAACTATTTTTAACAAGTACAGGATATGAAACAAGGTAACTAGTTTAAATTTAATCTGGACGGCCGTAGTTGGTCTAGTACATGATGTAGAAGGTGTAGAAGTGGGGGTGCCAAGAATAGTTGCAGCTGCAGTTGTTTGAAATTTCTGGAGGATTTGGAGTTGGTTGAAATCTCGAATCAAGTAGTTTAATGATATTCTTCCAAATGTGTGGAATTCTAGAAGTGTCATCTCGTTTACTGGGGGCGTTTGGTCTTCTTTCAATTTCAACTGGTTCTCTAATAATTCTTTCTTGTAAAGTATGTAGCGGTGAAATTAAACGGATATTGTTGGATCTAATTTAGTGTCCTGTGTCTAAATGATGTTCTGTAACGATGCTGGATTGTGCTGTTTAATTCCTAGTTTGTCTTCCTCAGCTCTCGCTTATATTCTATTAGTTTGTCCGATATAAGTTCTTCGACAGTTGTTGCACGGTATCTTATACACTCCTTGGTATTCATTGGAAATTTTGTCTTTGGGGTTTCTTAAAAGTTGGGGCAAAGTTGAATGTGGTTTGAATACCGGTCTGAAGTCGTTTTTGGGAAATTTCTTTGCTATTCTGTCTGTAATTCTTTTTATATAAGGTAGAATAACAGGAATCTTTCGTTTTATTATTTCTTGGCCTTCTTACTTCGTTGGTAATTTTCAATATTTCTTGATCTCTGTATCCATTTCGCAGTAATATTTTATTAATAGTCTTCATCTCTTCAGTTTTGAAATTTTCGTCAGATAAGTGGTAAGAGCGGTATATCAAGAATTTCATAACGCTACGTAATTGTACAGGATGGTGATGCGAAAGAGAGTTCAAGTATCTATTCGTATGAGTTGGTGTTTGATAAACTTTGTGTGTAAATTTACCATTAGGAAGTCTTGTTACCAGGGTGTCCAAAAACAGGAGTGAATTATTTTCTTCAATTTCCATAGTAAACTTGATGTTGTCGTGAATCTTCCTAATATGTCCTAGAAAACTATTCAAGTTAGCTTTTCCATGGGGCCAAACTGTAAATGTGTCGTCAACATAACGAAACCAACATTTAGATTTTAAATCTGCAGAATTTAAAGCAGTGGTTTCAAAATGTTCCATATATACATTCGCAAAAGCTGGAAAGAGTGGCGAACTCATATGTTCTGTTTGAATTTGCTTGTTGAATTATCCTTTGTATGTAAATAAGTTGAGTACATACAGTGGTTTATCAATTTGAGTATATCTTGGTTTATTGAGTGTTCGTCTTCTAGAACTTTCATCGTGTCTTCAATAGGTATTTTGGTGGAAAGTGACGTTATGTCGAGACTAACTAAAAGTTGATTCGAGATTTCAACCAACTCCAAATCCTCCAGAAATTTCAAACACCTATGCGGCAACTATTACTGGCACCCCCACTTCTACATCTTCTACATCATGTACTAGACCAACTACTCGAAGTCAAACATGCCCGGCCAGATTAAATTTAAATTAGTTACCTTGTTTCATATTCTGTAATTCTCAAAACAAATTCTTGACAAAAGCAACTAAGGATCTTCCCGAAACATTGAAAAAATGTCTCATTTAATATATATATATATATATATATATATATATATATATATATATACAGTGTGTCCGAGATTCAGCATGCATGTATTGCTATATTCGTTAATATTGAAGAATGTCGGTTAAATGGGGAAAGTTTTAGAGAATTTTATGGTTATCATCATGGTAAAGTCAGATTTAAAGTAACTTTTTTTGTTTTTGAAATAATTGAAGAAAACAAAAATTGTGCATTTTCAACTACCCCCTGTAGCTCTTTTATTTGAAGTCTGATATTTTGGTTTGTACATTATTATGACACTTTTAAAAGACAATTTTAAAAAAATGTACCAAAATTTTTCTAGTCATTTGTTTTTGAAATACATACACTAACTATTGTTTTTCATATGGACGCCATCTTGGATTTTTACATTATCGAATAGTATTTTTTATCACCTTTTCAGCGATGTATCACATGATACGAGAATTTACTTCCAACTATCAAAAATTTAAAAAATATAAAATTGAAATAGTAGGCCTTGAGAAGGCATGGATTAATAAATGAAAAATTATTGTAATTTCTAATAACTAAAATAAAAACAAAACCGATAATAGTAACTATCATAAAACATGCTCGATATGTCCCCCTCTACACTCCACACATTTTCTACATTTTCATATCATGTAATACATTGTAGAAGAGGTGTTAAAATCCACTATTCGATAATGTAAAAATCCAAATAGCGTCCAAAAACAAAAGTTAGAAATGTATTAAATTTTGTAAGTAAAACAGATAAATTAGTAAGGGTTTAAATTTTGATAGTTGAAGTAAATTCTCGTATCATGTGATACATCGCTGAAAAGGTGATAAAAATACTATTCGATAATGTAAAAATCCAAGATGGCGTCCATATGAAAAACAATAGTTAGTGTATGTATTTCAAAAACAAATGACTGTAGATAAATTTTGGTACTTTTTTTAAAATTGTCTTTTAAAAGTGTCATAATAATGTACAAATCAAAATGTTATCAGACTTCCAATAAAAGAGCTACAGGGGGTAGTAGAAAATGCACAATTTTCGTTTTCTTCAATTATTTCAAAAACAAAAAAGTTACTTCAAATCTGACTTTACCATGATGATAGCCATAAAATTCTCTAAAACTTTCCCCATTTAACCGACATTCTATCTTCAATATTAACGAATATAGCAATACATGCATGCTGAATCTCGGACACACTGTATATATATATATATATATATATATATATATATATATATATATTTACATATATATGTATATATCAATTGGTTCAGTAGTTTCTAATATTACGTAGAGAAAGGTGCTACAGATAACGGTAACAATAGTCCGGCTGAATGTAGTGCTTTGGCAGTGTTGATCATGTTAAAAGTTACTGAAATGCTTACGGTTGCCATCCTCCATACGCGTACTCGTGGAATGTATAAATTAAAAGTTACTGAAATGCTTACGGTTGCCATCCTCCATACGCGTACTCGTGGAATGTATAAAGTAAAATGATTTGATAAAAGTGAACATTAACCTTTGAGTGTTAGTACACCGCAGGCTTCTGTAACTCTTGCCCATATGAAGTCAAAAATTTGTTAGACTTTTACTCACCACTGAAAAAGTGTAGGTGTATCATTGGACTGTCTTACTTCTTAAAATAAAAGTACTATTCAGTCTAAAGACAGAATAAACCTAAAAGTAAAATTACAAACACCAGATGATCTGGATTCAGCAATGGACAATCTGATACACCTACTACAAGAAGCTTCCCTACAATCCACCCCACCTCAACATCCACAAGAGTACGTTAATGATGTTCCGTTAGAAATTAAACAACTTCTAAAAGAAAAAAGGAAAGCTAGAGCAATTTGGCACCATACACGAAACCCAGCTGACAAAACCAAATTTAACCATCTAACAAATAAACTGAAAACTAAACTCAAGCAAATGAGAGATGAAACTTTTAAAGAATACGTGAACAGTCTAAACATATATGATCAATCAATATGGAAACCTGTTAAAAATACAAGAAAACCCAAAGCATTCATACCACAATTAGGACCATGGGCAAAAAGTGACGCAGAAAAATCCGAATTACTTGCACAACATTTTTCTAATATCTTTACTCCGCACACAGACGAGATCACGAAATGGAACAAGGCCTCGCACGAATTACGGAAACATGGCAACAAATGACATTTACTGCTCTAAGAGAAATACAAAAAGTGATCAAACTTTCAGGACTCAAAAAAGCTCCTGGTATAGATAAAATCACACCAAAAATCTTAAAAGAACTTCCTAAAAAAGCACTAATGCTACTAACATACATATTCAATGGAAGCCTAAGGCTACAATATTGGCCAAAGCAATTGAAATTGTCAGAAATAATAACTATAATCAAACCAGGGTAAGAACCTTCAGACGCTAATTCCTACCGTCCAATAAGTCTTCTCCCGGTGATTTCTAAAATATTCGAAAAGCTTCTGTTACATAGAATCAAAATCGACTTGCCAGCAGATTTGATACCACACCATCAATTTGGGCCAGGACATTCTACAGTACAACAGATCCATCGATTAATTGACCTCATTCAAAAAACCTTTAGGGACGGATGCTACAGCTCAGCGATATTCCTTGACGTAACCCAGGCTTTTGACCGAGTCTGGTATACTGGTCTCCTCTCTAAAATCAAGCAAATCCTTCCTTCTTACTTTACCCTTATCCAATCCTATCTTAGCAACCGACAGTTTCAAGTCAAAGTGGGAAATGAATGATCAAAATTGCATCCAATCAAAGCAGGGGTGCCGCAGGGCAGTGTCCTGGGCCCAGTGCTCTATATTCTCTTCCCGTCGGACATACCAACCTCTAGGAACACAACAATTGGCACATTTGATGATGACACCGCCATTTTATCAGTAAATCCTGACCCTCTACAAGCAGTACTGGACCTACAAGATCACCTCAACATACTACAAAACTGGGTCAACAAATGGAGGATAAAAATTAATGAATCCAAATCGAGCCATATCACATTCACTTTACGAAAAACCCCAACTCCTGATGTATATCTTAACAACGTTATAATACCCAAATAAGTAAAATATTTAGGAATGACCATGAACACCAAACTAACTTGGAAACCCCATTTACTAAAGAAGCAAATAGATCTGACCACCATACAATTAAATTGGCTACTATGTAGAAAATCGAAGCTAACTATAGAAAACAAGATCCTGATATATAAAACCATAATCATACCAATATGGACTTATGGTATAGAACTATGGGGATGCGCCAGCAACACCAATGTTTCCATAATCCGAAGATGCCAGTCCAAACTGTTGAGATCAATACTGGATGCCCCATGGTTCGTTTCCAATAACACGACACATAACGACCTCCAAATCAAATATGTGAATGAAGTGATTCCCCAGAAAAGCTCTACCCATCATGCTCAGCTCGAATTCCACAGCAATCCACTCATAGAACCCCTACTACAAAGAAGAGACAACAAACGACTCAAGAAAAAACGGCCAATCGACTTGCTGTAAGAATCTGAGGTGTCGCCGCTGGACGAAACTCATCATGCCATCTCTCAACGTTCATAAGATTAGAATTATTGTATTCTGATTGCTGATTAAATTTACAAATTAAAAAAAAAAAAATCTAAAACCTCTTTTTCTTACTCTATTTGAAGTGCCAGGAAATGTTGCGCATATAAACCGGCATATTGCATAAAATTCAAGAATAAACAATTTAAAGAAATATTTTCTTTATTAACAAAATATATGTTAGTACCTTAGGGAATAATAAAACAGAATGCCACCTTTTTGAACATAAACTTGTAGCATTCCAATTCTTAACTGTAATCGATTACAATGATTTAACCGCAAAGTGTACGTTAATAAATTATTGGACCATGACATACACATTTAAACATGCTTTGTAGCATTAAGATTAATATATTTATGTACGAACATGAAAATATAAAAATAACTTATCTACACATCTAAAATTCCTTTAAGAGTTATTAACGCTGAAGAAGGTAGTGTTAGGCCATAGCTCTTCAGTTAGGTACTCACTAAACTGTTTACCTAACTAGCTGTTATTAAATACATAAACGTGCTGTATGGTTACAATATAGCACTAGTGAGTAAGAACATGTATGTAATAACAGTTTAAAAAATTGAATTAATGTTCCTTAGGATTATTCAAATAAAGTATTAATCAGTTACGTCAAAAAACTTATTACACAACCCCTGAATTTTAATAAAAATTTGCAAGTTAATGAATATCAAATTTAATCGATTTTAATTCTAGTTGTTTGATGTACAGTTTTTAATTAAAACAAAAAATAGTTCCTGTTAAGGCAACAATCTTACCGTTACATATGTTCTTAAAATATTTTATTTGTAAAATTTTGTTGTCTATAATACCAAACATTTGAGAATTTTATATAGGTATGTAATGTATTAAAATTCACATGAGTAGATATCTAAAAACACTAATTCGTAGGTACATTGTTATTAAAATTGTAACAAAAATATTAAACGTTTTGGTGTAAGTGCCATCTCTTTACTTCTTTTACAACTAATATTGCATACTTTGATATTACATTGAGTAAAAAATCATATTTCAGTCAACGGATATTAGCTTTATAATATAAAATCATGTTTTAAAGCCGCGCATCTGTCTACTTGGGTTTAACATTTCCAATCAATATATACCGTTACGGTCCAAAATTAATAATACATACTTTAAATGCAGTATTTTTAACTTTAATTAATAAGATAGATATGTTCTAATCTTGATACCAATGTGAAGTGAATATTCGTTTTAATTTACAATAAAGAACCTTATTAAATTAATAATAGCAAATAAAATGGAAATTTAAATGCATGGAAACACGTATTCAGATTTCACTCACAGTTTCATACCCTTTTCACAAAAGTAGGACGAAACTCTTTATCAATGTCACTCGGCCAGTTACATATTCTATTCTAACTGATATCGCTTCTTACCACATATTGTTGAGCATTAAGTTGTAATCGATGTAGTATTCCGATGTACAATTCCCTACCGCAAAAAAACTTATCAAAAAATAGTTCTTTCTAAGGTTAGTAGTTACATTAAAAATTCATATCGTTTATTACTTTTGTACGGGCATTCAGTTGCATATAGGGTGTCATGTGTAAAATGTTGTTTTACTGCATGCTGAAGTAAAATATTCCACGTTTTAAATTTAAATTGAAGGTTATTAATCATACAAAGTATTAAAATATTAAGATTGTAATTCAAATATTTGTTAGTGGCGTAACATATGAAAAGTATTTAGGGATATATTTTTGTAGTTTATGGAATTAAGGTCAGGCTTTAAAAAGATGAAGGAAAACTAATTAAGGTAAATATAAAAAGTAAAATTGAAGGACAAGTAAACAGCAAATCAGAACTGTTTAGTCAAGAATCACAAGACATTATAATGGAAACGCCACAGCAAAAACAAGAAAGCGACGAGAACGCAATATTGGCATGTATAAGGCAACTGTCACAAGAAATGGAAATGGCGCAAAAAGAAACAAGGGAGGAAATAAGAGAAGAATCCAAAAATACTCGAGAAGTTTTATAAAACAAGCATTGAAGTGGTTAATGAAGAAATGAGCAAAATGGAAGAACAATTAAGAAAAAGTCAGGAAGAGGCAACTGGACGTTGTGACAAGAAAATAAACGATCAGAAGAAGTAAACTGTCAGTCGAGAAGAAACCAAAATTTGATCGAAGTAGACATTCTGCGCGCCCTGTGAAATTCACGAGGATGTTAGAAATCCATTTAAACAAAATCCAAGTGAGCGATCGAGATAAGTTATTACAGCAATAGAATCTCTAGAAGGCGATGTTCTCATATGGGAAGAAAGGCATGTAGATGAGGAGCAATTCTAACGATTTTAAATCTCATTTTGTACAACTTTTCTGGTCCCAGGCAAAACAAGAAAAAATACGCGCATCAATAATATAACCACGAATTTACAACAGAAGACAATGAACTTATACGCAGCACGTGTGGCATTAGGTAGACCAAACGCAACTTTTAAAACCAAAAACACCCGAAGAAATTGTAATAAATCCTCCATGCAAACATTTCCACATGAAATTGAAACCATTCTAATATTAGCACGAACTAATACCATTACAGATCTAATAAATGTGTTGAAACGACTAGGCAAGGATGAAGAAGAGAAGAGGTCGGCCAAAGTGACGGGCTGAATAAACGGCATAAACTGGAGATATCAACACTGGAATTACAGAGGTAACCGAAGAGCACGTGCTATTTATGGACCACTAAACGAAGAAAGGGTCTAAAGTAAATAAGAGCAAGCATATGATAGTTTAAACTAGAACGCCGGCTGCAGAGCGCTCCCACTGCACGCTGCCCAATCATTGAGGAGCAATCAATTCATATTAATTTCATATTTATTTTTTCAACAGGAAAAACAACAAATAAACTAAATTGAAGAAACATCTTTATCAATTTCGAACACCGAAACGGAGGAGCTCAAGAATGTAATTTCGTACCGCAAGTATCAGTAGAATAAGAAGGAGTAAGCCAAATAGTACCGGTAGACACAGGTAGCTCTGTGAGTGCATTTAGGAAACGCTATTTTAAACCATTAAAAACGTGAATGAAGGTATACCAACATTATCTACAGTAGGTATATCAATCCAAGGAGTCACTGAAAGGATTACCAATAAAAAACACTAGGCCCTTGTAAATATGCAAATTGGCGGAAGTAACAAACAAACAGTATTTTTTATTCCCGGATGTTTAAATATTTATTGCAATCTCGTAATGGACTGGATGATAAAAAAGAACGCTACGATGGACGTTCGAAAAAATAATTAGAATTTTGTGATAACGAACAAGCATTTAGATTACCTTTTGTTGGTAACAATTTAAAAAGTGCTAAATCAGCTGGTTTGGGAGTAGAGTACAAACAAATTCAGGAACAACAAGAGTGCAAATTTTGGAGACGGTTCAGATAAAAATCAATTGAGGATAGGGAATAATACAAAAAGGGAGCGCTGGAAACCATATCTGAAAACGATTATTTTCATAACGTTTTACAATACTTAAGAAAAACAACTCACGAAGGAGCCTCCAAAGAAGAAGAAACGGAGAGTAGCCAACTACAGATGTACGATATATCCTTCGGTCCTACCGTGTAAAGGTGTTTTGATTCAATACCAGAGGAGACACCAAATTCCACAGGTACGTGCAATCATAACGTTAGAACAAGAGAAAAGGTGTATTAAGGATTTCAAAAATAGAAAGAAATCAAACATAACTCAGGTGATCTAGTGCTTATTAAAATACACTATCAATCGTCCGCATTACATGAAACTGTTAAGAAATTTTTCCTGCTTTATGAAGGACTGTACGACATAAAGAAATAGGTGATAATGCTTATGTACTATATTGGTCCGGAACCGATAAATACATAACTACTCAAAGTGTAAATTTAAAGAAGTATATATGTAATACTGATAACGCCATTTCTGATAAGTCGGAAAATTAGGCTCACAAGTCTGTTCAATCTTCTTTGCCAAATTCTTCGGGGGGTAACTGTAACACCTCGTGAATGAGCATAGAAATTTAATTTTATTTCAATTTAGGATGAAAGATTTATTACTCTGCAGTACCCTGGGTAAATGCTTTTATGTATATTGTAGTATTAACGTGTATGTAGATTAAGTTATGAGTGCGCAGAAAAGGAGACATTAACAAAGGCGCGAAAGTGAGGACCTGTAATGGGCAGCGGAAGAGAACGCTGGTCAATTTTTATAGTACAAGAGTGCTGAAAATTATCTGTAAAAGATTATTAATAACGGCCATAAAAGTGTTCCAGTGAATTAAAACGCTGTAAATAGTGAAGTTGTAAAAATTATTAAATAAAATACATTCAAAGTTTAGTGAGTGTTATTTCTCCGGGAGAACTACACAGCAATCTATATTTGCTACAAGAAGCTTTCATCGTTAGTTCGCCTAGCTTTTATAGTATCGACTGGCTTTTGTTGTTCCTGTATAAGACGGATTTGCTTAAGCGAAGAAAAAAGATCGCGAGCTTAGACAGGTTTTTGCATGTGTTTTGTTTAATGCTTAATAATTAACAGAGTGACATATTAATTTAATAAACGTGTCTCCATTATTGAATTGAATTGATATCTAGTAGATTATTACGTCAGCTTTCTATTGTATGTTTAGTAGTAGCTTTAAACCGACGCGTCCTTAGTACGGAATCCTCGTTATCTTTATAATGACGATTTAAAATTGTTTTGTCTTTTGCTTTGAATAAATGTATTAAAGTTTGATTGTTATCATAAATGTATTAGAACACCCCAGAGGTCTTGAAGAGTAGAGTATTTCCCATTGCGCTGAGGTATTAGCCGAGGCCCGTAAAAAAATAATCATCATTCATTTCAGTTAAAAACTCAAAAAGATCAATTTAACAAGTAAAAAGGAAGCGGGTCGGTTGCAGTAGGCCCGTCAAACTGAATGCGAGTACATGTGGTGCGAACGTTTAAATGAAATCGGGATTTAATGTCTGGCTTGAAATTATGGATATATATATATATATATATATATATATATATATATATATATATATATATATATATATATATATTGGTGGTCCGCACTATTGAAACAAAACATTAGATAGCGAATTGTATCCCAATTTATTACAGACGTCTCAACTGGCCATACTACCATGCTACCATGCAAAGTACGTTCTATTAGCATAACTGTCTGTCTACCAACAAAGCACGTAATTCCCAAATTGTATAATTAATATGTGTCTTTGTAAATGGGTAAGAAACCGGAGACCTACAAACTGGCCTGATAGATTAACGGAACACGCTATGCCTTTCATTTTCTTGTATAGAGCTATTTAACAAACAACGACAATATCCAAAGCTAGAAAAGTCGTGTTATTCAGATGACGATGCCATCTCCTTTATACCTCCTGCCATACTAAGACGATCAAGTACTACTTTTAAAATCATGTGTTATATATGTAATCAGACGACTATCAAGTGCAGTCTTTGAAATGTACAAGGGTGAGTCAACGATGAAGTATATTAAACTGGTGCGTTATGGGTAAAATCAAAAAGTGTATTTTTGAGTTTATATGGCTTTATAAGTATGCGCATTTTAAAATTGTTCTTGACTATACAGAGTATTCCAAAAATCAGGGTAAAGCAAAGTTAGTATTTTTTAATAGAATACCTTGTATATAATTCGACTTTTGGATTTTATGTACAATTATAAAACTTTATTTATATAGATTTTATATATGTAAAATATACGGTTTTTAAAATAATTCTAATTCTATCCAAAAAATGCATTCATCGTTGTGTATGATCTTGTGTTTTGTAAGGAAATCTTTTATATTTGGACCAAAGAAAGACTAAGCTTAGGTCTGTGTTCTGAAGATGAAATATTAGAGATGAATGCTACATGGTATTCAAAATATCTATTCAAACCTGCGAAACTTGAAATTCAGAAATATCACTGTTCTCAAATGGAACACCCTGTATCCATATATCCAATACCTATCTCCCACTGTTTTTGAGTTATTTTGATTTTTTTATATTATTCTACATTTCAATGATTTTTATTGTAATGTGGAAACAATTTCCCACATGACAAACATTTGACCTGTCAAACTGTTGATACATTTTCGTAGCCATTTAAGGTTGTAAAAGTTCAATAGTAAAAAATAGTATTTCTAAAATGAATTAATTGACATGGCTTGTGTGTAAGGAGAGGCTCAAAAAATTGTCTTCGGCTCACTTTTCAATCTTTGATCGAGGGATTCGATGCTAATGAATGTATCGATTATGTAAAACTCAAAGTGGTGAATAGAAATATCAGTAACCAAGAAGAAGAACTTGTGGTTCTGATTCGTATTGAATAAAACCTGCATGTCAGTAGTCATCCGATAGCTATTTCATGTGAAACGTCACAATCAACTGTCAAGTAGACAACTAGGAAATATAAGTATCATCCTCACCATATTGGGTTACACCAGGATTTGCTCAATGATAACTTCAAAAGATGAGTAAACTTTTGTCATTGGATTATTGCTCAACTTGATATTAATTGAAACTTTTTATCTGTTTTCTGACAAGGCTGCAATTATAATGTAATTCGTCATAATATGCTGTATTACACATAAGACAATCCATTTTGTGTCCGACAAATGCAAAACCAAAACCATAGGTTCATAAAGCTTTGATGTGGAATTCTCAACAATAGAATTATTAGACCGTACTTTTTTCAGATTCCCCTGACTGGTCGTATCTACCTTCCATTTCTCCAAGAAATTTTGGCTAACCTCCTTCACGTGCTTAGTAATGATGAACAACAGAATGTGTGGCTGCAACAGGATGGTGCCCCTCCGCACTACCACGGCGAGGTACGTGAATTTTTAGATGATTATTATGCTCATAAATGGATGTTGGTTTTGTCCAGTCGTGCGATCTTACCCCGTTAGATTTTTTCTTATGGGGATATATTAATGACCATACAAAATATGAAAAATACGATACGAGACGCTTGTGGAACGATACCACTTGAAATGCTGAGTAACGAGAGGGAAAACATAAAAAACAACTAAATATATTCATTCAGCAGGAGGGACACCTTTTCGAACATAGAAAAACTCATTAGTAACTGTTGAATTATCCAATGACTTGAGAATGCTGGTTTATTTTATATTAAGTTCTTATGATAACATAATATACTTTCTGTTGGAGTTATATTATATCTATGTTAGTGTTTAGTATTTATTGAAACTTTCTGTTTCTCTTGTTTCATATTTCATAGCTACTGCGAATAATCACAAGAAAAACCATTGAGGTATTGCATAATATAGAAAAATCAAAATAACTCAAAAACAGTGAGAGATAGGTATAAGATATACTAGTGAAGATGTGGTTTTTGATTCTCTTTAACACATGGTGTTTGTTCAATTTGAGGAAACTGACATTTTTAAATTTCGTTTCGCAGGTTTGAACATATATTTTCAACACCCTATAGCACTTACATACCTCTAATGTTTCTTTTTCAGAACATAGACTTAAGCTTAGTCTTTCCTTAGTCCAAATCAAATTTTTTCGTATCAAAATGCAAGATGGTAGATAATAATAAAGTAATACCTGTAAATGCGTTTTTTTGGACAAAATTAAAATTATTTCAAAAACCGTAAATTTTACATTCATTAAAATTATATAAATAAATTATTGTAAGTTTTTTTATGAACGAATAAGTTCAAAGGCAAATATGTATTTAAAAATTATTATTAAATTAATGAAATACATAAATAAAAAGTTCACTCCAGGTAAACTTTTTATTTATGTATTTAATAAAATTAATAACAATTTTTTATTATTTATAAATAAGGTTTTATAACTGCACGTAGAATCTCCAAAATTCAAACTATATAAGGGTGCTCAATTAAAACAATACTAACTCTTTCTTGTTTACTTTACTCTATCGTTGACTCACCCGGTACAATATCGTTTATACCAGCTTAAACCTGGGCGGAGCAGGCTAGCGCTAACTTTTGTATTATTTTATGGGTACATTTCAGTTCAATTCATGAATCTCCATAGCAAAGCTGAGTTTTGAAAATGGAAAGAATTGTTCTACCCATACATGCACTACCATAAGCTTTTTTCCCGTTTAATTGACATCATATGTTTAATACTTTCCAATACGTCTATTAGCCACATCTTAAATTGGAAGTACTGTATGTACCTACATTTCAAGTGAAATAGATACATAACACACACTTCAAAAGTACTATGTAGTATTACACCAACTTCCATAGTAAGTGTAACTGCTACGAATCAGGAATAATTTAAGTTAGCATGTTTAATATAATTGGCTTACTTTTTTATATTTAAGGTAAACTTACTTTTGAATCAAATTTTATGCTGCGTTTAAGATATTCTGTTTTGTTGGTTCTTCGATTACTCATAGGTATTAGAAAATTGAAAGCATTACTCCACTAAAATTGATATTTCAATAAAAATCTGTATCTGGGCAAAAGACTAAGTTATGTGGATATTACCTATCAAATTTATACGTTATAGTTTAATTCTTTTCATATTGAAATTAAAATTCCCTCGTCCAATCCGAAAAAATTTTAATACCCCTTGATTTAGAACTTTGCCGAATAATTTGTATATCACAAGCAATGTTGAAAATGCTTTTTATTTAGAGTAAAGAGAAAGAAGATGGCATTTTACAGCAACGTCTATGGTTGACATTAAACACATTAAAAAATATTAAATTTGAAAATATATGGTTATACATCATTATAGAAAGAGTATAAAAATGATAAGTATTGTTGCATTTAAAGCTTTAATATTCATATATTTTGACAACAATCTACATCAACAAGTTTGGAAACCTAATCTTCAACTACTAAAACTTCATTTGATCAATTCCATAGCATCACAACCATTTAACGATGAATCCTTCATCTGATTTACGATTTTCAGCCCGAATTTACCCTGTTATTGCAGCGGATACATTGCTCTTCGATATAACCGAATAGTTTGCTCCGATTGGAGCAAGAAGTATTCCTCACGTCCTTACGTATTTATAAACTACCGCAAACACTAAAATACTCACTAGTACCAAAACCAAAGCTGTTACAACTTTAGCAAACACATTCAGTCCACTTTCCCTTGGATGAAGAGGTCTTCTCGTATTATTTTGTCTTGTTCGTCTACTTTTATTGGCCAAACCTCTAGCCAAAGCTGGAAATGCTAAACTTTGGGTAAAGGTTAATTTATGTAAACTTTCACTTAAAGAGTACGGACCGACACTACCTCTTGCGGCTGCTCGTAAGAGCGCGTACTCCAAATCAAGTGCATCAAAAAGTGAATATCTGGCAGTTAAAATTGAAGATCTTCGTCTACTATCACTTGAGTCACTTGCACGCGAACCCACATATGCAACTGCTGCAGCTACTGATGCTAAAGAGGATGTGCTTGATGAAGCCGATATTGCAGGACCATTATGTGGTTCTGACATATCTTCTATAGATGTTTGTTCAGGAGATGATAATGGGTGGAGTCGTAAAATACGAGCATGGTCGGGATGTAGAAGCGTTGCACTACTAGGTCTTCGAAGACTAGGTGTTGGAGATGGTAGAGGAGAAATTGTTGAACTATATGCGAATGGTGAAGGTGATATCTAAAAATGGGTGTATTAAGAATTGTTTAGTCTAAATTTTTACAATTACCTGAGTAGAATCAATTCCTGAGTCGTTGTGGTTGTTTGTTTCGTAGTTAGAATGCTGTGAGATCGTATCTTCTGCACAGTCGGGAAAAACAAAACTTTGTCCATCGGCTTCACCTCTAGGGGAGTCAGCACTCGGCCAAACCTAGGAAAATAAAAAATAAATTTTTGTGATTTATAACTGTTTGGTGTACAAAATTATCATTTTACTATATTTATTTTTTGTATGTCCGTTTGTAAAATTATTTGTTAATAAAAATCATACTTGGTGTATGTCTACTTTACAAAAACATGAAAATAACAAAGCTGTGTTACAGGTTTAATCAATAAATATCATCATTTTCTAAATTGATTTGTAGCAACTTATCTTATACGGTACGCTCACCGATACGCAAACAACATAAAAAATACAATTGATTATTCTATACACACATGCACAAATGGGTTATAAAAGTATGCATAGGTTTACAGTACTTACGCAAGACGTTATAAAACCAGTTTGAAACACATTAACTTCCTCTAAAGGAACTTCAAGGTCTCCCTGTACTATTGTTTGAACATTTGTCATGTATTCAATGAACAGAACTATCATTCATATTATATAGTCATACATATAGGAAAAAAAACTTTGTTTAGCTACTTTCCTTCACCTTATCAACTTCTGTATAACAGATTCAACAATGTATAACTATTGCAAATAAGTTTTTGTAGAAGAATATGAATGCATTTTAATACAGATCGTGTCAACCCTGACTGTCAAGTTGTTTTCTATACAGTCCATCATATTTTAAATGTTTAGGGACAACAGAGGTCTTATATGGTGGTGGTGTTTTAACGCCACAGCAAAGAGATTTGTGTTTACATTTAAAGATGCTGATGTCAATCAATCACCACTTACATGGCTTAAGGTAATTAACCATAAATTGTGTATTTTCAATCTGATTTCTTTTATAGAAAAGTACACCTATTAAAATTGTATATTTTTCGCCCTGTAAACCAACTGAGCTTCCCGGTGATGATGGCGACACTTGAAAAAATCTTATAGAGTAGTATAGATTTCTTTAATAATGATACGTTGAATTTGCAAGTAGACAGAGTTGTTTTACCTGTGGGTCAGTCAGTTTATTTTGAAAAAACTCGCAAAACACATCATTTTTGTCTTTATTTCGAGTATACACCTAAATTGTGCATTACCCAACATGTCTGCAACGACTGCATTAATACCGATCTCCATATTAAGCAGGGTTGTGGGCATTTTGGGCAACGCCAACACACATTCTCTACCTTACTGTATCCAAACTCCTTTCCTACATTTCATCGCTCGGCAAGAAACGAGAAACTATTACATCTTTAGCTCACAATTCCAAATCCTAAACGAAATCCTAAAGAATCCCTCTCCATGGAACTTTAAATTATATCTAACGGTACTAAAATAATGTCTCTTATCTGCGATACTAACATAAAATTCATACATAGACAACTTAAAACCTTTAGCTTCCCCGGCTCAAAAGACCACTTCCCTAACATATTTAACATAGTACAAAACCAAGATTATGGCGGTGTTTTACCAGCCATGCACTTTTGCGGTGTCGACGAAATGTCTTCCGATACTCGAGTAGGCTTTATAAAGTGGTACAATGTCAAAATTACTAAGGGCACTCGTTTTAATTTCAAAAACGGAATAGTCCGTTATCCTTACGATCCCTAGACAATGCGTGTGAAGTACGGTTAAGGGAACGTATCCTGGTTGATGGGTTTTTGGGAGTGGTGTAATAACGATATGTACAGGTTGTTTCTAAATTTAGAAGGTGATTGCCCGTATAAAATTACGATGGGCCTTTCGTATAACAAAATTTCCTCAGCCTACCTCTTTCCGAGATATCACCCCTAGAAGGTGGTGAGTAAAACCGAGTTTTTATTTTTTTTTTCCTCAAATTTAAGTAGAGATGGAAACTTGAAATTTTGTAATTTCCGTTCACTTGCAAAGAACTAACCGCAGGTATGTTTTCAACATTCCTGTTACATTATAAGGGGATGAAAATAGCAACCCTTACTTTATCTAACATCAAACCTTTTTTTAGAGATTGAGTTTTGTGAAATAAAAATGTTACTTAAAATCAGTGTTTATTTAAAGAGAATTCTTAATCTTAAAGTTTTTTCCTAGAACCAATAGATTAGGAGAAACGAAATGGTTCTTTTTCTTTATTAAATAATAAACTACGTATTGTGAGTGTAAAACAGTAAGGGTGTAAAACGTAAGAATAAAATACGATTCATAATATATATGTCTAAAAATGACCGACTCCACCCAAAATACACGATCGTCGAACACGTTGTAACAAACCTTTTGGAGTAGTATTAAAATTTACAATTTAGGCAACTTCGTTCATTTTTGTGTCATGTGAATTGCATACCTTAGTGGCTTAAAAGTATACGTTTAGATATTTTAAAGTGGGGTAGTACGCGCATTTCGTTTGTCACATTGAGTTCATGCGCAGACATCTATTTGGAAGTCGTTGTTATGATATGAAAGCAAAAAGCGTTCATTTTGCTCTTGATTATTTTTATTAAAAAGTGTCGTAAAATTTACGGTATGAGTAATTACACCTATTTTTCTTTGTTTATTATATTTATCCTTTTTAGGCACTTTTATTTTACGTTTGTTTCACTTCTATTTTTACTTTTATTACGTTACATTTTCCTATTACGTAATTCCATTGTATTATTACGTATCAATTTAACGAGAATGACGCAATAGGAGTTGTTGATATGCTGAGAATTATAAATAAATGGTACATTAACCCATTTAAATCAACCAAGTTTTGCTGTTTGTAAAAGAATTTATTCATTTGGGATCAACGAATATCAAAACTCTATTATATTTCCATTTCTAGATTGATTGCACATCCAAAATTGAAAGCGTGGCTTCGTCAGTACATCTTATCAGTAACAGTACACCAGTGAAAACCAAAATTTTAAAACACAACAGGTATTTCATTTCTAATTATCAGTATAAGTTACTAACATTAGTATTAAGATTTTCTAATTTATAACTTGTCTTAAAGGTTTTATAACAAACCTTGTATTCTTTTCAATTTTACATTTATTACATTTACGGTTTACTTGTTTCCCATAAAATAAGTTGACGTCAGAGGTATTTTAACATTTATTTACAGGTTGAAGTTACATCCTTTTTGTAAAGCGAACATATCTAACCACACATACCTATCCTAATCAAAGCAAATCAAATTTTGAAGAACATGGGTCCGTTAATCACTGATAGCTGAAGGCACAAAATCTTATATTTATTATTAGGAGTATAAGTAATACTAGGGGTGAAATTATTAACAACAATCCGCTGCACCCTACTATTAATTTTGTATTACACTGTCGCTCGATCGTGGGCCTTGATTTGCAATTTATTGAATTAAATGCTTCTCGATAGTTAGGAACTTAAATTTACAATTATCTTTGTGTATGTTAATTTTGTATATGTGTTAGATGTCTTCGTTTACGTATTCCGAATATTAAGAATTATCATATAAAGGTATTATATTTTATATTTATGATTATTGTAACCTTATTGTGTTTTGTGTATATTTGTATATCATGTTATTAATCATGTCGATTTATGTAGTGGAAGCTTTATTAAGTGATGAATTGTTGGTAGAATTAAGATACCGTCATGTTCTCGGGACTGAAAAGATGTCAGTTGATGAGAAACGTAAACTGTTACCACTTAAATTGAATTTAGAGAGAATTGATCCAAAATTAAGTGATTCTTATACAAAAATTGAAGCTAACCAAACTGAAGGATTGATTTTTTTAAAAGACAAACTTAGTCACATTGAATCATTAATAAATTTACACAAAATTAGTTCAACACAAAGTACATATCTCAAACTTCATACTCGTCTTTTACACATCTTGAAACGTTTAAATTATACAGTGTTTGATGAACATGCGCTTTTACATGATCAATTGCTTTCACTATGTAATGACAATATTGAACTAATTAAATCGTTTAACGAAAATTTAGATTTGAGTAACGACCCACAGTATCTTGATCATTCTAACATTTCAATGGCAAGTAATGAACCAATTAGTACTTCAGTAAACATCCGAACTGAAAATTTTTCAAATTTAATTAAGAATTTAAATATTTCTGGAAGTTCTGTTCCTGTTTATAAATTTAACCTAAAATTTAATGGTAGTGAAAAAGAAGTTTTCTCATTTATTTAAAGGTGTGAAGAATTAATGCTTGCTCGAAATATTTCAAAGTCTGATATGTTATTATCCGGAATTGATCTATTTTCAGGAAATGGTTTGATGTGGTTTCGTGCCATTAAATCCCAAATAAAGTCTTGGGATGAGCTTATTATTAAATGGAAAAGCGACTTTTTACCCGAAGGATGTGATGAAGTTTTGTTAAATGAAATTAAGAACAGAAAACAGATTTTTGATGAAATTCAAACCCTCTTTATATCTGAAATCATTCATTTGTTTTCTCAATTAGACATTCCTACTTCTGTGGTTGAACAGCTTAAAATTACCATAAAAAATTTACAGCTTTGGTATGCAACACAATGGGTCTTGTTAATGTTACCGATATTTTTCTTCTTGTCGATTTATGTAAAAAATTACAACAGGTTAAATTACAAATTCTAAATTTAAAAACATTTCAAATTCTGAGTTTCAAAAGCAACTTGAACACAAGTCAAAATCTTTTACCTCGAATCAAAACAGTAAACCTAAAATAAATTTTACTGGTGCTAAACCAAACAATTCAAATTTAACTTTCAAAAATTCTAAAAGCAATACAGCTAAACCAACATCTACTTGTTTCAAATGTAAACAATTAGGACATACCTATCACACCTGTGACAGTGATGTTAATGTTACCTTTTGTTACAAATGTGGTTATTCCGATGTGACTTTTACTAATTTCCCTAAGTGCAAATTTTCAAAAAACTTTTAATTGGGAAGTGTTCTGTTAGTCGGCACGTTCCTTACAATTTTACAGAGACTGACAAACCTGTTTGGAAAGAATGGTTAATTACAGGAATTTTATGGAACTCCAAAACTTTGTTCAAAATTTGTTGAGAAAAGAAATGATATTAGACCTTTTATTGATGTAAAAAATTTTAATGAAAATTTTGTTGCTTTATTAGACAGTGGAGCTACTGTTCCAATTTTAGGTAAGCCCGCTTTCTTTTTAATTGATAAATATGATTTAAAATTAAATAAGAATTCGCCTTTTTCATCACTGATTATTGCCGATGGTTCTTTACGTATTGACTTATCTTTGACTATTAATAAAATTACAAAAACAATTTCAGTTGTTTCTGAATCTATTACTACTACACTTACTGTAGGAATGAACTTTCGTCATTTATTTGAAATTAAAGCTGATTTTAGTGAAAACTATTTTGTTGAAAATTATGCGGTGACAAGTTTTTCAATGATTAAAAGTATAGATGATCTTAATACCGATCAAATTTCTGAATTGAACCAAGTTATTGATCTTTTTAAAACCTTAGCAAATTCAAATTTGGGTAAAACCAATAAAGTTTTTCATACTATTAATACGGGTGAGGCCATACCAATTAAACGACGATGTTATCCTTTATCTCCTGCTATGTTGGAACGTTCAAATAAAGAAATTGACGAAATGTTAGACCAAGGAATTATTAAACCCAGTTCTTCTCCTTGGAATTCCCCAATGGTTTTAGTTCGAAAGAAATCAGGCGAGTTTAGAGTCTGCTTTGATGCAAAAAAATTAAATTCAGTTACTAAGAAAGATGCTTACCCCTTACCACTTTTAAACGATATTTTGGATAAATTAAGAGATGCTAGATATTTAACTTCAATAGATTTAACGAAAGCTTTTTGGCAAATTCCTTTTGACCCAGAAAGTTGTGTGAAAAAACTGCTTTTACCATTCCACATAGAGGTTTATTCGAATACACTATTATGCCTATGGGACTTACCAACGCTCCCAGTACTTTACAAAGATTTATGGACTCCATTTTGGGTCATGATTTATCACAATCGGTTTTTGTCTATTTATATGACATAATCATATTTTCCAGTACATTTAAAGAGCATATTTCAATTTTAAAAGAAGTTTTTAAAAGGCTTAATGATGCTAATTTAAATATTAGTTTAAAAAAATGTGAATTTTGTAAACCACAATTATCATATTTGGGTTTTGTTATTGATAAGAATGGTCTTCATACCGATCCATCAAAAGTGGATGCGGTTGCAAAATTTCCTCAACCAAATACTTTTACAGAAGTTAATCGTTTTATTGGAATGTGTTCATGGTATAGGCGTTTTATTAATGATTTTTATTCGGGTTAGGCTCCAATTAACGATTTACTTAAAGGGAAAAAGAATCAAATTTTAAAGAACATGGGCCCGTTAATCACTGACTGAGCTGAAGGCACAAAATCTTCTATTTATTATTAGGAGTATAAGTAATATTAGGGGTGAAACTATTAATAACCCGCTACACCCTATTATTAATTTTTGATTACAACGTTCAAATATTTTAGGCGTATTTCTTATAGTATCACACCCCCACCCACTTCCCCACCAACCAACCTACTCACCCACTCAATCACTCACCCACTCCTTTGCTCGCTCGCTCACTCACTCACTCACTCACTCACTCACTCATTCACTCACCCACTCACTCACCCACCCATTCACTCACTCACTCACTCACTAACCCACTCACCCACTCACCCACCCACTCACCACTCACCCACGCACCCACCCACTCACCCACGCACCCACGAACCCACGCACCCACGCAACCACGCACCCACGCACCCACGCACCCACTTACACACCAACCCACCTGCTCACTCACTCAGTCACTCACTCACGCACACCTTCGCTCGTTCGCTCACTCGCACACTTGCTCACTCACCCACACACTTACTCACTCACGCACCCCTTCTCTCGCTCGCTCGCTAACTCGCACTCCCGTTCACTCACCCACACACTCACTCACTCACTCACTTACTCAGTTTACTCACTCACCCACTCACCCACTCACACACTCACCCACTCACCCACTCACCCACTCACCCACTAACCCACTAACCCACTCACCCACTCACCCACTCACCCACCACCCACTCACCCACTCACCCACTCACCCACTCACACTCACCAATTCACCCACTCACCCACTAACTCACTCACACACTCACAAACTCACCCACTTACCCACTCACCCACTCACCCACTCAGCCACTCACCCACTCACCCACTCACCCACTCACCCACACCCATCCACCCACCCACCTCGGGAAATTATATGATAAATTAGTTTAAGTAAATAAAGATTGTGGTTTTTGATACGTTGGGTTAGTCGATTTTTCAAGGTTCAGAGGCGCCAAAATTGATCATGTTATATTATTTTTTGGAATTACCTTGACGTGGCCAATTAATGATAGTGAGGTATTCTTCAACTCGGTTCCCGAAAATTTTCTCGCGCGTTCGATTTGAAGGAATTGTTTTTTTTATTGGTGATATGGTGTGAAATGTAGTATGGCGAAACCTGTTAAATTCGGAAGGGAGTCTAAGTCGAGCTGTAGACGATAGAAGTTGGACTCTGAACGCATGATGTGAACTTGGGACATACTGAATTTTCGTATCTTCTACCGGGGTTATCGTAGGTGAGTTTACCCTCCACCCTTTATGGTTTTCCTCATTTTTGGAATATAATCGCGCTTTTTGCAGATTCTTATATCGCAAGTTCAGTATAATCATTTTTGTATCACGAGTCCCATCCACGTTCACAGCTATTCAAACAAATAGAAAAATTTCTGTAAATATAATTTTCGCTCTAACAAGTTTTGTGTATACAAAGGACAAAGAACGTTTTGTCAACAAGTTAAAGTGTAGGTATATTAAACCATATGATGCAGCTATTATTCACCGGGTTTGACTAAGTAATTTCACTGTTCAATTCGTGTAACTATGAGTTGAAAATTGACTACTACAAAGTTACTGTACCGTGAGTAGTGTCAAGGAGATTCCAAAGGATTCGCACCCACCGATCAATTACCTAGACGGTCAATTGTAGGATAAATACCTATACCGCTGTACAAAGGAAAGGGGATAAGTCAGAGTGACCACTTTGGTACAAATTCACGTAATTACTTCCTTACGTATTTTGTTAGTTGGTGCTTTGTTTGTATTTGTCAGGCGGACGAATACGCTTTCTTTTGCTTATAGTTTTGCTTGAGAGCCCTTCAGGCGATTAAATTAATTTTACAAAAGTGTATTCAAACGTGTATAGCATTATTTCACATTGTGCGGTATTTTTATCTTATTCTGATTACTGTATGCTAATTTACATATTATAAAAATTTGTCGAATTGGTGTGTTCGACGTTATTAATACTCCTTTTTGGCGTTATTTAAAATTAAGGTGCTTAAGGTAGATGAATTTGTGAAATTGAACCTTGCAAGTCATCCCGATTTAAATAATAATAGATTTTATGAAAGAAGGGTTGCACTTTACGCCCTTTCGGAAGTAAAGTTAATGTGTTTTGACAACTGTACCATTATTCTTAATGTTTGTATTAATTTTTTTTATTATCATAATATATGAATAGTGTTAATGACTTGAGAGTGTTATTTTATCACTGTGTATAGTATTATTTGTGACTTGATTCCTTTGTCTCTGCGTTATTATTATTTACGGAGTACTAAATTTAAAAGATAAGATATCTTGATTACGTTCAAGTCACCTAGTGGTTTATTTATAGTATGGGAATTTTCATTTACGCAACTTTACAGTGACAACGTTCAAGTATTTTTTTATTATTTTGATGAAAGCTTTAACTTAACAATTTGTGAGAGTTTTCTCTATTAGATCATTTGCTAGTTTTCTTTGTTTTTTTTATAATTTCATTTGAAGGGATTAAGTTTTATAAGATTTGACGTACATAAAAATAGAGTAAACAAGATTGTTGACAGATCAGCTGGTCTATTAGCACGCCATTTTACTGCGAACGCGTGCAAATCTTTTGAAGTTTGGTTGGAAACATCGGGCCAAGGCTGTTAATTTACTGATTTACCTGATACTCGGAACTAATCGTATTTAGGTTTACGACCACTTTATTGACGTTTATAAACATTCTGGCGCCCATACGATTTATGACTTCCCTTTATTGTGTCTTATGTATTACAAGGCAACACACCCACCCCCTTTGCTACACTGAGCTAGCGACCCCTTCCTTATCTGTTACTTCCGATCTACTGCCATTTTCGCCCGTAACAATGTTTTGAACAGCATTGATACATTATATAGTTTTCAAGAAACATACAAAGTATCAAAATGAATGTGCGTGGGGGAGGGTGCGTGCGTGCGTACGCGCGCGCGTGTATGTGTAGCCACGATAACTTAAAAAATGCGTAATCAACTTTGATGAAATTTAATATTTATAGTTATTTATGAAATATTTCGGTTCTATCAACTTTTGGTTAAAATTTATTCACAAACAAAAGTGCTTTATAGAAAGCGCCAATCTACATTTTTGAATTAATGTTATTGAAAAAATTGAAAAATACTTTATTAAAGACAAAAAAATAGACAATTAGGTGTTATTAATGAAAGTTTTCTGTAGGGTAACAAATAAACACTAAAACAGCAAAAGGGTACCTAAAGCACTCGTCAATATTTTATAAACCCTCATCGTTACGGCAAAAACTATTCAAAACTTTTTTAAAGATTATTCAATCTTAAGTTATTCTTATAAAAGTTTTTAATATAAAAATAAACAGCCCTTAAAAAATAATTTAATTAATAAAAATCTTATGTGTGTACATAAAACTTTAATTAGTGTATCCATGGTTTTCATGTATTTGACCAATGATAAAGAATCGTCCTTTGTAATCATCTTTTAAATTTAAACGTTATTTATATTAATTATTTGAATTATTAAAATCCTTACATTTTTGGGTTTATTAATAGTGTATTTTTTTCTTTCTATTTTATAGAAGTCTATACATTTCGATAACAATTACAATTATCGCCCTCAGTAGTGCTTTAAATACGAAAAATATGAAGACGTAAACATAAGCCTGCTATTAATGTAACAGTTTGATAAAGGTATAAAGCCAACTATGGAGTCTAATTTTAGTAAAGTTATCAAAACGTATAGATTTGTACAAAATATAAATACAGAAATGCATCATTAAAAAACCCAGAAAAGCTAAGTATTTTAATTATTTGTAATGATGGCGAAAATTTATATATTCAAATTCAAATTACTATTTAGCGCATTGGTATTTCTATAATTTTTGAAATGCAGATGAAGATACAAGACATACATTTTTTGTACATTTAATATAAAAGGAAGTATGAATAAGTTACGTGCCGGTCATATCAGATTTCTGGAGATAGTTTTTCGTGTGGTGCGCGAATTCATGTATTATTTTTAATTTACAAAATACCATCAACCGATTTATTTAAATTTGAACAAGGAGTAGAATTTTGTGGACGTTTTATTGATTTAGACAAATCATAAAATCAGGACAGGTATGTACAACTCTTATTATCGAGTCTGCAATAGACACTATAGAAATGTTTTGTAGCGATAGAAAGGTTTTATAAACTTGTGTAACACACAAGTTGATTATTTAATTATAAGTACAGCTGGTTGTTTCATAAAATATTTGTATTGTAGAGAAAAATATCCCTAACATGTTAAAAGTAAATAGCTAATGAGCAAAATTAAACTGCACAAATAAACTCGTAGGCATGAATAAAAAAGTATTTAATTATGGCGCAGTGCTATAAAGCTTTATGTACTGCTCATATGTTAATTTCCGTTCTCCCGATGATTATAAATAATTGGTAACTAATACATTAGAACAGAAAATGTTCTTACAAAGAGCACGTAAACAGAAAAATATTTAATGAAAAGCAAAAGAAGGAAAACCTATAACTAACGATCTCACGATTTTAGTACATAACTAACAATACCCTTTTTGGGTTAAAATATGTATTTATATTTGTTTTTTTACAGTTCGCAATTAATCTATAATATGTTGTTCTATCTGTTTTTTTTTTGATACTGGCATTTTTTATTACTAAAACCAGCATTCACTGGTAGGCTTTTAATTAGTTTTAGTTATAAATTTTACTTTATTAATCAAAGTTTGGATTTACTACTAATGATAGTAGGATTTAGCACCCAGTTTTGTGAATGGGATATAGATTTTTCGGTATGTCTATTTGTAAATAGAATGAAATGTTTAAATTACGATTAGGTTCCACGCATTGACGATTGTAAAATAGCAAATAATGAATAATCCTATCTTAAAGATGTCGGAATCCATTTTGATAAATTATTTTTAGAAGACAAAGAGTGTGGTTTTTATAATACATTGGTTTAGAATTGATTTTCCAAAGTTCAGAGGCGACGAAACCTGATCTCGTTACATTATTTGTTTGCCAAGTACCATTAATGTTATTGACTTAATGTCTTTCAACTGGGTTCCCGAAATTCATCTCGTTACGATTTGAAGGAATGGTTTTTTATGATTGGTGATTTGACGGAAAACGTATGATTGCGAGATCTGTTATGTTCGTAAAGAGTCGTAGTCAAGACAGAAGAAAAAGGTTTCGGAGCTAGAGCGCGCGATATGGTTTGAGTGAAGATTGAACTTATTTATTTTCTACAGTCTTCGTGTTCGCCCTTATGGAGATTTTAAAGAGTATTCAGCCACCTAGAAGACATTATTGTGCGGTTTATCGATTGTCAGAAGTGACATTTATACGGGTCCATTGAAGAGGAGTTGGTGTTTAAAGTTACTACTTTTTCCTTTTTCTTGGGACAAAATCGCGTTTTTGCGGATTCTTGTATTGTAAGTTCAGTATAATCAATAGGTGCATTCACGTGCACAGCTGTTCCGACGAATCATGCGAATGGCTGTAAATAAATGTTTGCTTTAATAAAATTTGTGTATATAAAGGACAAAGAACGTAATGTACACAAAACTAAGTGTAGTTACATTAAACCAGATGGTACAGTTTTGGTTTTGGCTTAAATATTTTGGTCACTAAATTTGCGTTAATATAATTCAAAAATGAACGGTTTGTTGAAAGTCGACTACTGTGAAGTTGTACATGGGAAGCAGAGTCAGGGAGAATTAGAAGAGTTGGCTTTCACCGATCCACTATCTAGAGGGTTACTCATACGCTGGACAAAGGAAAGGGGAGAACTCAGAGTGGTTAATTGATGTAAACTAAGGTAATGATTTCCATACACTTTGTGTTGTTGCTGACTTTACTACTGTTTTATTTGATATTTGTCAGGCGTATGAATAAGCTTTCTTAGTATATAGTTTTGCGTAGGAGCCCTTCAAGCGATTAGATTAATTTTATAAAAGTGTGTTCACCCGTGCATCGTATCATTTCATATTGTGCGGTATGCTTATCTTTTTCTGATTACTGTATATAAATTTATGTATTACAAACATTTGTCGTGTTGACGTATTCTACGTTATTAATATTCTTTTTTGGTGTTATTTAAAATTAAGGTACCAAAGTAAACGATTTTAGGAATTTGAATCTTGCAAGAGTCAACTTTATTTAACTATTAGATTTTACAAAATTGAATGTGTGTTAAGATCTGTATCAATACTCTGTTTCATTTATTTTTCTTCGTATTATCATAATATACGAATAATGTTAATCAATTTTAGGAGTATTATTTCGTACTGAGTGTAGAAGTACATGTATGTGATCTCAATCCTGTGATCACGTATTATTTTCATAATACCAAATTTAAGAGATTAGATACTTTGATTAAGTTCAAGTTACGTAGTGATTTATTTGTTTTATGGAAATTTAGCGACCCCTTCCTTATCTGTTACTTCCGAGCTACTGCCATTTTCGCTCGTAACAACTCAAAGCAATGCGTTTGGCAGGTTCACCAACGAGAGTGGTATATAAATATTTTTTTGAGGAAATTAAAAAAGTTATTGGGGTATTTTTGCCCCATATAATGGCGTAAAACTACAGCATAAACGTTTTTCCCATTTCTGAAATGTGTTTGATCCTTTTCTTAACGTCCTTGGTATACCGGGTGAATGGACCACTCGTATCAGTATTTTTTTAAAGCACGGTAAGTCGTAGAGGGTTGGTTTAAAAATTGTTATGAACCCCATAATAAGGAATCGAATGGTGCTATTATTTCCTCAGTAGTTTTCTCCAGAATTTCTGCAAAGTTTTAAATGGCACCATATGTCGAAAACGATGTTGTGGAAAGGATCGTTAAAAAAGAAGACAGTTTTATAGAAAAAATTATTTCATTACCCCCACCACTTTTAAGTAATATTCGACTAAAACTATTAAATTTGTAATTCATTGTTAACAAACAAAATTGAAAATTCGGATTTTAAAATACAGTTACCGAATTAAACAATTTCTCACACATGTCTTAATTTCTATAATTGCATGTGTTGTATTAATCTATCGTGGAATCATCCATTGTTTAAATTGATAATTTATTGTTTATTATTGGTATGTGTTTGTAGACACAAAGTTAAAAATTAATTTGGTTAAAACACGTTAACTTATATTAGTGAAATTATGCCGTTTTCAAATTTAGAAGCTTTCGATATATGTTAATGGTTATGGGAGAATGTAGACAAAGTTTTTTTATGTATTTCGCTACAAATAATAATCAATGCCTTGAAGTTATGAAGTATTGTTTTAATCTATCGAGAAAATCTGCTTGGCAGTTTCCCAACAAAATTGGTGTACAAGTAAAATTATTGGGATCTTTGATTCCAAACAATGACCAACGCCTTAAACCCATAGAAATTGGTTCTTTACCGTCGAACAAATGTGTTTGGTCGTTTAAAATAATTATCAATATCAATAAACTAATTTAAACGCTTAAACGTATTTACAGTTTAAACAGGCGTCCTTAAGATAACATGCAATATTTCAAAGATTAAAATGTATTGTTTTAAGAAAATAATGCTTATAAACAACATTTCTGTTTATAAATCGTTTCAGACATCCAGCCATTTTTTTTTACTTAGGGAGGTATGCGCTAAAATAATCCTTTACTCAACCATCATCACTTTGTTTAAAATTAAAGCTATGAATCAACCCCAACAGTTTCGTTCAATGGATGAGTATATTTAATTAGTATAGCTTAAAATTACAATTGAGTTACTTTGTTAATGGAAAGCTTTAAAAATGGTCAATGTATCATACAATAAAGTTATTTTAATCATAATATTTATATCATAACATAATATGTGATATTATAACCAATGTTGCATATAAAGCACCCTAGAAATATGTTTAAGAAGTCGATAAGGGTCTCATATTTCTTAAATGTAAGGCTTGAAATACAATGTTGCCGATTTTCATAGACGCAAACGTAACCCCGATATAGCGAAATTTGAACTCAAATATTCGAAGGCGATTGCGTACCTATGGTACCACAAGAGCGCGAAGATACCCCTCCAACTGCAACTTTATTTTTACAAACTGGCAAACATACAAAAACCGTAAACTTGTCAGCACACACGCGTATGAACCCACACCCACACCCAACTTCAACACCCACATCCACTCCCATACACCTACACCAACACCCACACCCAAACCCACACCCACACCCCCACACCCACACCCACACCCCCACCAACACCAACACCTACACCTACACACACGCCCACACCGACACCCACACCCACACTCACACCCATATCCACACATACACACATATACACAACTAACACACCAAGTAGTTACCCAAATCACAACAATAAAAACAAAAGGAACTATAGGAAAACCCAATCATTTAGCAAACGCGCATGCAATATGCAATTGTAAGTGCCATTGGCACTGTATGCATAAGAGAAACACGTTCTTGATTATTCAATGTAAATTTGCACATACATAATTTGAAGTACCAATAGTGTTACTTACATCTTGAACATTTTGTATCTAAAATCCTCCTCACCAATCTATCATACATGTAAACGTGTTTAGTAATAGTATTTTTGGATGAACGATTTCCTTTATTTATGTGTATCAGCATAACTTCAATTTTTATGTATTTCTTAACCATGTATAATTATTATTCCCATGTATCTAGTTATAAAAGGCAGAAGTAACACTATTCAAACGAGAACTGTCTTTTGACTGCGCTCGTTATTTAACCGGTCTCTGGGATCTACCAAGCTATTCACTAAGATGTTTTACGTTAAACTGGATCAAAGAGATTGAGATCAATAGTTGAATATGTTTTTAATAGCAGACAGATTGATAGTATACGAAATAATGTGACAAGCGTCCTTTTCTGTCACGTTTAATCGAAAGATCAGATTACCAAGCAACCAAAAGATTGGTGCACTTCCTCTCGTTAGGCAAAAATCGTGATTTGAATGTCGATTCCAAATTTGGCAAGCAACATGAAGTTGAATGAGTAAGATCATGTAAATATTGTTGCAATACAATTTAGGGTCAGTAATAGGAGTATGAAAAATTTCGACAATAAATTATTAAATCAACAGAGTTGAAGTTAAATTTTTTTTAGTAGTTGTCCTACTCAGAGAGCTAAGTTTAGCATAACATACTAAGGTACCCAGGAACACCAAGGAGGATGTATAGGGGGATATTGAATTGCTAACAGATGCGTTTTCATGTCATAAGTGAGAGGAAAACGTAAACTAGGAAGATCATTCCAGAGTTTATAAGCCGTGTTTTATGCAACAAGTACATCATATTGGTGATCAGAATGATAAAACTGAGTATTCTTCGAAGATATAACCTAAGATGGTATCAAAGCATATATGTCAGTAGCACAATAGCCATTGTGATTCTGATAGTACAAAGAAAGAGTTGAAACAATTATACTATGCTGAAGGGACTGCACGATAGAGGTTTTGGATGGGTCATTTAAAAGCCTAACGGCTCTGCTTTGAATATAATCAAAGATATCGAGATTGTATTTGAGAGCACCAACTCAAATGAGAGAATTGTAATGGTCTTTTCAGCTATAATTCCTTCATTTAAGGTAGAAAGTGGTCTACTATTATGAGTAGGCTGAAATGAACTACAAAGCGATGGATTGGGTTAGTCGTTGTCATTTATATATACCAGAAAAAGTGTAGGAGCTATAACTCATCTCTGTAGCACGCCCGCGTTAATGCCAACTTCTTTTGAAAATTAGCCATCAACTACGACATGTACTCGTTTTTTATCAAGAAAACTGCGACCCCATTTGACTAGCGTGTCAACTAACCCAAACAAGGTGAGTTTGGCAAGTAAACACTAGGTCAAACTATGTCAAATACCTATCTAAAACGACTACAGCTGTTTTACAGGATTGTTCTAATGTATTTTTGGAAATTTGAGTCACATATAAAACATATAAAAGATCACCTGTTGAACAACTCTGCCTGATACCATATTGCTAGTCACTAAGGAGTTTGTTAGATTCAAGGGAAGTGTTCCTAATTGATGGCTTCTTCCATGATTTTGGACGAAGTGGAAGTGATAGAAATTGGTTGGTAGTTAGTGGGATCAGTTTTGTGGCCTTTTTTGGGAATAGGTTGTTACCTGCACAAATATACGGATCTACTAAAAAAAAAGGTGTGCCGTAACTGCTAATAAGGTAGACGTTAGCTCAGTCGGTTAGAATAAACACTTGGATGAGTGAGCGTGTGGCTAAGGTAAAAATACGTGAAGGTATGAAAGGCCACCACTTGGTTTCTACTTTTATCACCTGCACACCAAGAAAGGTGCCACGTTACAATAAGAGGCACGGTACAGTTAAAATAGACGTGGTGGACGCGGTCCAGGAAGAGGACAGGTCCGATTAGGAGTCAAATCCTAATCCGAAATAATAAACTGGTAGTTTAACACGACTTGGTTTAATTCTGTTACCAAAAATAACTCAAACTAGTGTATGTCTGCATTAAAATATATTCAATGGTAACAAATTGTCACACTATTTACCTTCCTTTTCAGTAAAATTGAAGCAAATTTTTAAATTACAACAAAAATCTTTCTACTCTGTCCGACATCCAGTGTTGACCCTAAATACAAAAGAAATGGCAAAAGCAAAATAAAATTAGTGAAACGTGGTTCTAGTATGAGCTCTTCTCAAAAGTTAAGTCTATCGTTTTAACTCAAGCGAAACATAACATAATTCAAATATAGTTGCCCAAAAATATAAAAGCCAAATGTCTACCACTACGTTTTAACAAAAAAAAAATTCAAAAGGAATGGCTAATGCGTAAAGCATTTCTTAAGACGCGTGTTCGTCAAAATGGCCCTCTAGAAGCAGCCCAAAAGGATAGTCACCTGCTACCTTTCCATCTTTTAACCAACAAAAATTTTACCCTATCTAAATTTTAAATTTATGGGGTAATCAATTATTTTGTGCCACGGATCACGACTCATACCAGACGTACAGTGTGTTGCCTAACAATAAGCAAAAGAAATCCTTAATTTTTGAAGAACGTAAGAAAACTAATTTGACACATTACGAAGTTGAGCATTTACTAATTTGGAAATTTCCCAGAAGACATAGAGATCAAGTAGAGCCTAGATAGGACTGGTACTAGCTCTGGGGAACATTTCTTTAAGACAATAGCTTGAGACTGATGAATGATGTGCAGTTTTTAAAATAGTCGCGTTAAGGAAGCGAACAAGAAGGGTAGCATAAAATAAGCGATCGGAGTTGATATTGGTCGGTCGATTGACGTCGCAGCATAAGTAACTTTGTATAGTCACGCTCCCCTATAAAGTGTGAAAATTATAAATAAGAATTAATTAACGGTGATAGGGAAGAAATAGAAAATTACCTTCCTTGTTAAAATAATAAAAAGTGCAAATATCGGAAAGTTGACGATAATAAAAAGGTTGAGTAATAGTTTACAATAGCATTTTAAGTGCGTGTTGAAAGTGTTCCAAGTTGATCTTTTGATAGCGAGTGATTAATGTTCAATAAGACAATCGACCGAATTAATACATCGGTATATAAAGTATAATAACTAAAAAACATTGATAATGGAAGTATGGCTTTCCGTAGCTCGCTTGCAGCTGGTTGCGCACGACGTTTGTGATAAAAACCGAACAATTAAGTAAAAACTGTACAGTGTAAATATCTCGAACATGTATTTACTAAAATCATTAACTGATGGAAGAAAATTAAAAGCGTATTCAGCTAGACAAAAGTATAAAAAAAGATAAGGACAACAATAGACAAACGGTTCCAGAATGCCGCCTAAGTACATCATCGGAAGAGCAGTCTCTAACCTAATTGAGAGCCTTTTACCGGTGAAAGGAACGCCAGCATTACATCATCAGTTTTGCAACGAAAATAAGTAAGAACCTCTTTTTTTGTGTTAATAAATAAAACTTTTTCTATTTGATTTCTCGAGCTTTTACATTTGACCGTCACAATTAAACGGAAACAATCGTTTAATTATGATAAAGATTTTACTTGTTATATGTTAGTTTTAAGAAGGTTTGATTTTATATATGTTTGTAAACAACATATTAATGCATTTTCGTTCAGATTTGGAACTTAATTAAATGAGTATAACGTTTGATTTATTTTTATTGCTAAACATTCTTAATACTAAAAGTTTGTAGAAATATTGAATATATAAATAAAGAAACACGTCAACTCATTAGGAATCCAGATAAATGAATAATCGAAATGAGCATAAATTTGGTCAATGATAACAGTAATAGTTTCTTTATTTTAATTTTCAACTAGCCTTCACAACAAATTAAGAAAGGATTTCATAAACGTTAAGCTTAAGATTCATGTACGCAAACCGAAATGAATTAGCAAGGAAAAATGTAACTAGTAAATGACATCTTTATAAATTGAACCCATTCAGTTTTAATAAAACGTATTAAAAAATAATCATTTCAGTTTCACAATAACATTAATAAATTTTATTCAAAAATGTTGGAATTGTAAAAAAGTTTAAAAGAACTCAAAGCTTATTCTTTGGAGCGGGTTAAACAAACAAAAGTAGTATTCAAGGGTATTACGCCCGTTGCAAGCCCATGGTAGGGATGGCGGTAACTAAAGTCTACTGTAAAATAAACGAACCAAATAGCAAATAAAATGGAAAATCTATTATAAGGTTTTTACCGTTGATCGTGGAAAACATTTCGTAGATGTTACAGTTGAGTACCGTTGAAACTTATACAAGAGGGTAATTTGTAAATTAAATTAACACAAACCGTATTTTTTTATGTTTAATGTTCAATCTTTCCTTTGCAATTATTTTTGTTTGTGGACAAACCTACCGCATGTATTATAATGTGAATAATTTTGTTCAGATACAGTTTCTATAAGATAGCCCTTAGTTAGTAACTTAACTCATTTGCAAAACAATGTTTTTGTTTTAATATTTTAGTTGTAAGTGAAATGGATGTTATTATTAATTTAATTTTGGAACAGTAATTAAGGATCAGCGAAGAGTTTGTAATACACTTTAGCTATTCAGCAAATTAATATGTTTATATAAACCCCATTATGGTCGTTTGTGCTTTATTTAAACTTAAAAAGGAAGCGTATATACGCTACATTTTTTAAAAGTTGGATCACAACCCTACATTATTTTTACCTAATAAACTTTTATGAGAAAATGGTTTTTAAGGTAGAGAACATTAACTAGCTGTGGTCGTAATTAATGCATGTTGTCTGAATGTATGACTGGTTAGTTTAAACTGAAATTTACTTAACAAAGTTATAATCTTTCCCAAAAATTGTTACTATATAATTACGGTTTAGTTTATATACGTGCAATATTTTTATAATATATATATATACATAAATCGAATATTGTAGTTTAACGAACTATTTTCACAGATTTTGTCTTCGCTGTCCGAAAAACATAATTTTTATTTTGTTTCGTTTCAATTTATTGTCTGAATATTTTCACATCTGAAAGATATAATATATTATGGAACAGTATAAAAAAGTGCAGGCGGACAAGCTTGACGTTTTTATATAATTATACGAGCTAAAATAAATTTAGTAGCATATTCTAGATGTCTTTTTTCTATACAAATTCAATGGCGAAAGCAAAAATTTATTATCACCCTTTGTTTATAAGTTATATGCAAAAACAGGATTGTTTTAGATTTGAGCCAATTTGACAAGATGCTTTGCAAAGGTACTCTTTTGACTATTAACCAATTTTAAGTTATTTTAAAAACGAAATCATAGTTGGTTTTTCATTTTTCACTCCTTCTCAATGACGTACAGGCTGTCTCAAATTGGAGGGCAAGCATGAGATCACGCTTATTATAAGAGATAGGATATAGGTTTAAATTCGGCACTTTTGCTAAATTCGATGTCGAGTAATAATCTAAAAATAAATTTGACCTAACTCGAATGGATTTGGTTTTATGCTCAAAAAACTAAAAATTTCGATTTTCGTTTTTCGCGTTTGGCTACCTTATTATTAGGAATTTTCAAAATTCGATTAAACATTATTAAGGCAACTTTTTACGCACAATATTAATACGGTATTAAAAATATTATGCGACGTTTTGTTTATTCTGAACCATCATCAGGTTTATTTTTTCTTATCGGGGTTAAGCCATATTTTTATGGCGTTGGATGGAGAATGTTATGCTGATTTTAGCAATATATAACACTTCATGGTTTGATCGATTGCGTACTAAAATACTCTTAAATTAAAAACTAAATATTACATTATCACGATACCCATGAATCAAACAAAACTCAAGAGTTGGCTTTTGTCATGTCATTTTCTAATTGTAAAAAGGGTAATAACTGCAAGATCCTTCGTGTTAGTGCTTTAACATTTGCAAGTTTCTTTAGAATGTTTTCAAATTCAGAAAAACGAGACATGATAAGGATATTTTTTTTGGAGAGTTATGACTTTATGTTATCCATCTTAGGTTCAAGAAAATACTTCAACATCTACCAGAGAAATAGAGCAAACTATTGAAGTGCCAAAAACGACAGTTTGGCGAGTGTTAAAGCAACACCGTTATAAACTATTTAAGTTACACGTTAGTCAAACTCTTCGGCCTGGGGACGAAATGAGACGGTTGGATTTTTGTAACCAACTTAATACCAAAATGCTGGAAAATAGCAACTTTCTCAATCAAATAGTTTGGACGAATGAGTGCAATTTTTCCACTAATGGAATGTTTAATCCTAATAACGAGCACTACTGGTCCGTTGAAAATCCACGAATTAACAGGCAAATGCGAGGACAAGGCCACCGGTTCTTTAATGTGTGGGTTGGAATCTGGAAGGATAAGCTCCTTGGGCCAATTATTTACGACGGTATCCTAACGTCTCAACGCTACCTCGCATTTCCAACACACGAAATATCAGACCTTTTGGATGATGTTCCGCTAAACGAAAGATGGACTCTCTGGTGGCAAATAGACGGAGCTCCTCCTCATAATGCTGGGATAATAAGTGAATATCTTAATGGCGAATTTCCTGATAAATGGATGGGAAATAGGGGACCACTTAGGTGGCCAGCAAGAAGTCCAGATTTAACCCCTTTAGATTACTTCCTCTGGGGCTATTTAAAAAAATATGATTTATAAGACGCCACCGCAAAATATAGAAGAACTCCAGAATAGGGTTGTTAATGAACTTCGTCAAATTCCCAGCCGAACCATTCAAAGAAGCGTAAACAATTGTAGAAGAAGAATTCGTTACTGTATTCAAGAAGGAGGAAACTTGTTCGAACATTTATTATAATAATTTTTTTTGTTTGTCTGTGTAATTATTTTGTTGTTACCTATCGATAAATTTGCGTTGTCGCTATTATGACCGTGTTACATAGACAACTTGTTTGAGTTGTTTGTTAATGTTTTTTTTTTAAATTGTTTAAATGTTTTTATATTTTTTTGGGTGTTCTAACGAGTTTAACAAATTAAATAAGTAGAACTACTGTAATTATTCCTTGCTGGATCCAAGAAGGCGGAATCTTGTTCTTCGTATTTTTCTCATTATTTTAGTTCGCAGTCGACCAAACCATAAAGTGTTATATATTGCTAAAATCAGCATAACATTCTCCATCCAACGACATAAAAAATATATCTTAACCCCCCATAAGAAAAAATAAACCTGATGATGGTTCAGAATAAACGAAACGTCACATAATATTTTTAATACCGTATTAGTATTGTGCGTAAAAAGGTGCCTTAATAACGTTCAATCGAATTTTGAAAATTCCTAGTAATAAGGTGGCTAAACGCGACAAACGAAAATCGAAATTTTTAGTTTTTTGAGCATAAAACCAAATCCATTCGAGTTAGCTCAAATTTCTTTTCAGATTATTACTCGGCATCGAATTTAGCAAAAGTGCCGAATTAAAACCTATATCCTATCTCTTATAATAAGCGAGATCCCCATGCTTGCCGTCGAATTTGGGACAGCCTGTACATACATATACAGTGTGTCCATTTCTCGAGATCCAACATCAGGATCTCAGTTATTTGAAGAGATGCAATATCGATTAAATTAGGGAAAAGTTGTCCATTTTGGTGCTCAATAATATGTGTTCAAAAGAATCGAAATTTCCAATTTTCGATTTTCCTTTTTATACCCAAATCTGCAAAAGGTGGACGTGTTGAACCAAAACATTATTAAGGCACTTTTTTAAGAGAAATCCAAATAATTTCAAGGTACTCTACATCTAGAAGTTATAATAGTTAACTTTGTTATTTCTTATGGAAGCCATATTAGATTTTTATATTTTTTAATGAAGCTCTTTTTGCTGAATACAATGATATACCATATGGTATGATTCCCTCAAAATATGGAAAAACCCGTTTTTGTGAAGGGTGGCTTGGAAAAACATGCATGATTTTGTTTAAAAAACACACTTTGATTAAATTTTAAAATGTATTATTTATTTTTTAAAAATGTATTATCTTCATGGATAAATTCTCTTATGAAGAAGAAAAGCAACAACCTGCTCAAAACTATTTTCTAACAAACACAAGTATTTAAAATTAAATAGTTAATCCTAATAATAGTAGACAAAAACTAAACTATGAATGTATAATGAACATAACTGAAAGAAGAAGTATTATAATAGATGCTCAAATGGTTCACCATTGACCCCCAAACAGGTTTATACGTTTCCTTAAAAATGTGTTGCTCTTAAAATGTCCCTTCTTCATATTTTGGTACTTAACGTCGTAATTATTTTTCTTCGTAAATCATGGATATCATCGGGTACAGTTTCGTAAATAAATTTTTTCATAATTCCCCATACATAGTAGTCTAAAGAAGAGAGTTCCGGTGAAATCGTCGGCCCCATTATTAGAAATTACTTTACGGGGGTATAATTGCTATAAATTAATAATCAGTTACCCTTCTAGCGTTATGTGGCAGAGCACCATCTTATTGAAGCAAGATATTATTCAAGCGGTTGAGGCAAATATTATTATAAATGTAATCGGTCAGATATGTCCTTAAAATATGTAAGTATCCATCTGCAGTTAAAGTGTCTTCATAAATGTATGGACCAAAGAAAGCGTTGATGTCACACAAACCGGCCCACACATGTAGAGCGAATCGTACTTACGGTCGATGTCCTTGATGTTCATGAGGATTTTCAATGGACCTGACGTGTTCATTATGTCGATTAAACATACCTGGGTTTGTAAACTTATACTCGTCAGTAAATATGATCAAAAAAAGGAAATTCGGATTTTGTTCTAACTGATTCATGAAATTCCTCCAAAACATTACTCGCCGTTCACGATTTTCAGGACGCAGAACTTGAGTGATATGAGTCTTGTATGGGCGATATTTATTTTTGCTTAGTACTCTCCATGTTGCGATGGCCTGTGTAGAAGTAGAAGGATTACCTTGAGTCCACTAGAAAATTATTTAATGATTTTTGGAAATTGACTTACTGGCCGTAAAATTTCATCCTGAAATCATTCATGGGTCTAGCAAGAGATTTTCTTGGCTGACAAAACGAAACAAACTCGCCGAAATTTCGATGTAGCGATAAGAAATAGTTTTAAGTAGGTTGTTCCAACATATTTCGTTTTCCTTTATTTGAAAACGGCATTTTATCCAGAAGCTTGTAATAAATTGATGAAAGCAACCACTACTGATATTTAAGCAAACTGTCAACTATATGTTTATATTAAACAAAATAAAATGTATATTCTTTCAAAAGCACTCTTCTTTCAGTTATGTTCATTATACATGCATAGTTTAGTCTTCAATTATTATTTTTAGGCACGATTTGGCTAGTAATAGGTCTGCCCTCTATGAAATTACTCTAAAAACAATACAATTGCCTCAGATCGACCTGACTGCAAGGGGCGGTGAAGGTCGAAACAGACAGGCCCCGTTACTGACGACTGTGCGGGGATCGGAATATGGACCGGATCACCTTTTGGTTGAATCGAGAGTGTGTTTAGGGCAAAAGTGGGTCTGGAGAAGGAAAGCAAGCGTAGTGCGAATGTCGAGAATTAGGGTAGACAAACTAGTAGATAATGGTACGAGAATGAAATACAAGGATATTGTGAGTCAAAAGTTGAATGTGAATGAAACAGTGTGGAACGAACAAATAAAAGACACTGACGCTGAAAGTGCATGAATAAGCTTGAAAAACTCTGTTGTCAACTATGTCGAGCAGATATGTGGAAGATCGACTGCAGGTAGACAGAATAAATGTGCTCGGTGGAAAAAAAGCAGTATTCAAGAAAAAATATGCGTACATGGCGACGATTGCTAGAAAAAATGAGACTGAGAAAAGGCGATTGTATGAGGCATAGAGATTAAGAAACAAAGAAGCGAAGGAGGCAGTGACAATAAGTAAAGAGAAAGTGATGGCTGTGGAAGGTAGGAAATGCAGAATGATTTGGATGGAAACAAAAATCACTTCTGGAAATGGGTCAAAAATACAAAACGTGGCCCAAAACAGAACGCTGCAGGAGTGATGAATATGAGCAACGAAACAGTGAGGAACGGCTGTGAAGTGAGGAAATGCTGGTAAGAATATTTCGAAAACCTGTACAGTAATGAGGAAAATAATACTGAAGCGTGGGTTAAATAAGGAGAATGTAGAAGGAATGGTGAATGAAACTGAGAAGGATATTGGAATAAATGAGGTAGAGAAAACGGTAAGAAGGTTGAAAAACGGCAAAGGAGTAGGCTTAGATAAAATCACTGGTGAAATGCTAAAGTATGGAGGTGCAATGCTTACACGAAGGTTGTGTGAATTTTTCAATGTGTGCCTTAATTGTACAAAAGTGTGGAGTAATTGGAAGAGCGCGATGATTGTACCATTGTATTAGGATAAGGGGAACAAGAGTGATTGCAAGAACTATAGAGGAATAAGTTTGCTCAGTGTATCTGGTAAAGTATTTGGAAGAATACTGAGTACGAGAAACTAAGATTCAGGATGTGCAGTGTGGCTTCATGTCAGGGAGAGGATGTGTTGATCAAATGGTGGACCTAGAGCAGGTGATCGAAAAGTATTTAAGTGTAAAAAGGAAGCTGTGCTGTGCGTTTGTAGATATAGATAAAGCATATGACAGAGTGAATAAGGAGAAGCTGTGGGTAATATTAAATGAATATGGCGTAAGTAAAGGTCTAATAAACGTAATAAGAGCTGTATAAAACGGTAGCCAGGCATGTGTTAGGTTAAGAGGAGGTGTGAGTGAATACTTTAATACTGAACACGGACAGCGACAATGCTGCGTGATGTCACCGTGGATGTTCAATCTATACATGGATAAATGTGTTAGACAAGCATGTACCGATAAAAATAGTGTAATAGTTGATGATGTAAATGTACGAGTTTTATTGTATGCAGATGGCACAGTCTTATTAATTGACAGTGCGGATGAGCTGCACACTGTTCTGAGGAAGTTCGATACGGTCTGTTAGAGCATGGACCAAAAGGTAAACTTGAAGAAAACTAAAATTATGGTAAATCGGGAAGGTGAAAATGAGAGTAGAGTATTTACTCTGCAAAATGACATTGTGGAACAAGTGCACGAGTTGGTATATCAAGGTAGAATCTTTACTGCATATAGTGAAATGGATGGCGAGATTGTACGAAGGGTCAATGCTGGAAGGAGAGTGATTGGAAGTATGTAGACGATAATGAGAAACGAAAGCATGAGCCTGGCTGCGAAACGAACAATCTATACTAGCCTATTTGTCCCGTCAGTACTGTATGGAAGTGATACATGGATATGTCAAAAAAAGCACGAAGGAAAAATAAATACCGTGGGTATGAGATTTCTGAGAAGCGCATGTGGTAAAACGAGAAGGGATAAGTTAATGAATGAGTGTATAGTAAAGTATTGTCGCGAGGAAAGGATGATGATGGATAGGTATAAAAGTAGTACACTATGTTGGTTTGTCACATTGGGAGAATAAATAACGCAAGATTAATAAAGCAAATATATATGGATGAGATAGAGGTAAACCGCCTAAAACTTGGCTGAATGATAAAAGAAAGAAAGGTAAGGAGTTTTAAAAATAAAAGGACATGTCAGAGACAATGCATGAATATTGCGGAAGCTAGGGAGATAGGGGATAGGAAACCATGGACAAAAATTGTGAATGAAAAATAAACAAAAAGGCAAGGATTGTTTTGCCTACCCCGCAAGGGAATGGCGTGAAGATTATGTTATGTTATTATTAGGATTAACTATTTAATTTTAAATAATTTAAATTTAATCAAAATGTTTTTGTATGAAATAGTGTATGTTAGAAAATAGTTTTGAGCAGGTTGTTGTTTTTATTCTTCATAAAAGAATTTTTCCACGAAGCATAATAAATTATTAAAAAATAAATAATGCATTTTTAAATTTGATCAAAATTTGTCTTTTAAACGAAAGAATGCATGTTCTTTCCAGAGTACTGTTCGCAAAAACGGTTTTTTCCATATTTTAAGGGAATCTTGAAGTTGAATCATACCATACGATATATCATCGTAATCAGCAAGAAGGGCTTCATTCTAAAATGTAAAAATCCAATATGGCTGCTTTAAAAAATAACAAAATTAACTACTATAACTTGTAAATCTAGAGTACCTTGAAAGTTTTGATAACATATTTGCATCTTACGTAAAAAAGTGCCTTAATAACGTTTCGGTTTAAAATGTCCACCTTTTGCAGTTTGGGTATAAAAAGGATAATCGAAAATTGAAAATTTCGGTTTTTTTTTAAATCGCGAAAGATTTCCTATAAAACATCACCCTGTACATACAGATCTAAATTCCACTAAGGTTTTGTTAACATTAACTAAACATATTAAGAAGAAACCAGGAAACTAAAATTTAACATTATGAAGCTTATTGTTAAAACTAATAACTTATTGTTTAAAACAAGCGTAGGTATTCTAGTTTTAACACTAGTACATTATCTAATTTCAGGGAACTGAAAACAGAAATAGCTTACTGGTGCCACAATTTTCGGTCTTTTTCGTGTTCATAATTTAATTTTTTATTTTTGTATAGCAATAACAAGCTAACATATTAAATTGTGATTTTCCATTCTTCTAATGTGGGGTGTCATACGATTATACCGAACTTTAATAGCGTACTGTAAATATTATGTTGAAATAATTAATCCAGCATTACATACATGATGCCCTGGAACAACCTCTACAAAATGAAATGGGTGATTCTACAGAGAAAAATATAAAGAAAAGTTCCTATAAGCTTAGATCCGGAAATGATTCTTAAGGGAGCTACCACTCTTTAAAGATGTTACGAAACTAGTTTTTGCTTAATTACTCTGGAACTACTTTAGGGTCACCTTTCAAGTTTGGCATACTATTTACCAATGATAATTACTGTTTTTAGTGATTAGAGACAAGTGGATATCATATACAAGGTCGGACTAGGGGTAGGGGCCCTTTACATTTTTAACCGTAACTTAATTCGATTATCAATTTTCTGTGAGAGTATGATTCTCTGATAGTTTCCACTTGAAAAGGTACTCTTGTTAAACATCTCTAAAACCAACCGTTTCCAAGAAAAGACGTCTTATGTTTTTTAATACAACTTTTTATTTGTTATTTTGTATTGTATACATATTTTTTTAAACTTTATTCATTTTAATTTATATCTATCATTTATTAATTCTAAATTATTATTAATCTAGAAAATAACGAATAACGAATAATAAATTAAACTAAACTTAATATTAAATTGCAATGAAGACCGTTGGATGCAAAACATAGTGAAATTCTTTTATTTAAAGAATTTTTGTAAATATAAAGTATCTCCGGAACTCATTGCAAGCATTTTGAACTCGCAACCAAAGTTGTTCACGCGTTTGTATTACTACAGAGCACACCCTATGTTTGAGAAAACCCCAAACACGGATTTAAGTCCGGCGATCCTAGCTAGCCACTGAACTGGACCGCCTCTACAAATCCATTGATTTTCGAACGTCTGATTCAGAAATTGACGAGCATTTCTATTAAAATAAGCCGGGCACCAATCGTATATATACCACATGCCTTGCCAAATATTTAGAGAAACCTCTCAAATCTTTGGTGTACTCTGTACCAACACAAATGCGTGAACAACTTTAGTTGCGAGTTCAAAATGCTTGCAATGAGTTCCGGAGATACTTAATATTTACAAACGGATCAGACGTTCTTTAAATAAAAGGATTTCACATGCTTTGCATCCAACGGTCTTCATGTGGAGCATTTATTGCAATTTAATGTCAATTTTAGTTTAATTTATTATTCCTTATTCGTTATTTTTTAGATTAATAATAAATTAGAGTTAATAAATGATATATAGAAATTAAAATGATAAAGTTTAAAAACATACGTATACAATACAAAACAACAAATAAAAAGTTGTATTAAAAAACATTAGACGTCTTTTCTTGAAAACGATTGGTTTTAATGTTTTACAAGAGTACCTTTTTCACGTGGAAACTATCAGAGAATGATATTCTCACAGAAAATTGATAATCGAATGAAGTTAGGGTAAAAAATGTACAGGGCCCTTACCCCTAGTTCGACCTTGTATATGATATCCACTTGTCTCTAAGCACTAAAAACATTAATTGTCATTGGCAAATAGTATGCCAAATTTGAAAAGTGAATCTAAAGTAGTTTCAGAGTAATTAAGTAAAAACCAGTTTCGTGACGTCATCTTTAAAGAGTGGTAGCTCCGTTAAGAATCATTTCCGGACCTAAGTTTATAGGAACTTTTCGTTATATTTTTCTCTGTAGAATCACTAATTTCATGTTGTAGAAGTTGTATAGTCGTCACGAACACCTAAACATAAAATCAAAGAACCATGAAGGAATTCCTATTCCATACTTTTGTATGGAAATACTTTTCCCTGATAGCTAGATAGAAGCATGCGTTACACTACAGTAAGGTACATTAAAAATTGTTATGGATACTCACCTGTAATAGTGGTAGTGTATTAGGCGCTGTTTTAATTTCTCCTATTGAAGTATCCGAAAAGTCTTGTTCACATTGTAGAGTATTAGATTTGACCGAAGACCAAAATCGTTTCAACCCCAGTTCTCTTAGAGGCTTCTGAAAAAAAAATATACTATCATAATGAATTATATAACCTTTACAATCAGAATTTTTTTCACCGTAATTTAGTAAAAAATCGATTTTGCGACCGATTTTCGTCGCTAAAAAAGGGTTATAGAGGGTGTTACAATTTATTAGGCCAATCCGTTAACCAGAGATTACTTGTGCGAAAATGAATAGACTTTCCGTAAGTCACTTTTCCATTTGGTGCTTTGTATTCAGTTTACACAGTGTTAAAGTTAACAAAAAAAATAAGAATTTTTGTTAATAACTTCCGTGTCTTTAACATTTTGTATCAATTTACTTATTCTTCTAAATTTTTGACTTAGCGCTTAGTTTAAATAATATCCCAGCCTATTGTGACCAAAAAAAATTAATCCTTATTTGTACTGATTATTTCCAGGTAGGTTTCAACAACGAAGGAACAACTTACGACGATATTAGTTGTCAAAATCGAGGAGGACTCGATTTTACCTTCCAACCTACATATACATATGCAGGTATAAAATGTTATGCAATCGACTTTTTTTACTATCGCTAAATCGACTTCATAGCTCGTGTTTGCGTGTTAGCGTGTGCGTGTGCGCGAGTGTGAGCGTGTGTGCGTGTGTGCGTGTGTATGTGCGTATGTGCGTGCGTGTGTGCGAGCGTGCGTGCGTTCGTGCGTGCAAATTTTTGATTCAGCGCTTAGTTGGAATGATATTCCAGGCTATTGTGTCCAAAATAAGTTATTCCATATTTGTATTGATATGTCCACTGATTATTTCCAGGTAGGATTCTACAACAAAGAAACAACTTACGAGGATATTAGTAGTCCAAATCGAGGTAGACTTGATCTTTACCTTCCAACCTACATATACATAAGTAGGTATAGAACTTTATGCAATCGACTTTATCTTCCCTGTCGCTAAATAGACTTCTTAGTGCGCGTGTGCGCGTGTGAGCTTGTGAGCGTGTGAGCGTGTGCGTGTGTGCGTGTATGCGTATGTGCGTATGTGCGTGTGTGAGTGTGTGCGTGAGTGCGTAATTTACCATACCCTCCACATAACTTACACGATCTCAGACTACGGATTCAAGAAGCCTGGATTGATATAACACAGGCAGCTATAGATCACTTGATTGATAACATGCCACGCCGTCTAAATGAGTGCATTACAAATCGTGGCAAAGCAACTCATTATTGAAAAAAACTTTTTAGTTTTTGTTTTTTTGTTTTAAAATTTTAGTCGTTTGTTTGTTCTAATGAAAGACATCGTTGACGAAAATTTCAATTAAATCGTTCAATAAATTGTGGGTGTTGCAGTTTTTATGGAAGTCAGTGTATGTAGGTATAGAACTTTATGCAATCGACTTTATTTTCACTATCGCTAAATCGACTTAAGAGCGCGCGTGCGCGTGTGAGCGTGTGCGTGTGTGCGTGTATTCGTGTGTGCGTGTGTGCGTGTGTGCGTGTGTGCGTGTATGCGTGTGTGCGTGTGTGCGTGTGTGTGTGTGTGTGCGTGTGTGCGTGTGTGTGTTGTGGTCGTGTGTGCGTGTGCGTGTGTCGTGTGTGTCGTGTGTGTGTGTGTGTGTGGTGTGGTGGTGCGTGTGTGTGTGTGTGTGCGTGTGTGTGTGTGTGTTGTGTGCTGTGTGTGTGTTGTGTGTGTCGTGTGTGTGTGTGTGTGTGTGCTGTGTGTGTGTGTGTGGTGTGTGGTGTGTGTGCGTGTGTGCGTGTGCGTGTGTGGCGTGTGTCGTGTGTGGTGTGTGTGGTGTGTGTGTGTGCGGTGTGCTGTGTGTGCTGTGTGCGTGTGTGTGTGTGTGTGTGTGTGTGCTGTGTCGTGTGCGTGTGTGTGTGTGTGTGCGTGTGTGTGTCTGTGTGGTGTGTCGTGTGTGGTGTGTGTGTGTGTGGTGTGTGTGTGTGTGTGTGCTGTGTGCGTGTGTCGTGTGTGTGTGTGTGTGTGTGTGTGTGTGTGTGCTGTGGTGTGTGTGTGTGTGTGTGTGTGTGTGTGTGTGTGTGTGTGTGTGTGCTGTGTGTGTCGTGTGTGGTGTGTGCGTGTGTGTGTGTGTGCGTGTGTGTCGTGTGTGTGTGTGTGTGGTGTGCGTGTGTGTGTGTGTGTGTGTGTGCGTGTGCTGTGTGGTGTGTGTCGTGTGTGTCGTGTGTGTGTGCTGTGTGCGTGTGCGTGTGTCGTGCGTGTGCTGTGTGTGTGTGCGTGTGTGCGTGTGCTGTGGTGTGCGTATGTGTGTGTGTGAGTGCGTAATGTGACCATACCCTCCACAAAACTTACACGATCTCAGACTACGGAGTCAAGAAGCCTGGATTGATATAGCACAGGCTATAGCTATAGATCACTTGATTGATAACATGCCACGCCGTCTAAATGAGTGCATTACAAATCGTGGCAGAGCAACTCATTATTGAAAAAAACTTTTTAGTTTTTGTTCTTTTGTTTTAAAATTTTAGTCGTTTGTTTGTTCTAATGAAAGACATCGTTGACGAAAATTTCAATAAAATCGTTCAATAAATTGTGGGTGTTGCAGTTTTTATGGAAGTCAGTGTATGTAGGTATAGAACTTTATGCAATCGACTTTATTTTCACTATCGCTAAATTGGCTTATTAGTGCGCTTGCGCGTGTCGTCGTGTGATGCGTTGTGTGTGCGTGGTGCGTGTGTGCGTGTTGGTGTCGTGTGTGCGTGTGGTGTGTTCGTGTGCGTGTGTGCGTGTGTGCGTGTGTGTGCTGTGTGCTGTGTGTGTGTGCGTGTGTGTGTGTGTGTGTGTGTGTGTGTGTGGTGTGTGTGTGCTGTGTGTGCTGTGTGTGTGTGTGTGTGTGTGTGTGTGTGTGTGTGTGTGTGCGTGTGTGTGTGTGTGCGTGTGCTGTGTGCTGTGTGTGTGTGTGCGTGTGCGTGTGTGCGTGTGTGTGTGCGTGTGTGTGCGTGTCGTGTGTGTGTGTGTGTGTGTGTGTGTTGTGTGTGTGTGTGTGTGTGTGTGTGTGTGTGTGTGTGCTGTGTGTGTGTGTGTGTTTGCGTGCGTGTGTGTGCGTGTGTGGTGTGTGTGTGGTGTGTGCGTGTGTGCTGTGTGCGTGTGTGGTGTGCGTGTGCGTGTGCGTGTGTGCGTGTGTGTGTGCCTGTGTGTGTGTGCGTGTGTGTGTGTGTGTCGTGTGTGTGTGCGTGTGTGTGTGCGTGTGTGGTGTGCGTGTGTGTGTGTGTGTGTGGTGTGCGTGTGTGTGTGCGTGTATGCGTGTGTCGTGTGTGCGTGTGTGCGTGTGTGTGAGTGTGTGGTGTGCGTGTGTGCGTGTGTGTATGCGTGTGTGCTTGTCTGTGTGTGTGTATGTGTGTGCGTGTGTGCGTGTGTGCGAGTTTGCGTGTGTGCGCGTGTGCGCGTGTGCGCGTGTGCGCGTGTGCCCGTGTGCGCGTGTGCGCGTGTGCGTGCGTCCTTGCGTGCGTCAGTGCACGCGCGCGCGCGCGCGTGTGTGTGTATGGATGTATTTTTGTATCCACGATAACTTCAGTACGAAAATACCTTAGTACTTAAAATTTGGTATTTAAGCTTTTTTTTAATGGTTTAGAGCAGATTTGGTTTTTTACGAGAAATCCATCGGCGGAGAGAGGGGAGTCAGTTATTGGTTTTTATCAAATATTTCTTAAACAGCTCCATATTTCAAAGATATAGAAATACCTAGATATAGACCTTAAACATATCAGTTAATTATATTCCATTTTTTGATACGACGCTTAATATGGCGGCAAAAAATTCGTAAGGGAGAATTTGAGTTTCAAATTTTTTCATTACCTGATAAACGATTAATTTTATAAAAAGAAGTGTAGAGATATCTTTTAAAGAAAAGTTAATTTTACATAAATTTTGGTTATAACATTTTTTAATATAAGGCGAAATAAACAAATATAATTGAAAATACTGAATCTGTATTATCGATATTTTTTTAGAAGCGGGGTGCTTTGCAATTTTTTTTATGTTACATGTATTTGTCTATGGATCTCTATCTGATATACAGTTTTAAACGTCATTCTGGCATAGATTATTATCATTTATTTATTTATTTATTTATTTATTATTGTATTAACAATGTTGCCTGTTTTCGTTATGAACGTATAAGAAAGAGGCTGCATATTTATCTAAAAAAATTGAAAATAATTGTATTTTAAGTAACTTATGCGGAAACTGACTTTTTTTGAAATGTGTGTCAAATTGCAAACCAAAGTGCGTGACAGCGCACGAGGGGTTGCAATTAGACACGAATTCCCGAATGCTGTTTACGTATAAGGTTCTATTTTTTGCAAGAAATTTGTTCTCCAAAATTACGTCATTCCTTGCTTTGCCAAGAAAACAATCGTGATTTAAGATTTATTCGGTTTATTTTATTTTCGGATGAAACTACATTTACGCGCAATGGAATAACCAATTTTCATAATACCCAAGTATGGGCAGAAGAATTACAGCAGGTCAAGATATACAGGAGTATTCGAGAAGACATCTTATGTGGAACCTCATCTCGGTACCGCATCTCGTCGTTATATAAAGGTAAAAGTTTTAGGCCCTTTACAGTGTGTGCGTGTGTAATTGTGGGCGTGTATGCGTCTATAGGTGAGTGCTTGTGTTACTGTGTGCTTGTATGCCTGGGTACCTGTGTGCAAGGGTAGATGTACGTGCATGCGTATGTGCGTGTATGCCAGTTTTCATGTGTTCGTGTGTGCGTATGTATGTGTTAGTGTGCGTTTCTGCGTGTGTGCGTGTGTGCTAGTGAGCGTGTGTGTGCATGTGCGTGTGCACGTGCATGTTCATGTATGAGTGTGTGTAGGTGTGCGTTTGATTGTGTGTGTGTGTGTGTGTGTGTGTGTGTGTGTGTGTGTGTGTGTGTGTGTGTGTGTGTGTGTGCCTGTTCGTGTGCGTGCGTGTCAGCGGGTGTACGCGTTGTTCGTGTGTGTCTGTACAGCTGTGCGTGTGCGCGTGTGGGCGCGTATTTACGGGTGCAATTAGCATTTACACTTATATTAACCTTAAATAGAAGAATGTGATAATAACATAATTATTTGCTTGCAATTTTTATTTGCAAAGGATAACCATTATTAAAGTGTTTTTTATCAAAATCTGTCTCTAAACATCTCGCAAAATTTTTTACCGCGTTAGTGTTTTACATAAATGAGAATAGACTTTAATTTTTAATAACCATTTTATACCATATACTAATTACTGTGAAGTGTAGGTTCACCTACTATGTAGCATTACCAATAATTTGACAGTAATAAATTTAATTTGAGTTTACTGCTACGAATTAATATTCGAATTATAGTCACACCAAAGCATATTGCAACCGCCCATATGCATGTGTTAAGTGTGGTGGACCTCATGACTCCAAGACATGCGAGAAAACCAGGGATACGGCAGCAACTTGTGCACTATGCCAAGGCTCCCATCCTGCAAACTACAAAGGTTGTATGGCTTACCAGGATCTTCAAAACGCAAACAAAAAGGGTAAAATAACCACGACTAGTATCATCCCCAAACATTAACATCGACCACATGCAAACCCGGTGTACCCGGTAAAACAAAATGTACTATATAGCCAGGTCCTTCAAGGAAACGCTAACCTAACTCAACAGAGAGAAAACGAACATCCCACAAGTGACATCACACTTATGCAATTCCTTAATGAATTTAAAACAATGTTTCACCAATTAATACAACAAAACAGCATGGTCATGAACTTGTTGTCCACAGTCATATCTAAGTTGGTTTCTTAATGGCTATGTCTCTACGCGTGGCTCTGTGGAACGCCAATGGGCTCCAGGCAAGGAAATCCGAAGTTATTGTATTTCTCCAATTAAACTCCATAGACATCCTACTAGTTTCAGAAACTCACTTTACTGACCGTACTTTTCTGGAAATCCCTTCATACGCAACTTATCATACTGAGCATCCAGACGGTACAGCACGTGCAGGGACTGCAATTTTCATCAAGAAAAATATAGTTCACTATGAACAGCCCCAATACAAATCCGACTTTCTCCAAGCTACCACAATACAAGTCAAAAATTGCCTAACCCTATTACCATTTCCGCAGTCTACTGTCCTCCCCGACATCGACTCACATCCGACCTAATAAAACCTTACTTTGAAACACTTGGCCCAACATTTGTCGCTGGTGGTGACTTTAATTGTAAACATACAGTCTGGGGCTCAGATTAACGACCCCACGAGGCAGAGCATTATACAAACTAATAACTGAAAAAATTCAACCACTTGTCTACCGGTGAACCAACATATTGGCCGTCCGACCCAGGCAAAATCCCAGACCTTTTGGACTTCTACGTATGTAATGGTTTATCATCAAATTATATAGAAGTAATATCGAATTTTGACCTCTCTTCCGACCATACGCCGGTGATCGCCACTATTAGTACAACAATAATCACCAGACAACCTAAACCACGTCTAACCAATAACAAGACCAACTGGGAACTGTTTCGAGACCACATAAACGAAAAACTAATGCTAAATCTGCGAATAAAAACTTCGGAAGAGCTTGAAACGGCAACATTCCATCTTATACAGACCATTCCAAGAAGCAGCGTGGCACGCAACTCCTACTCCCACAGAGATCCGACCTCACAAGACATTGAACATCCCACTTTCAATTAGAAGGATGGTTGCTGAAAAACGAAGAGCCAGAAAACAATGGCACAGGACTCACCACCCAGCTGATCGAACAACTTATAATAGACTAACAAATCAACTAAAACGGAAATCAACAAAATAAGAAATGAGACTTTCAGATCTTACGCTAAAAATCTTAACAAGCAAGATTTTTCCCTATGGAAAGCCGCAAAGAGTATCAACAAATCACAACCACATATTCCACCGCTACGTAACGAGACGGGAGCATGGGTAAAAACTGACCAGGACAAGGCAGAACTTTTTGCCAGACATTTCTCCCAAATCTTTCAACCACATTCTGACCACCCTGATGCTAATGTGGCAGACTTTCTAGACGCTCCTCTACAACTCGCATTACCCATCACCGCTTTTCCTCCCGGTGAAATAAGAAAGGAAATCAAACATCTACCCACTAAAAAAACGCCCGGATATGACCTAATAACGTCTGAGATACTAAAAGAATTACCCCGAAAGGGAATAACCATGCTCACTGTACTCTTCAACTCAGTACTACGATTAGTCTATTGGCCTAAGCAATTAAAATTCTCCCAAATCGTCCTTATCCTCAAGCAAGGCAAACCCCCAATGAAAGTAACCTCATAGACCCATCAGCCTATTACCTACATTATCCAAACTCCTAGAAAAGCTGGTGTATAAACGAATAAAGGAAAACGACCTACTTGCACCTGGTTGCCGTCCCATCAATTTGGATTCAGGGAACAACACTCCACCACACAACAGTGCCACAGGATAGCAGATATCATAAGAACGGCCATGGAAGAAAACAAGTACTGCTCAGCAGTATTTCTCGACGTCAGTCAGGCCTTCGACAAGGTCTGGCATAGCGGTCTCCTGTACAAGATCAAAGCAAACCTACCATGCCACTACTATCAACTTTTTCAAACGTACTTAACAGATCGTCACTTCCAGATTAAATACAACGATGAGCTATCGCAAATCTACCCCATAACATCTGGGGTACCGCAAGGAGTATCCTCGGACCCATGCTGTATTTACTCTTTACATCCGATCTACCGAACTCAGAACAGATCCAAACTGGAACCTTCGCCGACGACACAGCAATATTAGCTACTGACCCCAACCCAATAAGTGCAAGTCATCATCTGCAAATTCACCTACACCAGATCGCAGAATGGCTCAAAAATGGAGAATTAGAGTTAATGAACAAAAATCTAGCCACATCACATTTACACTAAAACACTCCATATGCCCAGAGGTCACACTCAACAACAAGACCATACCCCAGGCAAATAATGTAAGATATCTGGGTATGCATTTAGACTCAAAAAACATGGAAGGTCCACATTCAAAAGACGCGCAAAGCGTTAGATCTCAAGATTCAGAAAATGCATTGGCTTATAGGAAAAAATCGCCACTCACCCTGGAAAATAAAGTCATCATCTATAAAGCAATTATCCACCCAATTTGGACCTATGGTATAGAGCTATGGGGAAGCTCATGTAAATCCAACGTGAACATCATCCAAGATTCCAATCAAAGGTACTTAGAACAATCACAGATGCTCCTTGGTACGTAACTAACCTAACCATACACAATGATCTCAACATACCATTTGTACACGAAATCATCACAGAACGTTCACTTAAGCATAGAGGAAGACTAGCAGCCCACCCCAACGAACTACTGGAACCGTTAACAAGAAACCCGCAACACAGACGACTAAAGCGCAAATGGCCGCAAGATTTAGTGACATAAAGAAAGTGACTAGTAAAAGCGTTAATGTTACAGCGATATGTTCCCTAACTAGAGCATAAGTGTTTACAGACAACAGTGCAACATCTAGTGTCAACTGCTACTACACCAAGTGGAAGTCCCTGCGGTAGCATCACTGGAGGCTCCCGTATCACGACATTTCAAGACAATAGTTTAGCTCATAGAATTCTATGTGTTCTGATTGCTAATTAAATTAATAAAAAAAAAAAAAAAAAAAGAATTAATATTCTTAATTACTCGTTTTGCGAAAAATTAAGTTATACGATTACTTTCATAATTACAATTTTAGCTTATTTTTCAATTTTAACAAACAATCCGTTATTTGAATTTACACAAATTTAGGTAAATTAGTTCTGACTCAATCAAACAGTCCATTATACGTAAAATTAAATTCCCTGTTAGTTGCTGAAGGCTGTTTAATTACGCAATTTTATGGGCATTAATTTTTAATTACGAAAATCTAAATATTTTCATGAAGTAGGTTAATATACACAAGGTTAATTTTCTTCAGTTCCTTTCATATTCTACCAGAAGTTATATTACTTTTCCCTGTTAAAACAATATTATACTCCAATTGTGGATTGCATAAATGGCTTTTGTCAATATTTTTAATTATATCTTCCTTGAACTGTTGAACTTTTGAAGTAATAAAGTTATATAGCATAACGAAATTACGATTCGGGTCTTAACGTATACATCTGTTACATGAATTGTTACATTTACTAACCCGTAATAATTGCACTATTTTATTAAAATAGAAACATATAATAATAATTTTCGGAGAAGATATTCATTCTCATTTTTATATTTAATTATAAGAATAAGTACATACAAGAATACGCCACGGTGTGATGCTTTTCTACAGCTGCTGCATTAAAATAGGTCTCATGACTGTCAAACAGACGGATTACTTGATGTGTTAAATAAAATAACCCATGCATTGGATAAATTGTTTGTTATTGAACCACCCAGAAGGATTTATTGGGCTATAATGCTTTATTGAGTACGTGTTTTTAAAGTTCACCCAAGGAAACATTAGCATTGGAAATGCATGATCCTCAGAACAACTTACGTCACATACCATAATCACCTTTTGACCTTTTTCAGCAGATGTCGCGTTATGACGTAACTTATCTCGCTTAGTTCCAAAATAGTAAACATCTGGAAATTCTTTACCTTGCGCCATTATTAGTTAAACCGTAATGCATGTGTGCCACACTCTGTATGTAATCCAGAAACTAATGGTGTGGCTCTTCTGAAAATACTGTTTAAATGCCTTCTATATTAAAATGTTGTTTATCTTTCATCCTTTGTACGAAGTTACGTGATGCTAGACGGTAGTAGTTGGGATATCATGTCGCTTCTCTGACTGTATATATATATATATATATATATATATATATATATATATATATATATATATATATATATATATAAGCAAGATGTTTTTCACCTACTTGAGCTTAAATAGATTCGATTTCCCATTAAAATAATATTCTAAAGTAAAATATAAAAAAATAAATAAAAAAGAGGAATTCTTTCATATTGTTCTTAATTGATCAGTACTACTGTGTTTACATACATATAGTTAAATGGGTACTGAAAGAAATAGAAAATAAATTTTTCATTTAGGTCTGAACTGGACGAGTTGCAACCCTTAAAACATATGTTTGGAAGTTGCGTATGTTATAGATCAGAGCTGCAAAATTGTAATTACATTTTAACAATATGTCGTTTTATTTAGGTTTATCGAGTTCGATCATAACGACGGACGTAATGTTTATTATAAAACGGTTGTAAATTTCTGATACATTTTCATGTAAAAGTGGAGTTTAACAAGATGCCTTGGGGTCTATCTACAGAACGTATCTTCAACTATAACGTACGCGTAGGAACCGTTCAGTACCATACTAATAAGGTATGAATTAAGATAATAATAAGGGTACGTTTCCTTACTAAAAATAGAAAGTTGCAATACTGCAAGGACAGTAACAACAGTTTGGCACCTTGCAAGTGGAAAAAAAAGGACAGTTTCAAGGGCTTTCTGGAAATGGCCAGATTATCCATTTTTTTCACACTGTTTTAATTATGAATCTTAGTGCTTCAACGGACAGGAATTATCCCAACTTACAGCAAATTTCGAATAAACAGGAATCTGATATAATACGCGATTTACATAAGATTAGATATTGGATATTATTATTGGATGTTAGAATTTGATATACGCTTTTTGGGCATTAATATTTCTAAACATTTCACATTAAGCAGAGGTATGAAGCTCTGGATCTTAAAATGTTAATTGTTTCTCTAATTTTTTAAAGCAAAACGGTTACTTAGAAAATATGGAGTGATTAATAAGATACTAGTTTCGAATTCAATTAGCTCAGTAGAAATCGTTTAAGAATAGTCAGGTAATCGGAGAGCTTTCTTTTAAGGATGAGGAGAAGGTTTTGAAATCAGGTTACATGATTTAGGTAGATTGTTACCTTCGAAGCGTGAAGCGAAAGTTGGAAGTACATTGCAAATCTTTACTTTATACTTGATTGGGTGGTGAGGTTTTATAGGATGAATCAATGCATATGGGAATGATAACTTCTCACATTAGGTGACGCTTTCGTTATTACTAGGACATGCTACAAATAAAATTAATTAGGTATGTTTAGCCTTATTTACATGAACAAAGAAATAAAAAAAATAAATTTTCATAAGCAAACCGAATGTTGTCATAGCTCTATGCTGGATGAAGGTTGCAATGTAATCATTCCTGGCACTTCGAACTGGGTGTAATTTTAAGTATTGCTGGTTAAAAATAACATTTCATAATTTTTAGTTTCTATTATTGTACCGAATCGATGCTTTCCTAAGGATTACTTGGCTGAGGTTAAGGTGTTTTTAAAAAGCCAGACTAGATAAGTTTGTGATTGACGAGAAGATTCTTCTCGTGCAGCTTTATTAAATTGGTTTCGATATTTTTCAAAAACATGTTTCAAACTTGGGCCATTGCCACGCCACTTCTACATGAACGCTACTATAAATACCTTTTCCTCAGTTGTCAGAACCATTTGCAGAACGATTTTAGCACGAGTGTAATATTATGACGGTTAATGACAAACAAACCAAACATCGCCCAACATGCCATAGCCGCCATATATATATATATATATATATATATATATATATATATATATATGTATGCACCACTTATTCTGCTTGAGAATAACTGCTAGACCAATAAAGAAAATAAAAAGATTTCATGGTGAGTGTATATAGTCGACAACGGCAGTTTTAAAATTATTTTCAAACAGGGCCCGTCATAACTCTGTAGCAAAAAACGAGAGACATTTTTTAAAACAACACCCCTGTATTATATGCATTTTTAGAATCTAATTGACGTTTGCTTTACAGTAAAGAACAGTTTTTGGCTTTTTAATGCAATATTGCCAAGTTACTAACGATTTGAATAAGTTTTCGAAAAAATCGTAGACATAGAAGGAAAATGCTCAAACTTACATTTATGAACCCAGACACAAAATTTCTATCCTGTATGTAACTAAGGAATGCACAAAAATTCTCATATTACTTGTGAATGCATACCATATACAAAGTGTTTTAAATTTGTGACGTTAGTCAACAAAGCAGATTTCTGGTAGCTCGTGTGTAAGCAATGAGACCTTCAGGATCGGGTTCAAACCACCTTTCTACTCTGTGGATATAATCTTATTCGAACACAATCAGATTACATAAGTCTTATTCAATACTGTTAATATAAAAATAAACTTAAAAAATTCTCAGGTATTTAAGAAAATTAATAATTAATAAAAACTAAAACAACAATTCTAGTAGACCCTCGGGCGGGACGCCACTTTCAACTTTCCAGACTCCTGGTATCGTCCTCTCTGGAGGATGCTGTAAAATATCGATTGGTAACTGGATGATTTTTGTTATCAGTGAAATTGTGAAAAATGTTAATTAGCCTACTAATGACCCGTCTGGTGTATTCAGATTTTAGTGAAGTACTACCGAGATATATGGTTCGTTACATTAGCTGAGTATATTCAATATATTCAATTTTGGTAATAAATGTAGGTGGTCGCCAACCACGTGTTGCTACAAATTTGGATTTGTAAAACTAGGGAATGTGTGACAGGATGTAGCAAACGATCAAGAGTATCTAGGGGGTTGATAATAAAGCGTAGAAAGCGGTTTTGGGACCGTAAGGATATGAAACTGTGCATGCGGGGTCAAAACCTCCGTTTGCTTGTAGGAATGTTGAGATAGCTTAGGGTTGATTGATTGACTCAGGTGTGACTATTTGTTCGGGGTCTGAGCCTCCGGTAGAATAGCCACTTCTGTACTTATATTTTAAACCTCCCAGTCGGTGCAGAACAGCCAACAATGTCAGTTCAAATTATAAAATTGGTTTAAATCGCTTTTTGCTCTTGTGGAGAACTTTTCGCGTTTGTGGTGAAAAATATAATTATATAACAGGTATCAAAGGACGCACTATGTAAAAATACGGAGTAGTATCTCCGTAAATTCACCGAATACGTGCTTTAGACAATTTGCTATCCCGAGCTCTGTGCTGTAGCAGCCAAGCACGTAGGATATCAATGTGCCTGCGACTAGGGTAGTTGGAAGTAACGAGTGATCAATCTCAAGTGTATACCACGTGATCAAAATATTTAAGTGGTACCACTGATAGGTTGGTAAGAAGCTGTATTGCTCTAACTACTCTAGAGCATGGTTCGAGTAAAAACTACGATCAGTTTCAAATCTGTATGAAGGTCATTAACTTATACATATTATCTTAATTTAAATAATGACTATTTTTTATTTGATTAGACTACATCCCTATAAAATGCAACAAAATAAATAAAATATTATTTAATGATTAGATTAAATCATTACAAAATAATGAATCTTAAGTATTTAAATGTTATAATTTCATTATAATTACAGAAAATTTACAGTACGTGTTTATGGAATGACTATGTCTTTTACAATTTTCTTTAACTCCTTAGGTACACATTAGTTATCACACTTTCAAAATGACCACCATTAAATTGTAAACATAAGTTCACCCTACGTTGCATATTCGCAAATTGATTTTGTAACATTTCGGCACCTTGTACGGGTACAAATGTAAATTCTTCTTTACTGCAGTGACACTTCCATAGGATATATCTAAAGATTATTTATGTAAAATTATGTTTGTATGGTCAACTTTTTCATACGTGTTTGTGCAGATAGTTTTCGCAAAGATTTATTGGGGCTTGCATTCATCCTTGCTTGGATATCTGCTAAGGTGTCCTCTGTTAAGACAGTAGCCGAAGCTTCACGTTTGCG